>CM052895.1:76655866-76725391 GCA_028534135.1 Potos flavus | reverse complement strand
TTTTTAAAAATGAAAAAAATTGGAAAAGATGGGTATTCTCAAGATTAAATACCATTCTTGAGGAGTTGAAAGAAGTAAAGTGTTCATTGTAGGCAATGTAGGGAGAATAAAAAAAGAAACTTCAGAAAAATCAAAAAGCTTCAGAAGAAGGGGATGATTCTCTTATTATACTACTATATGGATTTCCACCATCAGTCCAGAAGGCTGCTAGTCCCCACATAAAAAGCCTTGTAACCCAGCTGTTTCTCTCTCTCAAAAACATAGCCAGCAGAGTCTCTCTCCTGTGCCTAGTAAATAAACATAGTCCTCATACTGTAAACACTATTTATTTATAATATTTAAAGACAATTTTATTAGCCTTGACAGTGGAAAACAGAAAAGCATAGAAGGTAAAGATTAGGAGATGAAAAGGGATAGGATCTCTGAGAATAGTAGGGTTGCTATAACATCTTTATCTCTATCCCAAGTGGGGAGTCAAGCGATACTATCTATAGATGACGGAACATAAACTGAGATCGTTATTTTAGGAAGAGAAGCAGGGAAGTGGCACAAGTGAGTTAAATCCTTATCTAGCACAGCAGAAGCCAATAGGTAATGTCTAAAGTTAATAAATCAAGAAATAGTGATAAGAGCATCTTTTTGTTTTCTTTTTCTGTTTGACATTACCCTTTTTTTTAATTAACATAAAATGTATTATTTGTTTCAGGGGAACAGGTCTATAATTCATCAGTCTTATACAATTCACAGCACTTCACCATAGCACATACCCTCCCCAATGTCCACCACCCCACCACCCCATCCCTCCCACCCCCCTCCACTCCAGCAACCCTCAATTTGTTTCCTGAGACCAAGAGTCTCTTATGGTTTGTCTCCCTCTCTGGTTTCGTCTTGTTTCATTTTTCCCTCCCTTTCCCTATAATCCTCTGTCTTGTTTCTCAAATTCCTCAAATCAGTGAGATCATATGATAATTGTCCCTCTCTGACTTATTTTGCTTAGCATAATACCCTCTAGTTCCATCCACGTCTCGTTGCAAATGGCAAGATTTTATTTTTTGATGGCTGTATAATATTCCATCACATACACACACACACACACACACACACACACACACACATGTATAAAATATATATACATACACACACACGACATCTTCTTTTTCCATAGTTTGGCTATTGTGTATTGTGGACATTGCTGCTATAAACATTAGGGTGCACATGCCCCTTTGGATCACTACATTTGTATCTTTGGGGTAAATACCCAGTAGTGCAATTGCTGGGTCATAGGGTAGCTCTAGTTTAAACTTTTTGAGAAACCTCCATACTGTTTTCCGAGTGGCTGCACCAGCTTGCATTCCCACCAACAGTGTAGGAGGGTCTTTTTATAGATGTTTAGGTTAACTTTCAGAAGAAAGAGTTTAAATTTTCCCTCTAGGATACTGCAGGGGGCAAGCAGTAGTGGAGAATGAGTGGTGTTAGTGGAAGACTTCCATCATAAATCTAACACAAGTACTTGATTTTTAAAAAATCATTTGCACCGGGGCTCCTGGGTGGCTCAGTGGGTTAAAGCCTCTGCCTTCGGCTCAGGTCATGATCTCAGGGTCCTGGGATCAAGCCCTGCATCGGGCTCTCTGCTCAGCGGGGAGCCTGCTTCCCCCTCTCTCTCTGCCTGCCTCTCTGCCTACTTGTGATCTCTCTCTGTCAAATAAATAAATAAAATATTTTTTAAAAATCATTTGCACCAATTAATAAGGAATAGAGAAAAAATATACAGATTTGGAAGACAAAGTTATCCATCCCCACCTCCTCTTTAAAAACAAAGAAATTATTTGTGCTTATAATGTTCATTCTTCTTCCTGCTGACTAAACCATACCCTAATCCATGAGTATGTATTCTCGGAGTATATGCCTACCCCCTAGTGTTTGAAGAGTTCCTTAAGAGTCCAAAAATGGTTTCGGGCCTTATTCTTCGAATTTTCAAAGCCTGAGCTCCTGGGCCTGGGTCCCAGCACTTGTCTCCCCATAAAGGGAAACCAACAAATGGTGCGTGTCTGCCTGGTGTGTTACAGGTACTTATAGTAGTTTTGGTATGGTTATGGTTATTACCACGTAAATCACAAAGACACTGAAACTCAGAAGGGCAAGTTGGATAAGGTGTGGATCTGAGTTTAAAACAGTCAAACAAAAATAAATACATAAGGTCTGTGTGCCATCAAAGTCCAAGTTCTTTATCTGCATCGGTTGGGCTTTCTCAGTTAGGGTCATTTCACCTGTAACAGAAAACCCAACTCAGACTTGCTAGAACAATAAAGATACGCATCAGCTCATGTTACTAGAAGTTTAGCAGTGGTATGGACATCATGATTGCTTGATCCAGCAGCTCAGCAGGGTCATTTAGGAACCAGTTTTGTCTCTCTGTTCTGATATCCACAGTTTGGGGGTTTATCCTGAGACTGAAAGTCAAGTTCAGTGAGAGACCGACTTCTCATGGCTATCTATCTCTTAAAATTAGGAAGTCTATAGTCTTGAGCCTCCAGGCTCTGAGACTGCCCCATTTTCCCTTTTTTCTAATGACCTAGACTTCCTGCTCTCAGGAACTTCTTTTAGGTACAGACACACTTGATGCATGGCCTTCCCTTGGACTTCATATTTATGAGAGCCCAATATTCACTGTCATCAGGAAATTGAGAGGAAATACTTCTCTATTTTTCTCCCACAGGGACAGAATCTGCCTGGGCGAGTCCTTTTTCTGCGTTATGTGGTACAGACCCTGGAAGATGACTTCCAGCAGATCCTGAGGAGGCAGCGACAGCACCTGCAGCAATCCATTGCAAGCACTGTGCTGTCCTGCGACAAGCAGCCCCACAATGTCAGGTAACCAGCGCCTGAGCCCAGGGTGGCGAGAGGTCAGGAACGTAGGTGGGCAGCTACTCAAGCCTCGAGAACGTTGGGTGTATGAGACTAGAGTCGCTCGATAGTGTAACAGGGATAGCTATTAAAACTATAGATGATCCTATAGGGCGCCTGGGCGGCTCAGTCATTAAGCAGCTGCCTTCAGCTCAGGTCATGATCCCAGAGTCCTGGGATCGAGCCCCATATTGGGCTCTCCTGCTCAGCAGGAAGCCTGCTTCTCCCTCTCCCACTCCCCCTGCTTGTGTTCCCTCTCTGCCAAATAAATAAATAAATAAAAATCTTAAAAAAAAAAAAAAAAAAACTGTAGGTGATCCTAAAAGAAAATCTCTCTGTACCAGCTATATGTCAGGTGCCGCAGCCTACGTGGTTCTTCTCAAGACCATGAGATGTCCATTGGTGCATTTCAGAATTGTCCAGACAGCCTCAGGAGACCCAGAGGGAGACCTTAACTTATGTAAAATTTTTCACAGCTTTTATAAACCTCGATTTATTTCCATCTCCCTGAGTAACTCAAAATAACTCTCATTTGTCACTACTAGTTTCTGAAAAGTAATAAATGATAATAGGTTATGTGGCTAACAATACAGTACAAAATGGTAGCTAGCAAGCATGTGTTTTTTTTTTGTAGAATCAGGGCAAGAGAGAGCTTCTGGAAGCTTCAGAGCAGGGAGATATCATATCCTTATATCAGTGGGAGAAAATGTGATTTCTAGGGTGATGATCTCAGGCTGGAATTTTCCTCGTGGAACTACAACTCTTGCTTTTTTTGGAAATAGTTCTCACGGACTAAAGTACCAGCATCCTTTTTTTTTTACCAGCATCGTTGAAACTCTTCCATTCATATTTATGTTCCCATATGTTCTTGCGTGTTTATTAAAAATAGTTTTCTATGGGCCAATATAGGATATTGACTATTATAACTACTTTAATAAACAAGGAGGAAGCTTTATATTGTTTTGAGCATCAGCTAGCTTCCCCGCTTAGTTTGCATGGCCATATTCATTTTCCTAGATGTGGCATTTTATGTCGTTTAAATGTTAATGATTGTAGGATAGAAAACCAGTAAGTAGAGAATCTACAAAGAGCACAGACTAGCATGGTTGTGTTTTAAATAGAAAAATAACATTTTAATTAATGAGAGCAACTCTAGCAACCATTCTGCTTTGTGAGCATAGGCACTGGATTGAATGGAAGATGAAGGAAACAGACCTACTTGATCCAGTCATCCCACTTGCTTTCATTTCTGCTTTGCACCATGCAGAGTGTGATCTTGGGTTTAAGGTAAAGATAGACATTATCAATGAGAATAATCATCTGTTCAGATGGAGGAAAAACCTGTTGTCTTTGATTCACTAAGAGATGGATATTAGATTGAAGTTGTGGTTCCACAGATGTATACATATATTTATCAAAACTTATCAAGTAAAAACCTGTGCCCAATTTATTGTATATAAACCTCAAAGATGAGTTTTTGTTGAAGTATAGCTGACACACGCTGTTACATTAGTTTCAGGGGTACAACATAGTGATCTGACAAGTCTCTATGTCATGCTGTGCTCACCACAGTGTGGCTACCATCTGTCACCACACTACGCTTCTATAATATCATCGATTACATTCCCTATGCTGTACGTTTCATCCATGTGACTCATTCATTCCATAACTGGTAGCCCGTGCCCTCTAATCCCCTACACCTGTTCCCTTCATCCTCCCACCCCTTGTGCTCTGGCAACCACCGATTTGTTTTCTGTATTTATGAGTCTGTTTCTGTTTTTTTGTTTTGTTTTTTAGATTCCACAAATAAGTGAAATCATATGATATTTGTCTTTCTCTGACCTACTTCATCTAGCATAATACCCTCTTGGTCCATCCACGTTCTCACAAATGGCAAGATCTCATTCTTTCTTGTGGCTGAGTAATATTCCATTGTACATATGTGTGTGTGTGTGTGTGTGTGTGTAAATATATCATTTCTTTATCCGTTCATCTATTGATGGACACTTAGGTTCTTTCCATGTCTTAGTGATTATAAATAATGCTCCATAGAACATAGGGGTGCTGTTCTGAGCAAAGATTCACAACAGCCATGTTTCCATTTCGAAAAGGATAGAAAAATTATTATTATTATAGAAACCTAATAGAAACAGAAAAGGAAAGGGATCTACACATAGATGAAGGTAACAATAGGCAATAAATGAGAATAAGGCAAAGTCACATCAAATCAGGTACTTACCGGGGCGCCTGGGTGTCTCAGTGGGTTAAGCCTCTGCCTTCGGCTCAGGTTATGATCTCAGGGTCCTGGGATCGAGCCCCGCATCGGGCTCTCTGCTCATCAGGGAGCCTGCTTCCTCCTCTCTCTCTGCCTGCCTCTCTGCCTACCTGTGATCTCTCTCTGTCAAATAAATAAATAAAATGTTTAAAAAAAAAAAAAAATCAGGTACTTACCACATCCAACCTCATCAGCTGTGGAAGCCCCATGGAAACAGCCAGGCCGGAGTCTCTACTGAGAAGGCTGGGCAGAGCATCCTCCCCTCGGGCGAGACTTCTAACTCACCACTCCCATAAGGGCCATATTTATAGGGCAAATAACAGGGTTTGAAGTTAAATATTTGTTTGCCTACATGCAGTTTGGAGCAAGCTGCATTTCTATGTTATCATATTTCTATATTTTCAAGGGGCCCGGGCTATGTGTGTCTGCCTCCCTTCCAGGACTGCATTCCAGGGAGCCAGCCCGGCATGGGGTAGGAGAGGATATGAGACAAGATTTGTAGCCTTTGGTGTCCAGAACAGAAGGGCCAGTTCTGACCCAGAGGCCAGATAATGTATTTCAAACAATCAGGCCCCCAAGGCTATTCCCACAGTGTGAGTCTCACAAAGAACATTCCTTAGCCTGCCTGTGTACATGCATGTCCAGATGGTCGGTTATGTGGGACAAATCACAAAAACATCTATCCATACAGAACAGGTGCATATATCTTTTTGAACTACTGTTTACATTTTCTTTAAATACCCACTAGTGGGATTACTAGATCATAATGGTACATCTATTTTTAAATTTTGAGGAACCTCCATTCTGTTTCCCCAGTGGTTGTACCAATTTACATTCCCAACGGTGCATGAGGATTCCTTTTTCTCCACATCCTCACCAGCATTTGTTATTTCTTGTCTCAAAGATGGGAGTTTTTAAAAAGAGGGAGAGACAGCAAGTCAGTCTCTGTAGTACCCTTTCCTATGGTGCTTTCTTTTCTTTCTTTTTTTTTTTTTTTAATATTTTATTTATTTATTTGACAGAGAGAGATCACAAATAGGCAGAGAGGCAGGCATAGAGAGAGGGGGAAGCAGGCTCCCCGCTGAGCAGAGAGCCCATGACCTGAGCAGAAGGCAGAGGCTTTAACCCACTGAGCCACCTAGGCACCCCAGGGGCTTGCTTTTCTTTTTTAACTATGCATACAAAGAGTGAACTAGTTCTATAAGATTTAAGAAATACACAGTTCCCAAGTCTTCTCAGCTGCATTTTCCTTTCCCACAGGGTAATCACTTTACTCTTTTTTTTTCCCCAAATACTTTTATTTTTTCAGTGTTACAAGATTCATTGTTTATGCACCACACCCAGTGCTCCATGCAATACGTGCCCTCCTCAATACCCACCACCAGGCTCACCCATCCCCCGACCCCCCTCCCCTCCAAAACCCTCAGTCCGTTGCTCTGAGTTCACAGTCTCTCATGTTTACTCTTTTAAGTAATTTTTTGGATATTTACCTCTGTATGACTAAATAACGTGCTTGTGTTGCTAATTCTTGATTTTTCATTATTAGCTATTATTTGTTGACTTTCTATGTGAAGGATAAGAAGTTAGCTCGTTTTCCTCCCTACCTCCTACCTGATACACGCATTTCCCAGCCCCCATACTATTAATTGATTTATATCATAAATTTCTTCAGATCAATATTCAATGTTTCTATTACTGGACTATGTATGCTAGTCAGAGTTGAGCCAAGTACTAAACTATGATTACTTTTCCTTTCATTCATACCTTTGTGTTCCCTTAGAGTTGATAATTGTCTTATTTTTAGTTCCCCTGTATTCTTTGTGCATATTGGAAGTCAACCCCAAATTCTCTGTTTGGTCTAAATCTCCCCTCAAGATGTTTATTTGCACTGGGTAGTCTTCTTCTTCTTAAAGACCTCCTTCAGTCTGGATTGGTTGTCCTCTTTGCCAGTTTTTATCATAAATGTGAGAATTTCCTTTACCTGTTTCCAAAGTTGGATCTTTTGTGTGTGTGTTTGTCCTATATCTTCTCTTTCTTGGTTTACTCCCTCATTTTGATGGATCAGTCTCCAGTAGCTTCTTAGAAATGGATGTGGGAAGTAAAATTTTTGAGATCTTGTATGTCTGAAAATATTTATCTTCCCATATGTCGATTGATAACAGTATAGATATTTAGGTTAGAAATAGCTTTCCTACAGAACAGTGAGGGAAATCTTCGATTTTCTTCTAGCTTCCACAATTGCTGTTAAGAAGTTGTAAGTTACGGGACGCCTGGGTGGCTCAGTTGGTTAAGCAACTGCCTTCGGCTCAGGTCATGATCCCAGGGTCCTGGGATCGAGTCCCGCATTGGGCTCCTTGCTCGGCGGGGAGCCTGTTTCTCCCTCTGCCTCTCTGCCTGTTTGTGCTCTCTCTCTGACAAATAAATAAATAAAATCTTTAAAAAAAAAAAAAAGAAGTTGTAAGTTACTTTGATTACTGATTCTTTGTATATGCCCTAATTTTTAACTCTGAAAATTTTTAGAATCTTTTTGCCCAGTATGCTTGTCATAGGTCTGTAATTCATCCATTGTTCTGGGCATTCAGTCTAGAAACATCCTTCATTCCTGAAAATAAAGTTTTTATTTGTGTTATTATGTTTTTAATTTCCAAGGGCTTTTTTTTACTTTGTCTCTAAATGTTCCTTTTTAAAATTAATTAATAGTATTCTGTTCTTACTTTCTTCTTTCATGGATCCATATGTTCTCATATCTTTGATGATACTAATGATGGCTTTTGTTTTTATTTATTCTCTGCATGGTCTTATTTTCTCCCAAGGTGCTTTTTTAGGGGGCGGGGAGAGTTGGCTTTGGTTATTCTGGTCTTTGTCTCTCATAGTAGAACATTTCCATAAATGTCTGGTAAACCTTGGTAGTCTATCCAAGTTTAAGGGTGACAGACTCAACTGCTGATGAAAGCTCCAAGTACATGGGAGGACTCGTCATTTCCGTACTTCCCTGTAGGTGAAACTGACTGCCCATTTCTTAGAAAATGTCAGTGTCTAGGTCTTTCCTCTTGGGCTGCATGGGTTTTTTAGAGAAGACTTCCAGTCTTGTACATAAAGGGTAAAGACCGGGATGCCAGCTTTTTGGAAGACAAGTGTGGGAAAATAGCAAAGGTCTCTGTGTTCAGCATGCATATGTTCTCTTCGTGCCGCTATTGTGCTTTGGTGCCCTTGCCTCCCAGCTGTGCCTGGTATCCCAGTCCAAAGACCCTCTGTTTTATAGCTCCACAATGTTAACCTGTAGTTGAGAGTCTAAAATTTTCTTAAAGAGCATACAAACCATCCATGCTTATTTACCGTTATATCCTTTCCTTCTCCTTCAGAGAAGCTTTGCACTGCCATTTGCACAGCTTATTGAAGATTCTTTTTTTTTTTTTTTCTTTTTTGGTAAATAGGATTAAATAGAATTGCTCTTCTCTATTGCTGGTTTAGAATTCAGCTTTCTCAATTCTGCTAAGTCAGTTAAAATCCATCCCTTTGCTAAAGTCATAGACTTAGATTAAGAATCATCCTTAGGGACACCTGGGTGGTTCAGTCGGTTAACTGTCTGCCTTCGGCTCAGGTCATGATCCCAGGATCCTGGGATTGAGCCCCACATCGGGCTCCTTGCTCAGCAGGGAGTCTGCTTCTCCCTCTCCCACTACCCCTGCTTATATTCCCTCTCTTGCTGTCTCTCTCTCTCTGTCAAATAAATAAATAAAATCTTTAAAAAAAAAAAAAAGGAATCGTTCTTAAACTTTGGGGAGGGTGTGTTGTGGTGAGCACTGGGTGTTGTATAAGACTGATGAATCACAGACCTGTACCCTTGAAACAAATAATACATTATATGTTAATTTAAAAAATTAAAATTAAAAAAAAGAATCATCCTTAAAGGAGCAGCTGGGTGGCAAGGTCGGTTAAGCGTCTGACTCTTGATTTTCAGCTAGGTCACAATCTCAAGGTTGTGAGATTGAGCCCCACATCGGGCTCTGTGCTGGGCGTGGAGCACACTTAAGATTCTTTCTCTCCCTCTCCTTCTGCCCATACTCCATCTCTCTCCCTCTCTTAAAAAAAAAAATCCTTAAAGCATGACATACTTGCCTTATCTAGTTAATTGGTTACTTTTGGTTTTGTAATCAGCATCTCTTAACCTACCCCCCAAATCAAAGGCTGGGACCTTGACAATTACCTGCATCTAACCATACATCCATCCCCCTATCACCTACTTTTGCACCTTCCTGCACCCAAAGTGATCGGCATTCTGTATGTTCATCATTTCCTTTCCATTTTTATGTAGTTTTATTATATCTAAATGTGTTCCTATAAAATATATGTTTATATTTTAGTTCCTTTCTGCTGCATATTAAAGGATATCATGCTATACATAATCTGTTGGGACTTTTATTTTTCACTTTATATTATAGAGTACTAAGGTTTGTCCATACTGTTACTTATCACTATAGCTTACTCACTTTCACTACTATATAATGTTCTATTTTGTGATTATACTTCATTTCCCTTCCATCTTCTAAAATTTCACTGTTATTTTCTCTCTTCCTTTTCTCCTCTTCCTTGTGGATTTTTAAAAGAATTATTTACTCTAGCATCAGTGGGATTTTAGGAGGGAACAAAATTAGAAGTGTGAATTAAATCCACCATTTTTACCTGGGTTACCTAAGTGATCATCAAAAGTGATTTTGACTATATGAGATGTTTTTACTTCCCTAACTTTTAGAGCCTTCACCCTGCATAAAGTATGACTCCATTGCACATACCCTAAACCTCAGTTATTAGCATTAGTAGATGACACCTAATCATAGAAAGCCAGCATGGATCTCTGTGGTCATCCAGTCTAACTTTCCATCTGCTCAAGGCATGTTCCTAATCAGGAAGCCACGGATAGTATTCTTTGACCCCAGAGGTACCTTTCAGTAATAACTCAGAAAAATGTCGATATTTCATTAGCTTTTGTAACCTTACTATAATTAAATGTAGGGTTTCCATTAGACTGTTTAAATATTGAAAATAACCTAAGAACCCTCTTTGTTGCCTTTGGGGAAATCTAGGGGCCTCAGAGCCCGGGTTAAGGCTGCGATTTTGAGCACCAGACAATAAGACAGAAGTTTAAACTTTTTTTTCTTATCTTTTTTCCATTGCAGGGATGTCATCAAGTGGTTGGTCAAAGTAGTAACTGAAGACGGATTAACTCAGCCCCCAAATGGGAATCAAACCTCTTCAGGAACAGGAATCTTGAAGGCCAGCAGTAGCCATCCTTCTCCCCAGCCCAACCTGACAAAGAACACCAATCAGCTGTAAGGGGCGGGCACAAGTCGTCTTTCCCAGGGCTGCCGGGATTTATTGCTTTAGAGAACAGCAGCATTCCTTAAAGAAGTTTCCACAAAATTAACAAGCTCTTGTAACATAGGCTGATTCTTACTAAAGACTATCTTAGTTTGGCTACAGGCTAAACGCTAATGGCAAAGTTAAACAAAAGCAGATCCTTTCCCTCTCAGATGAATAGGACTTAACTAAAATGAACGTAAGTTCACAAAGTTGAAGTGAAACAAAAGCTAGGGGATTCCTTTTCCTGGATTCCAAGAGACAGTACAGACTCACAGCAACTCATCACGTCAGCTGACCACTGATGGCAGAGAAGGGGTCATGGATAGTGGGTGTTCCAGCAGCCTCTAGTCCTCAAGGACCTTCATGTCTCTCCTCCAGTCCTGGGAGAAGAGTAGCAGTTTAACCTGCAGATTCCAACAGATTATAACAGCAATGGCTCAGACCAGGGAAGGTCCCATTACCTTAAACCACAGTGAAAAGAGATGCCTAGCATTTCTTTTGGGGGTTGAGAGTGGTTTTGGCATTTTTTGAGAGATGCCAGGATTTCAGGATCCAGACCTATCCTTGCACAAGCAACCTACTATGCCATGTCAGTCATATTGTTACAAGCCAGTCACACTTGTCACTTCAAATACAGCATTTGTGCCTAAATTCACAACACTATTTTATAATCTAGTTGCACCAAACTTATTTTCATATAAGGCCTATGGGTTTTAACTAATTTAAGAGACAATCTCATATCTAAAGGGAGAATGTTTAGAACAATAAAGCATTTGCTTGACAGAGTGGGGGAGGCCCTAAAGTACAGTTATCCTAGAACCCCAGTATACGGAACTGAGAGAGAGACAGACACTGTTCCTTCAATGGGAGAAAAATCTATTATAATCTAAATTATTTTATTATAATCTAAATTATTATTTTTATTTATTATAAGTATTACTAGAAATAAAAATAAGGCCCTCTAAAAGTCAATTTATCATGATGTTAACAATAGGCACTACCATTTACTATTAATGAGTCCATATCTGCCAATATCTTACATAGCACTTACAACTTTATGAAATAGGTGGTATTATTCCCCCTTTTTTAGAGCGGAAAAGACTTGGGCTCAGAGCAGTTTAGTAATTTCTCAAAAGTTGACCAACTTGTCATTGCAGAGCCAGAATCTGATGCCAAAGCCCCTGGGCCACCTATTATATTACTGACTGCAGATTTTCTGAAAATAGAGCCCTTTCTTCCGTCACAAATAATAATGCATGTTTAAAAAGGCTGACTTCAGGCCAGGCCCACCTTTCTGAGGGGTAGCCTAGATTCTTTCTGCCCCATCAGCCTGCTATCTCCCACATTTAGGTCTGATGGGAGAGAGGGTCACAGTCCACCAGTTGAAGTTCCGAGACTGAACTTAGTAAAAGATAATTGTAAAGGAACCAGTGACAGGAAAACCATATGGTAAATATGTATTTCCTTCTGTATCAAAGAAATCTGAATAACTAATAGTCATTCTGGACCTGTTTCTTCATCTGAAAAATAGAGAAGTTATAGATTAAATGATCCTTAAGGTTCTGTAGATCCTTAAGGTCAGATGTTTCTATTTTTGAATTTAAAAGCAGCTTGCTTTTACAGCTCAACCACAGGTTCTGAGAGGTTCAGATAGTATGATCTGGCAAGAGGGATTCAGGTAGGTGAAACTGCCAAATAAAAGCATGCTGATAGCTTGAGTAGTCCTCTCTGACCTAGTGTGTGCTGTACAAGACCCTTTAGTACACGGGTGGGGCCCTCCCAGCTAGCCGGGTGCGTGCCTCCTGGCCAGATCCTCCCACTTACTTGTGTTCTATGTTCTGGACACAGGATTGTGTGTCAGCTGCAAAGGATGCTGTCCATAGCCGTAGAGGTGGACAGGACCCCCACGTGCAGCTCCAATAAAATTGCCGAGATGATGTTTGGGTTTGTGCTGGACATTCCCGAGAGGAGTCAGAGGTAAGTCTTAGTTTTGTTTCTGTTTCATGTTCTGGGAACAGAATTTCTTTCTTTCTTTTTTTTTTTTAAAGATTTACTTATTTATTTTAGAGAGAGAGAGAGCGGGGGGGTGGGTAGGGGTAGAGGGAGAGGGAGTTTCAAGCAGACCCCGCACTAAACGCAGAGCCCAACCTGGGGCTTGATCCCATGACCTCGAGATCACAACCTAAGCTGAAACCAAGAGTCAGATGCCCAACAGACTGCACCACCCCTGGGAACAGAATTTCAAAAGAAAATTCCAAACAGTAGTTAAATTGGGGGAAAAAGAGGTAGAGAGATAGTTCCTGTCTCTTTAACCTTTTGAAAAAAAAGAGGTTCTCAACAAATTATTTGCAACCAAGGCATAATTTCTTGAAACAGGCAGGATACCATAACTGGAGCCTCCAGTTTCTTATTTTATTCATTTGGCTAAAAACTTTATCATCATGAAAACAAGTTTCATCTATTCCCTGATCCACAACCATAGAGCCTGATATAAATGTTCACTAAAGGCTTGATGGGTGAATGAAATAGGCATGTCCCATATTAGGGGAAGAAGAGGTGAGCCAAGAATGAAAGCAGATGGAGCCGTAAGAATAAGGACAGTAAGAATAAGGAACCCAGTTTCTCTAAGCATGAATTAGTAAAGTATTCCCTTAGGAGATAAAGAAACAGTTCTTGGCTGGGACCAATGATTCCTCCTTTTAACCAGTAATTTTAGAATCTAGAGGGAAAAAATAAATGAATGACTATGAATTCATGAATAGTTGCTAGCACAGGAAATAACTATGAGAGAGCCACTGTACAATAGTGACCTTTGGGGAAATTATCTCCATCAGCTCTGTGTCTGACTTCTCATGCCCATCCCCTAAACTCCCAGTTGGCAGCCAAGACTATTATACAGTTCAGGTTTCTCTATTAGAAGAAAATGTCAAAATGCATAGTACCGTAATAGAGATTTAATGAAAATACCCCACTAAGATTAAAAAAAAAACATTTATTGGGTCCCTGCAATGTGACTGTCATTGTCACATTAACTCTTTCATAATTTCATGAAACTATGATGTTATTCATATTGAACAAATGAGAAAAATACTCAGAATCGTGAAATAATTTATCCAAGTTTGCACAGCTACTTACATTCATAATCCAAATTTATTTTTTTTCATAATCCAAATTTAAAGCCAGAACTTTTTAATCCCAAATTCAGTATTCAAAGGAGGCAATACGCTATAGCGCTCAGACCAAAAGAAGTGTACATAAATGTCATGATTGCTCTGTCACTTTGTCATGAGTATTTCATTTGGGTCCAAATCCCATACTGTTGATTCAAGTCCAGATACTTATGAAAGATGGGAAATCTAAGGAATGGGTAACTATAAACACTTAACATTGACAAAAATAATTTAAATAAAGTCTGGCCCCATTTTAAAACTCAGATGGGGCAAATTGGCAAGCACTCAAATTATACTAGAATATACTTTATATAGCCTTTGCCTTGGTTTATTCAATTTTTTTTTAAGTTTAGCTATAATTTACATACAATTAAATCATATAACTAATTTACGTAAGTATTCCATGGATTTTGACAAATGCATAACCCATGTGACCTATCATTTTCTAGTAGCTTATTGATAGTATATAGAAAACCTATAACCTTGCTAAATTCACTTATTATATCTACTAGGAATTTTTTTTTTGGTTTTCTTAGGATTTTCTACATACACAATCATATTGTCTGCAAATAAAAACAGTTTAACATCTTCCTTTCCAATCTGTATGCCTTTTGCTTTTTTTTCCTGCCTTATTATATGGACAAGTAATCCAATAGAATGTTGGAGAAGTGATAAGAGCAGACATCCTGGCCTTATTCCTGATCTTAGGGGGAAACATTCAGTCTTTGACTATTAAGTGTAATGTTAGCTGTAGACGTTTCATACGGGTCCTCTGTCGGATTGAGGAAGCTTCCTTCTATTTCTAGTTTATTGAGTGGAGTGTTTTTATGAAGAATAGGTATTGAAATTTGTGTAATATAATATTTTATGCACCTATTGAGATAATCATAATTTTTCTCCTTTATTCCTTTGATGTGATGAACTACATTGATTAATTTCCCAATGTTAAACCAACCTTCCATTCCTGGAATAAAAAAATTATACTTTGTTGTGATATGTTACCCTTTTTGTGTATTGACAGATTCCATTTACTAATATTTTGTTAAGAACTTTTGCATCTGTGTTTATAGAGATATTGATCTATAATTTCTTTTTCTTATAATGTTCAACTTCATATTTAAAGAAATAGAAATTAAAACTACAGTGAGATGCCATTTCTCACCTATCCAAATAGTAAGAATTTTGAAGTATAATAAATACATTCCATCAGAGAGGTTTCAAGAAAGCAGATACACATTGCTGATAGGAATGCAAAATGGTACAAACCTATCAGGAATTTTGCAATATGTAGCAAAATTAAATATACATTTACCTCTTGACCCAGCAATCTCCTTTCTAGGAATCTGCCCTGAAGACATCCTTCTAACAGTATGAAAATACAATATGTAGGATATTCACTACAGCATTATCTGTAATTGTAAAATATTAGAAACAACCCAGCTGCCCATACATAACGGCAGTGGTTGAATATCTATAGTACATCTGTACAATGGAGTATTACGCAGCTGTAAAAAAAAAATTTAAAAAATAGGAGCAACATTTCTGAGCTGATTTCCAAAACATATTGTTAAGTTAAAAAAGCAAAATACAAGAGTATACATAGTAAATATAAGTATCTTTTTGTAAGAAAGGAGAAATTTAAAAATGTACATAATTATGATCATTTGCCAAAAAAGAAACAAAGTTAAGATAAATGGCAGACTAATCAAATTGCTTACATACAGGGAGTGGATGGGAATGGGCTGGGAAGGAGAAAAGGTACTGGGCCAGAGTGGTAATGGTGGTAATGGTGCTGGTGGTGGCATAATACTTCCAAGTGTACTTCTTTGTATAACTTTTAGGCTTTGGGAACCATATTAGTGTTTATATTCTCTAAAAAGGAAAATAAATCAACAAGGGAGTTGAAAGATATATCAACAAGGGAGGGCCTATCGTGGAATACAGACACAAGTCAACCTGGTTTTTTTTAATCTTTTAGACTTTTATTTTTTTATTTTTTTAATTGAATTTTATTTTTCAGTGTTCCAAGACTCATTGTTCATGCACCACACCCAGTGCTCCATGCAGTACGTGCCCTCCTCAGTACCCACCACCAGGCTCACCCAACCCCTCACCCTCCTCCCCACCAAAACCCTCAGTTTGTTTCTCAGAGTCCAGTCTCTCATGTTTCATGTTTTAATAAATAACATAACTGGGGTAGAGGAAGGGGATTGAGGGAGAACAAGCCCAAGGAACTTTTTTTTCAGTTTTTGTTTTTAAATAATTATGGATTTACAGGAGGCTGCAAAAACTAATACAGGGAAGTCCTATGTACCCTTCACCCTGTTTCCCCCCAGTGATTCCATCTGATATAGCTATGGTACAATATCACTAACAGGAAATTAACATTGGTACAATTCATAGAACATATACAGATTTCACCATTTTATATGCACTCATTTGTGTGCAATGTGATCTCATGTGTAGATTCACATAACTACCCGCACAATCCAGATATACAGAACTGTTCCAGCACCACAAGGATCCCTTTCCTTTTAAAATGGCCACACCATCCATCTTCCCCAATCCCTGGCAACCACTAATCTGTCCAAGTAACTTAAAACACAGTATTTGGACTAAGTATTCTCAGGCTAAAGAGAAAATGAACTGTTAATAAATACAGAATTCTAGTTAGTAGATTTCTTTTTCACAGAGGTACGAGTTAATAATTCAAAAACTATCTTATGTGTATTCTAGGATTAAACAAATAAATATATTGTGGATAATGAGAGCCAGGTATCTCACTGTCAGAGAAGAGAGTTACACACATGAAAAGGGGAAAGGATAGAAGGAACCCTGTGGTGCTGGATTGAAATTGGAGGTATCAATATGCACTTGCGGTTTCTAATAAATATAGGTAAACAAAGGAATAGATATAGATGGGTGAGGGTGGGGTGTATGTGTGTATTCATACATCTTGTTCCTACCACTACCCACTGAGAGAGTGTAGAAATAATTACACCTTCTAAGCTCACCTTGTACCCAGAATTTGTTTCTAAATACCAATTTACGCTAAAAGGAACCAGAGTTCCTTGAAGAAAAGGATAATTGCACAGGTGAGGTAGGGAAAAGTACAAGATGAAACTGGAACATCTTGTGCCAAGAAAGTAAGGAAATGTTCAAAGAAGGTTCAGAACATGTTAAGGTAAAGGGCTTCTTCTGACCAAATCTGGGATAATTTGATCATCAAAATAAATATTGACAATAAAAGACTATAAACTATTAAATAAAATAAGAATCTACAATTCTAACACAAGAAGGAAGGAAGAGAAGGGACGTTCTTCCTTACAGTTGAAAGCCAACTAATAAATGTAAGAAGAAATGATGAGTTCGGGGAAATGCCATTTGAGAACCATCATAAAAGTTAATTCAGATACGAGTGGATATTAAAATGGTGCAAGTTTGTGAAGTACCAAGGTATTTTCATAATCTCACAGTATATTGCCACAAGATACTCATTAATTATAATAGGAACAAAAATAACTTTATAGTGAAGGCACTACCTTCATCACTAAGTGTTCAAAGTTAACACCAACAATGCGAGAAGTTGGCATCATATGCCTTTTAATATGATGCACCGAGAAAAACAAAATATAATTCTTGCAGTACTCTTCCCCAAAAATGTATAACCTCAGTCTAATTGTGGGGCAATATCAGACAAATCCCAAATGAAAAATATTCTATGAAAAAACTGAACTGCACTTTTTAAAAATGTCAGCATCATGAAAGCCAAAGTAAAGTTGAGGAACTGTCCCAGATCAAAGGACTTACAAAAACAGACAACTGAATGCAATGTGTAATCTGTGATTTTCTTTTGCTATAAATAGCGTTATGAGGACAATGAAAAAAATCTGCTTAAAGTCTGTGGATAATAAAGTAGTATTGTAGTAAAGTTAATTTCCTGATTTCGATCATTGTATCTGGTTACCTAAGAGAATGCCCTTGTTTTTAGGAATTACGCACTGAAGTATTTAGGGGTAAATGGGCATTATGTCTATAACTTACTCTCAAGTAGTTCAGAGAAAAAAATTGAAAGACAAAGAGAAGGATAGAGAAGATGTGATAAGCATTTGGAGAAAAGTATTAAGGGGCAGAGGGAGAAGCCGACTCCCCACTGAGCAAGGAGCCTGATGTGAGACTCAATCCGAGTATCCTGGGATGGTGACCTGAGCCGAAGGCAGATGCTTAGCCAACTGAGCCACCCAGGCGTCCCTCTTTATTTATTTTAAAGATGTTCCATTTTCTCCTGGCTTGCTAATCAGAAGTTATTAGAATATCTTACTGTTGTTTCCCCAAATGTCACATGTCTTTTTTCTCTGGCTGCTCTATTTTTTATTTTCAGCAATTTTTATTATGATACCCACATGTAGTTTTCTTTACATTTATTCTGCTTGGGGTTTATTGAGTTTCTTAAATCTGTGAGTTGATATTTTTCACCAAATTTCGAAACATTTTGGCCATAGTTTTTTTGCCCCAAACTCTTATCTTTATTCCAGGGATTCAAGTACACGTATGTTGGATTTCTTGACACTGTTCCACAGATGACTAAGGTTCTGATGTTTTCTATTGTTGTATTGCTTTGTTTTGTCTTGATTTTTTTTTTTCTCTATTTCAGTTTGAATAGTCTTCAGGATTCCTGACCTTTTCTTTCACAGTACCCAATGTACTGTTAAGCCTATCCAGTGGTCCTTTTTTTTTTTTTTTCCCCATTTCAGATATTGTATTTTTCAGATCTGGGGTTTCCATTTGGTTCATTTTTATAGTTTCTGTTTCTCTTTGCTGATAGTCCCCACCTAATCACTCATTATATATGTCTTGGTCAGTTGGTTGGTTGGTTAATCTTGAACATATTTATAATAGCTGTACTAAAGGCCTTGTCTACTAATTCCAACGTCTCTGGATATTGTTTGTTTGTTTGTTTGTTTCTCTGGACACTTTGCTCCTGGTTATGGGTCATATTTTCCTGCTTTTTCCCTTGGCTAATATTTTTTTATTGTATGCCAGACATAAATGCTGTGTTGTTGAGGGTCTGAAAGTTGCTGCCTGGAGTTTTATTCTGGCAGGCGATTGATTTGCTGGCAGATTAGTTTTCTCCTGTTGAGGCTTGTTTCGAGGATTTGTAAGGGTGGTTCTAAAGCAGCCCTTATTAAAGGGCTTGAGTCTTGAGGCTTCGTCCTTTTGGGGTCTCAGCTGAAGGCCCAAGGTGTTCAGTGAGGTTTCTCCACTCCGGCCCGCTGAGACCCCAGTGTCTCTCAACACTGAAAGATCTCCAGAATCTCTGCTCAGCTCAAGGCCCTCCAGTTGCTGTTCTTTCTCAGGCTTTTGAGCTTCGTCCTGCACATGTGCCAAGGGCCCCTTTACACACATTTCTTGAGCTCCTCCTCCTCTAACACACATTCCAGCCTCAGCTGTCTTGACCATCAATCTCTTTTTGCTCTGCCCAGCAAGCCCACTGCTTTTGTGTGTGGGACCCACACAAAAGTCTGCCTTAGAAAGTACCCCTCATAAGAAATCTGGGATAAATGTGGGGTTTGCCACTTTTGTTTCTCTTCTTTTAAGAATAACAGTACTTTGAAGCAGCTTGTCCAATGCCTGAAAATGATTATTGCATATATTTCTCCATTTTTTAAAATTTTTATTTACTTATTTGAGAGACAGAGAGAGAGAGAGAGAGAGAGAGAGAAAGCGAGCGCACAAGCAGGCAGACCAGCAGGCAGAGGGAGAGGGAGAAGCAGGCTCCCTGCTGAGCAAGGAGCCCGACACGGGACCTGAGCCAAAGGCAGTTGCTTAACCAACTGAGCCACCCAGGCACCCCTATTTCTCCAGTTTTATAATTGTTTATGACAGGAGGGTAAATCCAATACCAAGTATTCTGTGAATCTGGATGTTGGCCTTCCTCTATATCTTGTTTTCAAAATTCAAATTTGAATTGCTATAGATTTTGTACTTTCATTTCCTACTATGGCCAATGCACTAAAATTACCTTTTTGTCCTTTGTGTGTCTCTGAGTTTGCCACCTGTGGATTATAAAACTAAGACAAACACAGGCCCTGGAAACAAAATTAGAAGAGAAAATACAGTTTGAAATAAAAGGTTATTGAATAGAAAAACTGTCCTGTGAGAGAAATAGGCGAAATACAGAATAGAAATTTGACTTTTTTTTTAGATTTTATTTATTTGTTTGGGGGAGAGAGAGAGAGCAAGAGTGCACAAGAAAGGGGAAAGGTAGAGGGAAAGAATCTCAAGCAGACTCCTCGCTGAGCATGAAGCCCAATGCGGGCCTCGATCCCACAACCCACGAGACCATGACCTGATCCAAAACCAAGAGCTGGATGCTTAACCGAGAGCCACCCATGTGCCCCTAGAAATTGGAATTTAAAAAGAATTTGGGGACTGTCTTGCAAATGTAATCATTTGGAGTTCCTTGCATCAAAGAAGAAAATTTGTGGGGTGCCTAGGTGGCTCAGTCGGTTAAGCATCTGACTCCTGATCTCAGTCCAGGTCTTGATCTTGGGGTTGTGAGTTCAAGCCCTGTGTTGGGCTCCACACTGGGCATGGAGCCTACTTCAAAAAAAGAAGAAGAGGAAAATTTGTCAGAGAAAGTATACAGTGATTTTCGCATCATTAAAGAAATAAAATGGACGGGCGCCTGGGTGGCTCAGTGGGTTAAAGCCTCTGCCTTCAGCTCAGGCCATGATCTCAGGGTCCTGGGATCGAGCCCCACGTCGGGCTCTCTGCTCAGCAGGGAGCCTGCTTCCCCCTTTCTCTCTGCCTGCCTCTCTGCCTACTTGTGATCTCTCTCTGTGTGTCAAATAAATAAATAAAAAATCTTAAAAAAAAAAAGAAAGAAAATGGATTTTCACAAAATTGTAGACTTTTCAAAACTTGAATAGTAAGAGAGGTTAAAAATATTTATTTTGCCTTATAAACTTTGCTTTTTTACAAAAAATAAATGTGCTTGGTGCAAAAGCAAAGGGAAAGGGAGAAAAGAAAATAAAAATGAATAGATACTTTATGATTTATCATTTTTATAAATGGCAGTGGCACAAAGAACCCCTTATTTTTCCAGATGTTGCAAAACTACAAAGGGGCAAGATGTCATAGGAGAAAAACCTCTTGGATCAGGGTTAGCTCTGTTCCTCATTGCTGCACCTCCTTATGTGCTCACAGACTGTCTGCTTCTGGAACTTTGCTCTGACCAGCAGACCTGACAAGGACTGATAAGCAAACCTTTAAGCTAACACCTTTGGGCGGTCCAGAGATGCACCCTGTGCATCTGAGAATTCTAACATTCCTTTGGAAGCTGACATTGCTTCTAGAACAGTGAGTTTGAGGGCCACCTGGGTGGCTCAGTCGGTTAGGCAACTGACTCTTGATCTCAGCTCAGGTGTTGATCTTGGGGTCGGGGGTTCAAGCTCCATGCTGGGCATGGAGCCTACTTTAAGAATAAAAATAATAAAAAGACCCTAGAACAATGAGCTTGATTAACCTTCCCGAAGCACAGCTGCAGTTTTGTAGCTCTCCCTCTCTGAGGTTCTGAATATGCTTCAGCCCACCTTTGCTGCTCAAGTCTTGCACTGGGTAAAGTGGCAAAGTCAAGGGCAAGAGTCCCTCTGGGACTCTCAAGTCCTAGACTTGAAATTTAAGAAGCTGTCATGCCTGCAGCTGTGTATTTTTTACTTCTTTCTTCTTGTCCAGGTTTTTTCCCCTCTGGTGGAATGCCTCCTGCCTTGAGCCTTTTTTGTCCCTCCTAGACCACCGTCCTTTGCCTCTTCCTCCATTAGAAGGCCCCTTCTAGTCCCCTGACCAAATGTACTCTCTCCTGTGCTTATCTCTGGAGCACCACAGGCAGCCCACGTGCACGTGCTCGGGCCCTGCACTTTATTTCAGTTCCCACTGCATACCTTTTGCCTCTGATCAACAGTCAGCTTTTTGAGAGAAACGCCTTCTTTTACTTATCTTAATATTCTTTGCTGTGCCAAACAGTGTCTGGCACATTGTGGACATTTAGAAATACTTACTCCCAGTATTAATTCTCTTATACTATGAAGTTAATCTTTTTAATGTGTCCTCAACTTTTCTTTTCTAAATATCAAAGACCTTTCCCTCCTTCTGGCAGTTGTTAATTCATGAACAAAGCCACCTCTGCCCCATTCACAAGCTTTGTGAATTCGTAGGCCTCTGTCATATTCCTTCTTAGCCGTCTGGTTTAGGGCAAAAGTTAGAGCTTTCAGAGGGAATTGTGTTACGTAGTCCTTCAAGCGATAGTGGTGATGGTTAACCCTTTCTCTTCTCCACGCAGGGAGATGTTCTTTACTACCATGGAAAGCCACCTTCTGCGCTGCAAAGTCTTAGAAATCATATTCCTCCACAGCTGCGAGACGCCCACCCGCCTGCCCTTGTCTCTGGCCCAGGCCCTCTACTTCCTGAACAATTCCACGTCACTGCTCAAGTGTCAGGTACGTGCTTCCCCGCCTCGGGCAGGCCCAGAGCCCCTTTCCCCTCACCCTTGCACATGTAACTGAAGAAGGCACCCCTACCAACTGCTTTCACTTCTCCACAGTCGGATAAAACCCAGTGGCAGACGTGGGACGAACTGGTCGAGCACCTGCAGTTCCTGTTATCCAGTTACCAGCATGTGTTAAGAGGTGAGCAGCGTTTGGTCACAACCAAGACTGTACGGGAGTCTGCAGTGGCCATTGTCGGGAATTGAATTTACATGGGGGATTCTAATTTGTTAGCCTAAGGAAAGCATTGATCCTCAGTTATAACTATAAGGAGCAAGGAATGACATCTTTGGAAACACTGCTATAGAACAGAAGAATTCACGTATTTTTGTTACGGCAGATAATACAGTGGTCCTTGCAATTATTAGGTTGTACAGGCAAGTGGCAGTCGTCATACCAGAAGTATTCTGTAATGACCTGATTAGACCTGCCATCTTACCCTGGCCCGTCACTGCGAAGTCTTCGTTGGGTCATTTGCTCATTGACTGTGGACATGATAAACATGGGTCAGTAGGATACAAACCCAGAGCAAACCGGGGGCAAGGAAAAAGCATACATCTCGCAGAAGTTGTAAGAAGCTCTACGGCCTGTGAGAGTGGCTTTGCTCCGGTCCCAGGCGGAGCCAGTGATCAAGGAGGATCCGGGAGGGTTAGACTAATTAACGCTCAGGAAGCGGATATTGACCAGGGTACTGATGGAATAGCTGCTTCAAATGAGAATGATTTTATTAGCCAAAGATTAGTAAGGCCCTTGTTCCCATTTACTGATGTAATTATTAATTCCAAAAGGAAAGATAGTAACTTTTTTTTACAGATTTATTTATTTGAGAGCAAGAGAGAAAACGCACACATGAGCAGGGGGAGGGATAGCGGGCGAGGGAGAGAGAGAATCTCCAGCAGACTCCCTGCTGAGCACGGAGCCCAAAGTGGGGCTTGACCCCACGAGTCGGGGCTGAAACCAAGAGTCGGGTGCTTAACTAACTGAGCCACCCGGGTGCCCCCAAAAATAGTAACTTTTTAGGGGAGAAAACACATTCCTCTTAATGTGATGCCCTGAGAAGGACACGTCATCACTTAAGTAGTGTTCTTGCCAAAAATCCATGACCTGAATCTAATCACAAAGAAGCATCAGACAAATTAACGCAGGAGACATCTTTTACAAAATAATTGGTTTGTACTCTTCAAAAGTGCCGGTGTCTTAAAAACAAAGACCAAGAAACTGTTCCAGATTAGAAAGAAACTAAAGCACATTAATACTAAATGCAAAACATGATCCTGGATGGGCTCCTGAACCAGGGAAAAGAAGCTATGAAGTATGTTATTGGGACAATTGGTGAAATTTAAATAGATTAAATAATATTATACTAATATTTAATTTCCTATTGATAACAATCCTGGCTTATAAAAATAATTGTCCTCAGTCTTAGGAAATCCAGAGTGAAGTATTGAGGGGTAGAAGGGCGCAGTGTTCAACTTATTCTCAGTGAGGAGGGACAGTACGTATTTATATGTAACTATATGTAAATATATGCATTTCTATATAATCCACATTTTATATTTACTTGCCACGATCATGTTGAGGTTGATTTTAGCTCAGTAATGGCACTGGGGAAGGTACAATGGCCCTTATACTCTCTTGGGCCTGAAACTGAGGAAGCTGTTGCAGAGAAATAAAAAATACAACACTGAATTTAAGACAGAAGGTCTGGGTTTGAATCCCAACTCCACCACTTACTCTGCTACCTTTATGTCTCTAAACCTCATTTTCTTCTATGGAATGAGGATGGTAATATAGAACTTCTCAAGACTGATTGTTAATAGATGTGAGAAAAAAGAGTGAGCGCTCAGTCAGTGTTAGTTAAATCTCAGACCACCTATTTGCCCAGCCAGGAGTAGGCTACGAGATCTTTACGTTTCATGCTCTTGTAACTAAAACCTAAAAGCGCATTGTCAAGGCCGTGACATTTGTGGTTGTGTAGTTAGTGCATTTTTTAGCACCCTCAAAGAAAGGTACATGTCCTTCTCCGAACAAAGCCCCAGAGGCAAATTCCATGTTGTACTTAGCCTCATCAAGGTTTACATAATTGTTCTTTTGGAGCTCAAGCAGAAAGTTTAATATTAAAGCAGCCTGGTTTCATTGAAAGTTCACCTTTAACACTCCTTGTTTACTTCTGTTTTGCTTCCCAGGGAATACAGCTGGTCCTTGGGCAATAGTGACTTAACATGGACATGGGATCCACTTTCATTCCAGAATATTTTTATGCTTCTAACAAGGGAAAGGAAAGCCTTAGACCAGTGTATATTGACCAAGAATAAATGTGTGTTCCAGTGCTATTTTAGCCTTAACATCCTCTCCACTTTCTTCGGAGACCAAAAGTTAAGAAGGAGAAAAAATACTTAGAACCAATAGTTTGGAAAACAGTGTCCTCCAAAGAAGACAGCTAAATGGTACCCTGAAATCATCAATATCCTTGTCAGTAGGCTTTTTACTGTGAGGGCTCCTTAGTCATCTCTGCCCTCTGCAAGTGGTCCGAGGACATTGTTGAAGGCATTTTGGGTCAGCCTGGGGTGTCCGGCTCCACAGGTAGGAGAAGAAGGGGAGAGGCTGGGCAGCCCAAGCTTGTCCTTTGTTTAAGGGAGCATCTCGGCATGGGGGAAGAGAAGAAGAAAGGCTAGGGAAATTCACACACCCTGGCGTATGTAATCCAATAACCTGGTGAAAGTGAGTATCATCCCCTTGTCATAGATGGGGAAACAAAGGCTGAGAGAAAAGTAAGTGCAGAGCCAGGATTCAAACCTAGGTCTGTTGCCAAAGCCTGTGTGCAGTGAAAACACACTGGAAGGAATTATTGTTCTGTGAAATCACTGGATGAGCTTAGAAGGTGAGCGTCTAAGGAATTTCCAACTCCCTGTTTTCTAAACTCTCTGTACATGGTTAAATTACTCTCATACAAACCCTTGACCTTGGGGAAAAGTATATCCTGAAGCCCCATACTTTGTAACTATTTCCAAAGAAGGCAGAGCAGCCCCATGGAGGCGTGGATGCCGGGCCGCCAGGGAAGCTCACGTTCTCTGGCTAAGAGTGTCGGTGCCACCACACCTCAGTTCCACAGCCGCGCAGCTCCAGTGTGAGCCTCAGCAAGACTGCAAACTGCTTTATGCCATGAGTTTTGCTGATATTTCTTGATATTTGTGAATTATTAATGCCTCTTATTTTGAAACTATGAATGCTAGGAATTTAAACATACAGTATTTAAAGGAAGAAAAACATCTGCTTTTCCTGAATTCCACTTGGCTAGACAACTTAGGCAGGATGGCCTACAGAAGTCAGACCTGAGTTCAGTTTGAGGAGAGACACGCACAGCCTTCCCACAAGGAGCCCTGTCCAGAGAGGAGAGGAAAGCAGATGCAGGCAAGATCAGTTCGAGTCGTATATTCACCCAGGCAACAAATATTTACGAAATGCCTCTGGGTGCCTGGCTCATTGGAAAAACTTCGGTGAATAAGACCAACACGGCCCCTGCCCTCACAGAGCTTACTGTGAAGAGACTGACCCTAAACAAATAATCACATAAGTAACATATAATTACAATTAAAATAAATGCTCTGAAGGAAAGGAGAAATGCACAAAATAGGAGCACCTAATGTATTTTTGGAGGGACCCGCAAAGGCCTCTGAAGAAGTGATACTTCGACTGAGATAAGAAGTGCTGGCGGGGCGCCTGGGGGGCTCAGTCTGAAGCATCTGCCTGCAGCTCAGGTCATGATCTCGGGGTCCTGGGATCGAGCCCCGTATAGACTTCCTGCTCAGCGGGGAATCTGCTGCTCCCTCTGCCTCTGCCCCCACCCCCCACTCATGCTCTCTCTCTCAAATAAATAAATAAAATCTTTAAAACAAACAAAAAACAGGACTGGTGTTAGCGAGGCACATAGAGCAAAGTTTTTCAGAAAAATTAAAAATGGCATGTCCAAGGGCCCTGAGGCAAGAAGTTATTTAGTGAGTCCAAGGAACGTAGAACAAGCTAGTAAGACTGGAATGTAGAGAGCAAGGGGAGACTAGCACAAGATGAGACTGGAATAGTAGATGGATAGGACAGGAAAGGCCTTCTGGGCCATGTTAGGAAATGCCAACTTGATTCCAAGAGTGAAGAGAAGCCATCAAAGTGATTTTGCGTAAGGTCGTTCTGCCCTCGGGCAGAGTAGTTTGGCGGACCAGAGAGGGCCCGGGAGGGGTCCTGGTGGTCAGGGTGTGGGTTGTGCAGCAGGGAAGGCAGTGGATGGAACAGAAGCACCTTGAAGATCAGTTAGTCAGGGCTTGGGTGACTGAGTCTGAAGTATGGCTCCAGGGTTCTGCCATTGCTGACACGGACAGAAATGGAGAAAGATCTACAGAGAAGATAAAAAGCGCGGTGTGACTGTTGTGTTGGAGATTCCTATAGTGATGATGATGATGAAAAAATAGTAACAGTTACCCCTCGGGGGCGCCTGGGTGGCTCAGTTAACATCTGACTCCCTTTCTGCCCAGGTCATGATCTCAAGAATTGTGAGATCAAGCGCCACGTTGGGCTCTACGCTCAGCGTGGAGTCTGCTTGAGATTCCCTCTCTCCCTCTCTCTCTGCCCCTCTCCCTCTACCCCTGCTCTAAATAAGTAAGTAAATAAATAAATAACTTTAAAAAAATAATAATAGTTACCCCTGGTGACCTGATCCAGGAACCTAATAGTAATACTATGAGTCAGAACATCTTGTGTAAGGCATCGTGCTAAACCCTTTACATAAATCACCTCACACAGCATTCCCAACAGCCTTGGATGTTAAGGCCTCCCGTGGCTACCGAAGCATAAAATCCAAGGCCTTGCCAACTGGAGCAGAATGGCTGAAGTCCGCTTTCCCTTCTTCCTCCCCTCCTTTTTTATTTATTATGGACTCGGCACTTTTTAAAATTTAATGTGTATAATCCATTTTTGTCGTTATTTTTTATGATCATGCCCAAAACATAGCCAACAATGATCATGCTGGCTTCTTTGTCCTTTTGACGTGTTCCCCTCTGTGTGTGTGTGTGTGTGTGTGTGTGCGCGCGCGCGTGTGCACACGCACTTCTCTCACCTTGTTTTTAGACATTACTACTTTCTTATAAAAGATGTTCCAGGCTCACCTTATAATTTCCTTGCTGTGGAAGAATCACCCTTTCCTCCAAAAAAATTCTGGTTTCTCTTGGTAGGGAGTGAGGAAAAGCATTAAAAAATCAAGATCTGGGTGCTAAGTATGCTGATTACTGCTGGGGTACCTGCTTCTAGGCCCTCTGACAACAGAGCTAGTAAATTACATAATTTTTTTAGATATATGTGTTCATAGCAATACCTCAATTTCCACTCCCTCAGAATTCTTCCTCTCTTCCTATTCCGTAACTGAATCACTCTTCTCCCACAGCAAGAACCTGTATTTTGAACATGGATATATTTATTTGGTCTATCATACAACATACACATATTGTAATTCTGTTTAAAAGAAACAACTTTGTGTATGTTTTATGATAGGTCAACACTACAATAAACTAAGAAACTAATTCGATATTTCTTTGCAATTCTTTTTATACTTAAAATCTCCCAGAAGATATTAAAAATTCACGTGGGTCTTTTTCAAGTGGTTATATTAACTTGAAGTATAGTTGCATTGTTTAATCTAGGTTCGTTGCTTAAGTCAATAAAGGGAGAAAACCAAGACAATTTTATTTATTTTTTTTAAGATTTTATTTACTTATTTGACAGAGAGAGAGAGATCACAAGTACGCAGAGAGGCAGGCAGAGAGAGAGGGGGAAGCAGGTTCCCTGCTGAGCAGAGAGCCCGATGCGGGGCTCGATTCCAGGACCCTGAGATCATGACCTGAGCCGAAGGCAGAGGCTTAACCCACTGAGCCACTCAGGCGCCCCCTAAGACAATTTTAATTTGTACAATTTTAATGTGCAAAACTTGAGGACCAGAGAGAACCAAGAACAAAGGACCTTTTAGAAATTGAGTGACCACAGATACTCAAATGGCCTTTGACTTGTACGCCAGTAACCACCAGTTAAGTCTTTGCCCAAACCCTACTTACTAAAATTGGACTTCATCTTAAGTCATAAAGGAATAAAAAGCAGTTTAGAAGATTCCACTGACTTTTTCCCCTCTTGCAGAGCACTTGCGGAGTTCAGTGATTGATCGGAAAGACTTAATCATCAAAAGGATTAAGCCCAAGCCCCAGCAAGGGGATGACATCACGGCGGTGGACGTGGAGAGGCAGATTGAGGCCTTCCGCAGCCGCCTGACCCAGATGCTGGGGGAGCCGCTGGCGCCCCAGCTCCAAGACAAAGTGCACTTGTTGAAGCTCCTGCTCTTCTACGCCGCTGACTTGAACCCTGACGCAGAGCCTTCTCCGAAGAACTGGAGCAGCCCCTGAGGTCCTTCTAAGCACTGAACACCAAGAATACCTCCTGAACTCTATCTCCAACTACTTGGAAGTTCTACAAGTATCTGAAGTAGTTAAAAATCTTATAGGACCAAACCTATCTTATTTATCTGTAGGTTATAACGACTTTCTAACTCTTTAGTAAATATCTTTTTTTGATATTCTATCCTAGCACATTCTCAGATATGGCTTAAATATACAAGGTGTATATATTTTTTAATAAATTATTTATCTATACTTTTTTTGAAACAGGTAATACTATATGCACTATATGTTTAACATTTCCATTCAGTATGTGAAAAAAGAAGCCCTCTGCTGAACAAATTCTGGACATCAATGTATGTCATTCAAGGTACTGACAACCTGTTTCAGAAGAGAAAGATAGACTCATTTCTCCCTGATGGAACACAAACATCCTATATTAGAGCTGTTCTATTGCCTATGAATTTGACTTTGTGGCCAGTCTGTTAAGATCTAATGTAATGGGGGTGGGGGGTAGAAACAAAAGGATTGAGTGTATTACAAATAATTTGATGTTAAAAGGATACAATAAAAAGGCAGTGGTTTTTCAAAATACCAAGTTTACCGTGCTTAGGTTCTATGACTGTGGGTAGGCAGAATGTAAGAACAACTCTTAAAAAAAAAAAAAGCTATCCACATCTGAGAAGGCAGTTTAAGAAGTTTGTTTATTGTCAAAACAAATAAGAGATACAAGCATAACAGAAGACACAAATAAATTAATTATTCTGATCATTGTAGACTCCAGGGCTTCTGTACGGAAAGGTCAGCTCAGCTCCTTATGTAGACATGATAGTATACAAAACAAAAAAACAGTAGGAATTTGAGACTGCATTTAAGACAGTGACTGAACACATACAAGGTGAAGAGAAATAAAGTGGCTTCCTTAGTTCCTTTCCTCAGTAACTTATGTATCTATAAAAGTATGTAGCTCTTTCTTGAGGTAATGATTTCATACAGAAAAATTTAAACTTCTTCCACTTCCCAGAAAAGAAAAAGTTTTATGGCTGGACTGAACAAGAAAATCAAAATAGAAAAAAAAAAAAAAAATCAAAATAGGGTGATGCTAGTTTCACGTGAACCTCAAGATTACCATCTAAATGTAGGTACGACCTTGTATACACTTGAAAAAAGTTTAACATCCATTTATTTATACCAAACCAGTTGACTGAATTTTCTCCCTTAGAAGTTTTCAACCAAACTGGAGATAAATTAATTTCATTTTAAAAGTGCAAAATAGGATATGCCAGACTAGTGTTTGTTCTGTGACACAGAAAAGTGAAGCATCCCTCCAACAGCACTGGCCAGAGGTGCTCTGGTAAGAAGTGGCTGCAGGACGAAGTGACCCGAAGGCTACCGAACCCAAGGATGCTCCAGTTTCAGCCCAGGAAGGGGGGTCCCTGCCAAGTCTGGCTGCCAAACAGATCTCAGGCCCCCCCAGCTGACGAGACTGGAGCACACAGAAGTGCACAGTCAAGAGGGTCAAAGTCTCGACTAGTTCGGGCACACCTCCCCTCCATGACTCGGCCACGCACATGTTTACAGTGGTCAAGAAACCAAGAAGCCTCAGTTCCGGAACAACACAAACGTTATTTACCTCGTAAGCAATGATCAAAGTTCTTGTCTGAGGTAAATAATACAAAAATGAGTAATGAGGTCCCCCATACATCACTGCCAGGATTATTTAACTTTAAACCAGACAAAACGGCTTCTTCCACACAAGGACAAGCTTTGCACTAACATTTCTCAAAAACCAATTATATCTCCAGCTCTAGCCTCGGTTTAAGAGGTTTTAAAACAAAACAAAAAAAAAAACCTTTCCTATGTCAAAGCCAAGGTAAAAGGGGAGTTGGGTACAAGATACCCTCTATCCAGAGTCCCTAGAATACAAAGAGCTCTAGAAGCCAGTGGGTGTGAGCACATTTAAGTCACGGGGTTTGAGATTATGGGTCCGTGGCGGTGGTTTCTTCCCCTCCATCACTGGGATGTCCATCTTGGGTGGCTTGAAGGTTGCTGGATCTTCGGCCATTCGGGTGGCCTGGACACGGATCAGTTCCATTGGAGAAGGCTTCTGGGCTCCTCTGTAAGCCTGGGTGGCAAAACCTCCTACAGAAGTAAACAAAAAAGCAAATTATTTCATATTAGTAGGTAACCCCCAATATACATGGTAAAATGCCATCCACATGGGTTTTTTTGGAAGGAGCTGCCTTACCTGAATCAGACTTCTGAAGGGATCTTGGTCCAAAGAGGCTCCATTTATCTGCCAAGTTTTTGTCCTTGTCCCCACTTGCAGAATCCATGGTGCCAGGATTTGGGCCAGGTAAGGCTGTGGAAGGACCAGAAGTGAACCAGCCTCTGGAAGAGAAAGAATAACGCGTATCGTTCTATCCTCTTCCTATGGCTCCAGAAGCGTCTCGTGCCAAGAGACTGGGAACTCAACTCCCCCTGCTCCCCCCGAAACCACAGGCTTCAACTCCACTTTTGGATGCAGCACTAGCCTTTCTAGAAGCACACTGCAGCTCGGGAGGCTCACAAGAAGGGCTCACCTGGACTTTTGCTTAGGGGAAGAGTGGGGGCTGCTGCTTGGGGTGGACTGGGCTGAGGCCGGCTGCGTCTCTTCTCTCGTTATCTCCCCACTCTGTAGCTTTAGTTTCTGTCCAGATGAGTAAGAGGAGAAACTCTTTTAAAATGAGAGCAAATATAAAACAGCTCCTTTGGGTGTAAAAAACTTGGTTCACACCTTAACTTCAGGCAAAAGGTAATACATTAGTAGGTGGAATAATTTTGGATTATAGAACAGATATTCCTTTGATTTTGCCACACTAGACAAAATTCCATCTTTAAGAAAAGCTATTCATTCTACAACATATCTCAAACAGCTCTGTACTAAATACCACACTAGAGCTTTTACTTTTGGAGAAGTAATTTCCCCACACTTGCCCAGTCAGTGGAAGAACCAGACTCAAGCTGGAGGCCTTGCAGGCCTTTTAAGTAGGGCCTTGAGCGCTTAGGCTGCTTCTTGTACCCGGTACAAGCGCTGCCCTTCCCAGTGTCTCAAAGCCAAGAAGACTCAGGCATGCTATTCCTCTCCAGCTAAATGCTTTCTCTGTGGCGCCTGTGCCCTTCTCTCCCTTTCCCCCCCATGGCCGGTCACTCTGGGTTCCCTGGGCTTTGTAAACACACGTCTGACATACAGACTAGCTGTCTAGGAAGGGAGAGACAAGTCTACCTCTCAGTTCTTCTCACTGTCTCTGTACTCTCCATGTCTAGGAAGCCCAAGCTACATTTCAAACAAATGGGCATGTCTAAATGTTCTCACTCACCATATCGATTTATGTAAGCTGGCATTTCAGCCACCCTCATGTTCTACTCCTGTGGCCAAGATGCAGAAAATGAGCCAATGTCAACTCCACCATTATACAGAGTGAACTGCTCAGCTGAGGAATTCTGACTCACACCTCTCCTGGGAAGTTCTCAAAGACTGAGAGTGCCCCTCTCCAGAAGTATCTGTCTTGTCTGAGAGATGAAGCGGGTCACCAACCCAACCTTGATCCCCTGCAGCAGTGGCTTTTAAACTTAGGATGCAAAGAATCATCTGGGATGCTCACTGTGAAATGCAAACAGTCCACAATGTCTTCTATATCCTTGCCCACTGGCCACCAGGTCCATATTATTGTAAATCCTTCTATATATTGTGTATCGTGAGCCCCTTCAGGAGCCGGATTCTCAGACAACTTTGGAATATGGGGGAAGAGAATACCAGGAAACAGGAAAACAGGAGACCTAAGTTCTAGTACCATGACTGGTTAAATATACGACCTTGGATCTGTCTCTGCATTTATACGAGATAAAGACTAGCATCTCCCTCAAGGATCAATACCAAGATTAAGGGAACGCAAGTGCCTCCTAGGTCACAAGGCACTACGAAGTACCGACTGGTATTCCCCGACAGAAAATGCCTTGGAACTGTCGTTCATACGACTGTTTAGTCGTCATTAACCTTCTCAAAAACTATTCTTCACTCGTTTACAATTTTAGAAATGAAAAGGCAGAAACATTTCCATTCTACATTTTATTTTAATTTTGTAAAAAGGAAACATAGAGCACAATGTTCCCTTCCTGCTAAAGTGTTAGCTCTGTTAAGATTGCCCGATTCCCCTCTCTCCCTCACAGTTGGTCACTCTGGTACACAAAGTGCCCGCTTCGTCGTCCCTAACGTGCTCACGCATCACACGTGTAAGCTCCGAGTCTCGGCCGCCCCCCCAACCATAAGGAAACGAGGCGATACCCCCACTTTATTGACGGGGAAGCAGAAACCACCAGGCTAACAGGTCTGGAGCTTTCACCCAGAAAGCGCCGCCACGCTGGGACTCCACCAGCCCGGAACTGCTCACCTAATTCTTTCCACCGCTCTCCACGCCCCCCAGCTAAGTGAGCCGGTAACGTCTAAGCCACAGCCACGTCTCAAGTATAAATGGGGAGGGCTTTTTTGAAGGTCCTAAGAAACAAGCTTACGTGGAGCGCTTCTGCCACTCGTAGGTACTTGGTCTCCTCGGTGGTAAGGCCCTTGTGGGGTGTGTAGCCAGCATCGCTCAGCCCTGCCTGCTGCTCAAAACGCTGAATGCTCTCCTGGGTCTGTTCTGGGAACAGAGGAGATGACAGTCATGCCCATCCCCGCCCCCACAAACTGGGGGAGTTCAACACGGACATCTGCTGTCCTCCCCAGAAGCAAGAGACCACACTGACCATCTGAGGAAGAGGGGTCCCCCAGACAAGCATCACTGCAGTAATGCTGAACCTCGACGGAAGTTCCCGAACGAGAAGGAAGCCTTCCCTCGCAGCAAGCTAAGAACACATTACTCCTGAAGGGGGTGTCGGGTAACCTCCAGGGAAACACTCCTCACCCTCCTTTTATTTGGGCACTGACATTTTCTTTGTACTCAGAAATGCAACATGGAGAAGGCAGCTGACATTCGGAAAAGTGCAAGCGTAAAACTCCAAAACTCCAAGCGTAAAGCTTCCTCACACCGACTCACCACCCTCGTCATCCACGCACGGACTTCCGCCAAAGAGAAACGGGCCACATTTAGGCTGCATGGCACCAACGTACCAATGAGATGCAAACCACAGAGAACGTGCCTTGAACTGGCCAAGGTCTACAGAGGCCACGTTTCCCACGTACGAGATGTGCCATCGCAGCACGAGGCATGACAGATGGGCCAAACTCAGCGTTAGCTCGGTCTGACCTGACGGCTCATCAGCAAGTCAGCTAGACTGTGGAACGCCTGACGGCTGCGTTTTTGCTTCGGCGGCACCCACACTACGTAATACCCCCCTTCGTACAGGACTGTGGCAGCTGTGGACCAAAAGCCTAGACACCAGATGTCCTTTAAACTTAGTCACTCCCCTTCTAAGGAACTCTTTTATTATCATTAGAAATAGAAGCAACGGAAAAAAATGCATAAAGATGCTTTCCAGTCTTACCAGGTAGCCTCCTGAAGATGTAAAAAGCAGGAAAGGATTTAATGAATACCAGGATTTTAAATGCAGTTATTGTTTTGTTTTTAATTTAGAACCAGAGCAACAGAGTTCACAGCAGTATTAGTTAAGAAAAATAGGATGGTATGTCTACTCTACCTGTGACCATATAAAACTATGCTTAAAAGCGGAAGCGACGAGACCCGGCCCAGTGACCGGGTGACAGTGCACACCGGGCTGTCGGCACGTCCCGCGCGGCCGAGCTCTCGAGCCCTGCCGCGGTACGTCCTCAAGCCGGCGACACACAGGGGGCATCTGCCGAGTCAAACGGTGCCTTTTCGTGGGAGTAGAACAAGAGTCCAAGTAAGAGTCTGGACTCTCGGTTCTTAGGTGACTTCTCCAGGAATTGCCCGAGACAAGCGGAGGCCCTCCCGGAGCCGAAGAACAGGAGTTTCCGACTTGGAAATTGAGGCAACCAAAGGACCTCCCTGTGCTGGCGGAGCTACCGCTGACAAGCAGCGCTGGGCATCTGATGGTAACTTGCCACAGCCTCCAGAAGCACCCTCCAGAACCGACGAGTGCAGTGAACTTATTACAAGGTTTTAAAAGAGAGGAAGAAAAAAAAAAAGAAGAAAAAGAAAAGCAAGCTCTCTTGTTTCTGGTCTCATCAGAACCGCAAACCACACGTTCTTAAGGCTAAAGATGCTTGAGACACCAAACTTGCCTCAGGTCCAGAAAGGGAAACAACTCTGAGCCTTTCAATTAAAAAAAAAGAAGTGCAGGGCAGGTGCGCGGCGCCTTGCTGTGTCCCCTCCTCCAGGACAGCCTGAGACAGTCACGGCCGTGGCTCCCGGACACCGAGCTCTGGGGCCATCTAATCCTCCCCTCCGCCTGCCAGCCAGACGCCTCATCTCACAGAGAGGGAAACAGTCTCAAGAGCTAAGTCACTTGCCCAATGCCACACTGACACATACGGGAAAATAAGACTGTCACCGACAGAGCAGCAGGAGTGAACCCAAATTAACCGAGATGCTTCACATCAGGCCAATCTCCCGCACCAGCGCGTCAGCTGGCAGTCAGGCCCGGCCCTGCTGAGGCGCGGACGCTGCGCCATCCCCCAGAGCCAGCCCACAGCAAGCCCAAACCTCTCCCGCCCCTACGGCCCTCTATTCTGAGGACGCCAAGTGCTTACTTGTGATCAGAGAATTCATGATGACATGAGTCGCTTTAGCCTTCACCACAGGGGCCTTGTCCACAGTGTCAGGGGCCGATGACAGGGCCACGGCAGGGGAGGAGACACTGGCCTCCCCTTCCTCCGCCTGTTCAAGAGAGGTAAGGAGGTCCTTGAGCTGGGCAGGGAGTCACACAACCAGATCTACTCTTTTGGGGAAGAAGTTACTGAAATACCTTTCAGCTGATACCTGAGGATATATCTGAAGGGGGGGGGTTGTTGTCCCCACCCAATTACATAGGTATTATCCATAGTGACAACACACAAAGACATTACATGGATAGTGTGCATTTGTCGAAGTGGGAAAGCCAGAATTTGAAACTCTGAAGTCTACTACCTTCCCAATCTGTCCATCTGTCCAATATCCTATACCGGATATCTGTCCTACATCCTATACTATAGGATGTAGGACAGATATTGTGTCCCTAAGAATGCAGAAGAAACACTTATTACTAAGCCCTGACCATGTACCAGGCACTATGCTGGCTTTTGCTTCCTCATTGCATTTACTAAGTGGTTCTCAAACTCTGCTGAACATCAAAATCCCACGGGAGGACTTGTCAAACAGATTGCTGGCCGCACCCCAGAGCTGATTCAGGGCGGGGCGGGGGGTGGCTCAAGAATTCATGTTTCTAACAAATTCCAGGTGATGCTAATGCTGCTGGTGCCCAAGACCACACTTCGATGGCCACTGCTCTAAAGGTTCAAGTAATGGTCTTTTAAAAGAAACCAAAACAAACCAAAAAAAACAAAAAACAAAATCCCAATCTTTCACATGAGAGAGCTGAGACATGGCACCTTCTGTCATCTAAACACTGGACACCAGACTCAGGAGTAGCAGGGAGAAGAGAACTGTGTCTATTCTTTTCTCTGCTTCTCCAAAGGAATTGAGGAGAAAGATGGTCCAAGAGGAGGACAGCAGAAGAAAGTCCTGAAATGCTGCAACCCTGTTACAAAATAGGATTTACACCTTTTAGCTGTAACTCCACTCAAGTAAAAGGAACCTGTGCTTCCTTACTTGCAGCAGGGATGAGTTTGGACACGGAAAGGCAGGACAAATGAGAGAATGCATGTAACGAGTCAAGCCAAGCTTTCCTTTGAGACAGCAGCTGTTCCAAACTGTCAATGTTCTGGCTGGGGCACAAGAGAAAACTAGAAGCCCAGCCCTTGCCCAGTGGAGTGAGCAGCAGCCTTTCCGATGAAATGGGTGTGCTCCTTCAAAGCACACTCAGAAGCCATGCTTGGGGCGCCTGGATGGCCGAGTCGCTTAAACATCTGACTCTTGGTTTTGGCTCAGGTCATGGTCTCGGGGTCATGAGATCAAGCCCCAAGTCCAGCTTCATCAGCACCGAGTCTGCCTGAAAGAAACTCTCCCTCTGCCCCTCCTCCAACTCGTGCCTCTCTCTCTAAAATAAATAAATAAAATCTTTGGAAAAAAAAGAAGAAGCCATGCTTGTTTTCTGCCCTTGTCCCTTGAGCCCGCTGCTCTGGCCTCACAGCCAGGCTGCCAGGCCCCTTCTCCCTAGCACTGCCTGTCCTTGCTACACTAAATGTTTTCTCTTCAACAAATGACTGGGTCAGAACTGACCCAGAGAGTCCCCCCCAGAGCTGTAGGGGATGCTTTCATAGAAAGAAAATCCCTATTTTGAGAGCTTCATGGGGGAGGGCAGGGGGCCTCATTGGAAAGGAAGGATTAAATACAACTCTACTGAGTGAAAGTTAAGCAAGGAGCCAGGAGCCGCACTATAAGCTACACACCCAATGTGTCAAGCCTTCTAATTCTCTTCTATGTAATCCCCACAACACGTCCATGATATAAAGTGCTCTCATCTCTCAGATGAGAGACACTGTGACTCACAGGTGAAGCTGTGTCCCCAAGGTCATTGCGAGTACACAGTCCCTTAGGGGACTCACACCCAGGTCTGTTTCAGCAGCCGCTTACTGTGTACTTCCTGCCACGCCCTGAGCTGTCACAGGGCTCAAAGTTCAGTGAAACTAGCTGCAAGTTAAATGGCCTCACCGAACTTGGCAGGCCTCATTTATTCGGGCACGCTTGGTGGCTGGAGAGTCAGAGGTGAGGGAGACACACAGCCCCCGCAGTCAGGAAGCATGTCTGCTACGAGCATGTGAGAACCCATGAAGCCAAACTGCACAGAAGCGCTGGAGAGCACATCAAGGTGCAGAGTGGGGGGGGGGGGGCGGCCTTAGGAAAGAGGCAGCTTTTTTTTTAATAAAGATTTTATTTATTTATTTTTGAGAAAGAGAGCGCATAAGCAGGAAAGCGGGAGGCAGAGGGGGAAGCAGACTCTCCGCTGAGCAGGGAGCCCAATGTGGGGCCCGATCCCAGGACCCTGGGATCATGACCTGACTCAAAGGCAGACTCTTATCAACTGAGCCACCCAGTTACCCGAAAGAGGAAGCTCTTATGGAGGATGGCAGTGGGAAAAGGCATCTGAGGCAGGAGGAACAGCATGAGGAAAAGCACAGCATGTGTTCAGAAAAGAGCCAATTTTTTTCCCCAGTCACCCAATGAATATTTTTTGGGGGAATCTACTTTATGCCAGGTCCTCTGTTAGATACTGCAGATGGAAGTACAAAATTGGCCATGGCCCCTGACTTCAAAAAGCTAACGGGAGGTGATAAAATAACGTAGGGATGACGACAGGGGTCCGTGGTACAGGGGAGAGCTCAAAGGGAAAGGTAGTAGTCTTATCGGGAGGATGGAGGAAAACCGTCACAGAAAAGACGTCAGAGCTGAGACTTAAAGGATACCACTTATCAGACAGCTAGAGTGGGAAGAGGGGTGAAAGAACAGGATGAGGACTATAAACATTCCAGGCAATGAGCAGTGTGACACAAGACTTACAGGCATAAGATACCCAGTAAGTGCAAAAAATCTTAAATAATTTGCACGATAGGATCACCCGGCAGGGGGATGACACAGAAGAGTCTCAGGTAGCAGACATGACCATTCTCATTTGAATTCAGAAGAAAAAAAAGGTCCATCAACTCCAGCTCAGGCACTGAAAACATACAGGGATTGGTGACTGCCCAATTCTACGGGAGCCAGGAGCCACTGAAGGCTTCTGGAGCACAGGAAGGAAACGAAGAGGTTGGGCTTGCCAGAAGCAGTCAGTGGAGTCAGGTACCTTGGCGAGGTGCTGATACTTGCGCTCTGGAATCACTGGCTTCCAAGGGATGCTGCCCATGTCCGATGGAGGAGGAGTCATGGGTGTAGGGTCCTCGAGGGCATCATCATAGCTGAATGCCCGGCGGTACATCCCGATGGGCAGGGACATCTTGCCTAGAGGCCCACTAGGCTCAAGAGCTAAGAACAGAGATACCTGTCAGGACGGGTTCAGCAGTTGAACATGCTAATATCTTTAAATTCATCTCTAGGCAGGAAAGCTCTGAAACACTCTTATTCTGGGATAGAGCCATAGCTCGTTCTGGAAGAGCTAATCCACTCAAGGAAAAGTAACAGTACTAAGTCCTTTCTTTATCAATGATACTTTAAATTCTCCACTTTACCCATTCAGAAGCCCTAATCCATTTTTGTGGAGTAGAATAACAAAGTTCAATTTAAATTTACTTGAGCAAACTTATACAACTTCAAAGTACAGTTTGGAATCAAAATCTAAACCTATCTGATTTCAAAGCTTATGTTCTTTATGCCACAGAAGCCGCCCCACAGCAATGCCAAGGTTCTCAATTCATGCAGGACTGAAGACATGAAGTTCTTGCTCCCATTTTATAGATAAGGAAAACAAGCCCTAGCGGTAAAGTGATTTGCCAAAGCTCAACAGAAAGTATCCAGCTGGGCCTCAACTGCAAATCTTTTGCCTTCCCTACTGAACTCCACAAAAAAAAAAAAAAACAAGAGTGCTATTATTACAAGAAATATTTAAAACAATTTGCTGTCCAGTGTCTCCTCTAGTTTCAAGTATTCTGTATGATTTAAACAGCAGAGCCAATTTCCATCACTGAAACTGTTGACGACCACTCTCTTAGAACACTGCTGGCCGATCCTGCCATTCCAGTCCACTGGAACGGACTGGCGGAATGTCCCACGGTGACGCAGGCACCCTACTTCAAGGGCACTCTCAGTTCTGCCAGACCAGGGAGCAAAGTTCATTTTGTTTGCCTGCTAATCCTTTTATAGCAGAACTGATGTCCAGATCCTGCCTTCAGCATGACGTTTTCTTGCTTAAAATTATAACGTAACTAAGGCATCAACTTCAATGGCAATAAGTCCCAAACCCGCAAAGACACTTCATTTAAACAGCAACGGGAACAAGCAGCTATTATTTTTATTACTATTACTAATAATTACTAACAAATCCATAGAAATACAGAATTGGTTGTTGCCAGGGATTGGGATGGGACAGATGAGGAGTCACTGCTAATGGGGACAGGCTTTTCTTTTTGGGGATGCAATGTTCTGGAATTAGATGGTGGTGATGGTTGTACAACCATGGGAATATACTAAACACCACTAAATTGTTCACTTTAAACGGGAATTTTATGGCATGTGTATTCTCTCAATTAAAACAAAGGCATAAGCAAATAATGATTACCAAATACCCCTCCTTGCCAGGCAGCTACAGCCCTCATCTTACCTGATCCTCAATAAGCAGTTATTCTTCCCATTTCCCAGCTCAGGAAACTGAGCATAGGTTTTAAGTGACACCCAGCATAACAGATCTAAGTCAGTGCTCACATTCTACATGCAACACTCCATGCTCCCCACGCTACAAAGCTTTAACCTTATGAGCGCAATCCTATGGCCCACAGAGTTACATGGTAATCACAGCAACAGTGAAAGACAAACTAAAACACAAACTGATGATGTTAGAGACCAGAGATGGATACACATCAGGAGACATGGGGGAAACTCCTCTATTAATCCACTTAATTTGGGAGCAATTTCAAAACATCTTAAAGACTCCTCCCAGCAGCCATCACAACAGCCCTCTAAAAATAATAAAATTCAGTAGGTAATACATTCCTACAGATAGAGACCAAAAAATTGTCTGAGCAGTAAATATATATTCGTCACTAACTTTTAACTCATATTTTCACATATGTTATGCTTATCTTCACAGCAAACTTGAGAGAAAGGCACTATCTCTTTACTGAGAATCAAAATTTGGGTGATTCCAATTTCATTAAAAATCACTGGCCCTTCCCACTAAAACAGTCCTGGGAGGGATCAATGACTTTAGTAATGCAGAAAGTACTGCCATACACAGACCCAGGATTCATTAAATGTTACTGTGAGCACTTTCCTAACTCCCCAAGTTTAATCTGCCTTTAAATCAGGCTGAAGCCTTTTTGCCCAGACCTCTGTTCTGCCCACCCCCAATCCCCTCCAGAAAGGGAAATAAGTACAATTGTTTTGGTACACATTACAAGAACTATACAACTTATTCTGAATTCTTATTTGGTATCTGTAGGAAAATGACAAATTTAGCACACCTTTAAGTATGAAATGACTGTTCTCTTTCAATTTAGGGTTTGGGTTTATACCCTGGCTGGGTGGCTAATAAAATAATATTTAAATGATGCCAATCTATTAAGTTTAAATACTTGCCTGGTGGCAGAAAGTAACCATTAATATATGGTTGAGAAAAAAAGTGGTTTCTATTTAGCTTAAAACATTAAGGGCAAAGCAAGACTTTATCAAAAAGAATTAAGTTTACCAGGCACTTCTGGTTGTCTCGAAGCCATTGAAAGACTGGGATCCAGATGCTTTTTCTATAAAGAATTCGGAGCTGAGTCCCTGCCACCTATTAGAAATAACAAAGGGCATTTTCTTACAGTGAACACCAAAGAATAGCTCCGTGCTGTTTTTCTGACAGGCACACAGAGTTTTATGGCTTGTTTACAAGGTCGAAGCACACATAAAGAGCCAATGGGTGACAAACATGCCAAAGGAGATTAAAAAAAAATTTTTTTTTAAAGGAGAAAGTCAAAGGTCTCACCTGTGGTGGATCTTAACACCTGTGATACGACAAAGACACTATACATGGTAAAAAGGTCACCTTACCAGAGTGAAACGATGTGATGATTATGCTGACAGACAGGTATTAATGAGGAACATTGTCCAGCTGCTGCAGATTAGTAGAGCTGCTCGGGAAGAGTCCATCCATTTCAGAGGTTCTAAGAGAAACAAACAACCGGCATTGGTATAGCCCTTCAGAGTCGGCCGAACACCTTCCCAGACCTTCATGTACATTCCCCACGACCTTGCAAGAGTGATTATACACATCATTTTTAAGTAAGTTAGGACTTACTTAACCAACTGTAAGGGGCTATTTACCATAATGGGTAAACTCATTCTTTGTTGCTAACGCTAATACTCCTAAGGGTTTCATACAACACTTATCTTCTGTTTTAACCCTTGCAGCAACTCTGCCATGCACGCATTATTTATCCCCTAAAATTTTAAAAGAAGAAAACTAAAAATCAGGAGATGTGGTTATGTGATTTGTCCAAGGTCACAGATAAGTGGCCAAGACCAGTGGTTTCACCCCCATTTTCAGGGGAATTAAAACAAAGCCCTGAAAAAGTCAAGTTATTTGCTTTTCAACTTGCTACACTGCCCCTCCACCTGATTAAGTTCAGGGGGCAAACTAGTTAGTTCTTCATTAAAGAGCATCGCCGAAACCAAAGTTCAGCCATCCTCCGGGTCCAGGAAGCATTCAGACCCACATACATCCTTTCCACTTCCCCTTTCCTTTCCCAGTTCCCACTCCCCCGCAGAGCTCACGTGACTCCTTCAGGGCACACGGAACAAAGCCACCAAGCTTTGAAAGGCCAGGTCTGACCCAACCCCCTCTCGAGACTAAGAAAACGGAGATTAAGGCCGGGCCCTGGCACAAGCCGAAGGTCCTCCGAGGGCAGGACAAGGCGGAGGCATCCGGGTGAGGGCGAGGAGTGGGGGTCCCCGCCTAGGCCAGTATGAGGAAGCCGAGGCGAGGCCCGGTGCGGGGGATGCAAGGGGACCCGCAGAGAGAAGGCCCACTGGGAGACCCCAGAAGGCGGGGCAAGAGAGGCAAAGGGCGGTCGGGCCAAGCTCTGCACCTGGGGAGAGAAGAACGGAGAGGGACCGAGAGGCCCCAGGTCAGCGCCTTGATGAAGGTGCCAGAGGCGCGCCCCTTCGGATGCTCGAAGGACGGAGCCCTAAGGAGGTCCAGGCCCCGGCCGTCTGGTTACCTGTTATGCCGCCGCCGCCGGACTGCCTGCGGCCCGAGCTCCGGCACTAAAGAGGCTCTGAGGACCCACGTCTCACGAGACGCTGTGGCGCAGTAGGGACCCAAGCCATGGTGTGAGCGGCGTTATGCCGGTAGCGACACCGAAAGCCCCAGGCACCACCCAGCGAACACTGGCCGCGGGCCCGGCCGGCAGCCTTCCCGTAAAGCCTTCGGAGGTCTCGTCACATCACGCGAGATTTGGCCCGAGAGGCCCTCAGGGCATGCTGGGAGCTGTAGTCCACGGTCGGGAAGGCTCCACGACTTTAGTTGCAGGGTGAGTTGCGGGACCACAGTTCCGAGTGTAGAACCAGCCATCTCCCTGAGGAAAAGCCACCCTTTACCACCATCCTATGCCTTGGTCTGCGACAGGCTGAGGAAGATGGAGATGGCTCTGCAAAGTGACACTCTCAAACCCGTTTCGCGGAGGTGAAGTTGGAGCCCAGAGAGATGAGACATCTCTTGACTAAGAAGAGGTTAAGTGAGCAGGCACCCCCTTCCCGAAACAGCTGGGTTAGGCAGGGTTCATACTAACAGCACAACTGAGGAGCACCTGCTTTCCCCTCGATGACGTGGTCCTAATATCATTTCCCTTCTACACTAAGGAAAGTGACACTTGGAGAGTTGACAGATCAAATGTCACATCTTGAAGGGAGACCTTTTTTTTTCCCTAACGTGTTTACAAATATGACAAAACAACAAAGTTGAGGAAGTAAAAGAGATGAAAAAAGAAATCTATCCCCGTTTCTACCCCACGTCCAAAGCTTGACATCAAGGATCATCTCAGGGGGCCTCTGAGGACTGAGGGTCGATCTCACGTTTAGATTCTGCATGGGACGTTTGCTGGGCCTACTGGCAGGCCCCACAGGCTTCGCGCCTGCAACTTTAAACTTTTTCTTTTTTAAAGATTATATTTATTTATTTGAGAGAGAGAGAGAGCATGAGAGGGGAGAAGGTCAGAGGGAGAAGCAGACTCCCCATGGAGCTGGGAGCCTGATGTGGGACTCGATCGCGGGATTCCGGGATCATGACCTGAGCTGAAGGCAGTTGCCCAACCAACCGAGCCACCCAGGCGCCCCTGCAACTTTAAGCTTTGAGTGCCATTACCAAACCGCGGTGCTTGAGCGCGCCATGAACTCGTCTTTTATGAATTCTAGAATTAGCTTATGAAAAGCACAATTACACTGCAGTGTGATTTTTTGTGTGTGTTAAGTGTTACTTTGGGCGCACCTGCGTGGCTCAGTGGGCTAAGCAGCCGAATCTGGATTTGGGATCAGGTCATGATCTCAGGGTTGTGGGATGGAGCCTCGTATCTGCCCTGAGCACAGAGTAGGCTTGTCGCTCTCCCTCTGTTCCTCCCGCCCCCCTCGCTCGCTCTTTCTCTCAAATAAATAAAATCTTTTTTTTTAAAAACAACACAAAAGTAAATAAATAAATAAATAAAATCTTTAAAAAATTAAAATAGAAGTGTTACTTTGTTCATTTGGAACTTTTAAAATATGCTATAATTTTTTACCTTCTGCAGAAGCGAAACTGCATCCATCAAGAAGATAGGCTACAAGGCACGTTTCAGTCAAGGGGGAGAAACAGGACTTTGCACCCTTATATAAATGATAAGCATCAGCTTGTTTTTATCACTAAATAAGACTAAAGTCTTTCCTGACCCTCTGACTAAAACAACTATCCCTGACTTTAATAGTACAAACTTCTGAACCTATGGCATTATGTTGATCATCATCATGTAAGAAAATTGCTGCTCCCCACAAAAAACAGACTAAACTTTTAACCTTTGCGATCTTATGGGGTTTTCCTCTTTAAAAGCGTGTTGTATTTTTTACTGAAGAGCAAATTATTTTAAAGCCTGGTGTCCCTTAGAAGCCTTCTTTGCAAGTAAACCACTTTTTGAAAGAGTCTGGTTGCATAGCTGAGGATTCAGTCAAAACTGAATCCACAAGGCCCAAGGAGGATACATTTTGAGCTGTTTGAACTCAGGCCATCTTTTGCAGCTCCTGGGGTGGATTTCTTGTAGCAATAGAGGTTCCCCTTCATACCCTTTCGTGCTTTTTTCTGACTCCAGTTTTGGTTCATAGCCAAGCGTGCTTCCAGGTCTATGCACAGCCACTTTATGCCCCCAGGGGTGGCGGCCTCATTGGGAAGTTGTTCTTGAGGTCTGACTGTACGGCTAAGTGTCTGGGGGCAGACAACAGTCAAGGGTCCCTGTATGTGACCAAATGTGGTCACATATGTTTATAACACACACTTACTATGAAACTAATATTCTAAATGCTTTTGTCTCTGAATTGCCTTTTTGCAATTACTTAGGCATCTCATGCTTTAACCAATTTGGAGCCTCAAATAATTGGAATTGACCCAGATCTCTCTTCCAACCACCCTGGATGCGCCAAAGCATCCTACATTCCTGCTTCATGGGGGAGGAGGCAGGCAGCAGGACCGAATTCTGCCTGCCTGCCTGCCTTCCCCTGGACATCTGTCCTCCCTGGCCAGTCCAAGCCCTCAGAAAGGCCCACTCCTTAGACAGACTTGCCAACATTCTCAGCAACCCATGAGCAGACAGGAACTTGTTTACTGAGAAGGAAGTAAGTGGGGCATTTGCATTTCTGGCCTTTCTAGACTAGGAGCTCTATCTGGAAGCCTGCCCCACATATCATGGAAGAGGCATTCCCATTGCCCACTCAGCAGCAGTGAAAACTAACACTCTCAAGGGGACCTTGGCAGAGATAACTCAGCCAGGAAACGGCAGAGCTGAAATTCAAGCCCAGGGCTGAACGCCCTGCTGATAGTTTGGCTGCCGGGCTGTCCTTGGCCTCAGCTCCTCCACTTTTAATATCCCAGGGGCAAAAGGGTTGAAGGCACAGTCCCACAGAGAAAGAAACTGGAAGTCACATCTCCCTCTAGTGGTGAAGGGGGAAAATTTCACAGAAGAGATTAATTAAAGGACGTGGGTCAACTGACAGAAGGTCCTTAGAGACCAGCTTTCCCAGCCTGTTATTACAGGTGGCACAACTAAGGTACAGAGGATAGAAGAAACCAGGCCAATGTCACACAGCCTGGGGGCAGTTAATTAAATATAAAAAGTGTTCTTGTGTCTTACTTAACGTCAGGCATGAGCATGGGATACACCAGGAAAGATGTGCTCCTTCGGCAGCACATATATTAAAATTGGAACGATACAGAAGAGATTAGCATGGCCCCTGCACAAAGGATACACTGGGAAGGAGGACACAGTCTCTGCCTGTTATGATCCGAGTTGTGTCCTCCCAAAAGTCATATGTTGAAGTCCCAAACCCTAGTGACTTAGAACAGTATTTAGAGATAAAGTCTTTAAAGGATAATTAAATTCAAATAAATCTGGGGGGCACCTTGGTGGCTCAGTCAGTTAAGCATCTGCCTTTGGCTCAGGCCATGATCCCAGGGTCCTGGGATTGAGTCCTACGTCGGGCTCCCTGCTCAGTGGGGAGCCTGCTCATGATCTCTCTCTCTCTCTCTCAGATAAATAATACAATCTTTAAAAGGAAAAAAAGAAAAGAAAAACAAAGAAATATGTGTTGGGTAGGCCACAAACAGTGTCTGCCACAATCATTATCTTCCATTTCACAGTTGGAGAAAGAGGTTCAGAAAGGTTATGTAACATGATAAAGGTCATAGACCTAATAAGCGGTGGGTCCAGAATTTGAGCCCCTATCTTTCCAGTACCACTATGCTATGTCCTTTTTAGGTGTTGCTGACTCCAAGACCAGTTTTCTTTGCATATAACAATGGTTCCCAACCAGGGTTTGAGGACATGCTGCCTGGAGGCAGTTAAGCGGTGGGAGTAGGGAGAGGAGGGAACCTCCTGGGCATTCACCCATGTCCAGGAACTTTCTAGAAGTCACATGTTCCTAATGAGACCACAGAAACTGTTCCCAAACTGAATTTAATATTAAGAATCGAAACATAGGGGCGCCTGGTGGCTCAGTGGGTTGGGGCCTCTGCCTTGGGCTCAGGTCATGATCTCAGGGTTCTGGGATCGAGCCCCGCATTGGGCTCTCTGCTCGGCGGGGAGCCTGCTTCCCCCTCTCTCTCTGCCTGCCTCTCTGCCTACTTGTGATATTTCTCTCTCTGTCAAATAAATAAATAAAATCTTTAAAAAAAAAAAAAAGAATCGAAACATAATCCAAGCAAGAACGATCAATAGATGCTAACTTGGGAAACAGGCTATTCGAGCAATCTCCAGTATCACCTCATAGACTACTTACCAGTCAGAAACGGGAAAGGGTATCTTGAAAATGAAGCAATCTGGTGAAACACCACTTTTAACCAAGTGATCACATTAGCATCATCAATACTAAAACAGGCTCATATTTATGGGCCCTTGGTGTGATGCCCCTACACACCTCACTCAAGTAACATCCCTACCAAAAACATTTTAACACAAATCTAATCATAAGGCAACGATCAGACAAATCCACACGATGGACTGTCCACAAATGACTGGCCCAGGCTCTTCCAAAATGTCAATGTCATAGAAGATCCCCTGCCCCAAAAAGGACTAAAACTGCTCTAGTTTCAGGTATACCAAAGTGTCATAGCGGCTAAATACAACCCATGATATTTGGTTGAATCATAGCTTTTCTGTTTAAAAAAACAGCTATATGGGGTATCTGGGTGGCTCAGATGGTTAAGCATCTGCCTTCAACTTAGGTCATAATCCCAGGGTCCTGGGATTGAGCCCCGCATTGGGCTCCCTGCTTGACGGGAAGCCTGCTTCTCTTTCTCCCTCTACTGCTCCCCCTGCTTGTGCTCTCTTGCTCTCTCTCTCTGTCAAATAAACAAATAAATAAATAAATCTTAAAAAAAAAAAAACCTATAAAGGATAGTATTGAGGAAATTTGAATATTGACCGTATATTAGACAATTGTATTATATCAACATTAAAATTCCTGTGTGTAATAGTGGTACTCTGGTTATGTAGAAGCATGTTCTTATTAGGAACCTTCTGACATTTAGAACTAAAATGCCGTGATGTTTGCAACTAATTCTCTAAGAATTTGTGTGTATTTGTGTGCGTGTGTGTATGTGTGTGTGTATCTGAATATACATACTATACATACGAAGAAAGAGATAACTAGATAAGCCAATAAGGCAAAATGTTAACAGGTCGTGAATCTAGATGAAGGATTTACAAGCGTTCACTAAACTGTAATTCAATTTTCTTCTGTAGGTTTGAAATTTTTTGAAAGAAAAAAATTGGGAAAAAATCAAATGTAAAGTGTTTCAGTCGGAATTCATTAGGCTAAAAGGAGAGAAACTCAAGTCCACCAGCTTAGCTCACAGAATCCTTGAATACCTGAAACCAGAAGCTCGAATTTTCTCACCTTTCACCTTATCTTCTCTCTGTGTCTGTAGGGACCATGAATGCTGATAGCTCTCCAGCTTTATTTCCGCCAACGAGAGTATGGCTATTCCTCAAATCCAGTTTGAAAGCCTCAAATGCTTGCCCTGGCTTAGGTCCATGCTCCCTCTCACTGCAATCAATTGTCTGTGGCCAGAAGCATGTTATATTAGAAAATGTCAGCTTCCCTAGGAATCTCAAGATTGAGATGGAAGAAGCACTCCCATAGGAAAAGGGGGAGATGACAGAAAGAACAGTAGAAGTCAGCACACTGCAGATGCAGTCAGTACCAACAAGGACTAATGAATATTGAAGGGACAGGAGTTGTGCTAGGTGCCGGAGGCACGGCAATGACTCGGTCCCTGCCCTCAGGGACAGAGGAGACCGCCGGTAAACTGATACTCATCCAAATTGCTAATTAAACAAATGGGAAAAAGATATAAACAATCACAGAAGAAGAAAACTGAACGGTGAATATACAAAACATACAAAAAGTGGGGGTGCCTGGGTGGCTCAGTCATTAGGCGTCAGCCTTCTGCTCGGGTCGTGATCCCAGGGTCCTGGGATGGAGCCCTGCATCAGGCTCCTGCTCAGCGGGGAGTCTGCTTCTCCCTCTCCCACTCCCCCTGCTTGTGTTCCCTCTCTCACTGTCTCTCTCTCTGTCAAATGAATAAATAAAATCTTTAAAAAAAAAAAAACATACAAAAAGTTGCTCATCCTCACTCCAAATGTGAAAAATACCAATAAACAAAGAGATATAAGTTCATTTGTCAGATTTACAAAAGATTTTAAGTTTGATAATACTTTATGTTGGCAAGAATATGGGGAAATAGAGACTCAATATGTTTTTAGAATGGATAATAAAGTAGGACAACCATTCTGAAGAGCAAATTGGCAATATTAACTTTGAAGATGCACAAGAGAATGACTCGGCAGTTCCACTCCTCAGGATATACTTTATTTTATTTTATTTTATTTAAAGGCTTCTTTTTAAGATTTTATTTATTTATTGGAGAGAGAGAGAGAACAAGCAGAGGAGGGGGAGAGGGAGAGGGAGAAGCAGACTCCCTGCTGAGCAGGGAGCCCAACACGGGGCTCAATCCCAGGACCCATGGATAATGAGACAAAGGCAGATGCTTAACCAACTGAGCCACTCAGGCCCCCCTTCCCAGGATACACTTTAGAAAAGTTCTCACAAATGTGCTCAAGGAGATGCTGTTTGTGAGAGCAAAAATGTGGTCAGCCCAAACATTTCAACAACAGAAGAATAAAAAAGTAAACTGTGATATAGTCACGCAAGGGAATACTACACAACATTAGAAATGAATGAACTAGATCTCCAGGTATCAACATGGTCAATCTCAAAAACATCATGTTGGGTTAAAGTAAGATAACAGTATGTTATCAATAGAGGCCACTGTTTTTTCTTTTTTAAGGTTTTATTAATTTATTTTGAGAGATTGAGAGCACACAAGCACGAGTCCTGGGTGAGGGGGAGAGGGAGAGGGAGAGAGAGAATCTCAAGCAGACTCTGAGCTGAGCACGGGGTATGGAGTCCCCTGTGGGGTCAATCCCATGACCTTGAGATCATGACCCAAGCCGAAATCAAGAGTCAGCCGCTCAACTGACTGAGCCACCCAGGTGCCCCTGTAGAGCCCACTTTTAGGCAACAGGCTTGAGCAATGGGAACATGAACAAGGCAAAAGGGCCCAGTGACCACCAAGCTAAACAGAAAGGCTCATCAAGCGACCCACCTGAAAATAACCATAGGCCCTAACCGACCAATTACAACCAGGCACAGTTCCAGAGGTTACAAAAAAAGGGAAAATTCTATACAGTCCCTTACTTCTTCACCCCACCCTATAACTATAGCCCCTCATGACGGACAGTCTCTCCTTTGCTGTCCTGCCTTCTGCTCCCTTGCACTATATTCAATAAGCTTTTCTCTCTTTGGTTCTGCCTTGTGTGTATTCTTTCATCACCTGTGCCGGCCCCCATCCAATCAGAATGTGCCACATTATCATTTATGTATATTATTAAACCAAAAAAAGTTTGATATGTATGTAATAAAAGTATAAAAAAATAAATGGGGGAGGGACGCCTGGGTGGCTCAGTTGGTTAAGTGGCTGCCTTCGGCTCAGGTCATGATCCTAAGGTCCTGGGATTGAGTCCCACATCGGGCTCCTTGCTCGGCAGGGAGACTGTTTCTCCCTCTGCCTCTGCCTGCCACTCTGCCTGCTTGTGCTTTATCTCTCTCTGACAAATAAATAAATAAAATCTTTAATAAATAAATAAATGGGAATGATACGCATCAACTTGGAGATAATGATTATCTCTGGAGATAGGAATAGCATCTCTGCTATGCTTGAAATTTTTTTAATAAAAAAATAGAGCAAAAGGCTAATCCTCAGGTTTCAGTCAATACATGGGTATCTGAACATGTTTGTTTGACATATTTAGTAATTTTAAAATTTAAAAACATTAAGAGCTAATTAATTAAAATGATGAACAACTCAAGAGCTTGTCTATGTGAAAATGAAACATCCTAAAATCCAACTGAGGACACATGTGAGAGACTTCAAAGCCAATCCCTTGAGTTTCCCCTCTTTTTCAGAAGAAAAGTTTGGTAAAATGAGTGGACCTAGGGGCGCCTGGGTGACTCAGTGGGTTAAAGCCTCTGCCTTCGGCTCAGGTCATCATCTCAGGGTCCTGGGATCAAGCCCTGCATCGGGCTCTCTGCTCAGCGGAGAGCCTGCTTCCCCCCTCTCTCTGCCTGCCTCTCTGCCTACTTGTGATCTCTCTCTCTCTCTGTCAAATAAATAAATAAAATCTTAAAAAAAAAATGAGTGTACCTAGGGTCTGTACAAGGAGATACAAGATATTAAGAGCATGGTTTTCAAGACACACAGACGTGGTTCAAATCGTAGCTGCCTCATTTACTCACTATATGGTCTTGGAGAAACCACCTCCTCTCTCAAGTTGATTTTCTCTTTTATGAGATGGAGATAAGCTGACCAGATGGCAGATAGCACAAACCAGCCCCACATCCGGGGATACCTGAGAATCCAAGGGAAGCTGGCAGAACCAAGAGATCAGCCCTGTGGCCATCAGCAAAGGCCTGGGTTTGGGTGTGGACAATGGCAACCCAGAGCCGAAGACAGAGCTCCAAGAAGGGAATCGAGCCCTGTCAGTTTTCGGACAGATAGACGCTTACTTCTTCCCCGCCTTGCCCTGGGCAGACCTTGGCCGGTCCTATCACCGTTAGCACGGGCTGGAAATGCAGTGGCTGGGTGGGGGAGTCAATAACAAACTCCAGGGCAGTGAACTGGCCGGCACCTTAGCGGCCTCTCCCACCACTCCTCCTTGTCTTCCCTCTCCCTGTACCCTAAGCACTAAGCTATAGCAACGGGGGGGTGGCAGCTTCTAGTAAGAGTCTTACCTGGGCCGAGAGAGGAACAGGAAGGTTCTCCAGGGATCCAGCTCTCTGCTACGGACAGTACGAACTAGGGGTGCAGATTGTACCCCAGACAGTCTCTCTCCCAACTCACCAGCAATACTGGTGGCTATGCCACCTCCCCCAGGCACTCAGGCCAGGCCGCAAGGAAAGAGGAGCTCACAGGGCAGATAAGAGATGCCTGAGGGCTACACACCCAGTGAGAGAAAAGACAACATACAGGACTACCTTATCCAGACGCACCAGAGTTAATGGACTTGGCAGGACAACGAATGAAAATAAGCATTTTGAATATTATTCTAAACAAGAAAAAAAGAGGAATTTGGAAAGATGAAGGGGGAAACGAGAAATCATAAAGAACCAACTACAGAACCAGATACGAAAAATGTTGTAGATGAAATAAAGCCCTCAAAGGCTGTGGTGAATAGCAGAGTGGATATAGCCAAGTACCAAATAAGCAAGTAGGAAGATCAGGTTCAGAAAATTCCCTAAAAGGCATGACAAAGTGTATAAATAACTGAAAAGCAGAAGGTTAAGCCAGTGTTCTGTGAAGCTGGCTACCCCTGGGTAGCATGGTGCAGATGTACCAGGGGACGCCTTGGTCAGGGAGCCACTCCTGCACCTCTCGCTGTAAAGCAAGTCCCCTCATTGGATGCTATGTTGTTTGCGACTGCATCCTGTGGTTTGGGCATACTGTGATTCCCCAGATAGTGATGAGAGAAACCGGAAGGAGGGAAGGAAGGAAGGAAGGAAGGAAGGAAGGAAGGAAGGAAGGAAGAAAGGAAGGAAGGAAGAAAGGAAGGAAGGAAGGGAGGGAGGGAGGGAGGGAGGGAGGGAGGAGGGAAGTTAGTTACAAAAGGGTCAAACACAAATATACCCTGGACTTTAGAAATAACAATACCCACGGATGCAAATGGCACCAGGATTCCAGCTCTGCCTTCTGACTTTGCCTTTCCTGCTGTACCTCAGCTTCTTTGACCTCAAGCCTTCCTTTTAGGTGGGGAAAATGGCTACCTACAGCTGGTAAGTTTTACTTCGTAATCCACCCAAGACAGACTGATCTCAAGATGCTGGGTACCAAATTTAAGAATCCCATGGAAGGGTCTCCTTGGTCTGCTTGATCCAAGTCATTACCCTTGGACTAATTATTCATGCCAAGTGTCATATAAACATGGCAGGTTTGCAGTTAATTCAATCATTAGGAAAACAATTCCCAGGAGATGAAGACAGACAAATGCACAGCAGTACATTTTACACCAGAACAAAGTCTGATGTATTGTTGATGATCATTAAATGTCAGTTCCCTGCTGCCCTTCTTGCTCCGTCATCAGAGACTTACAGTACTTATCCTGGTGGAGATGCGTAGCCACTAAGGAATTTTTAACCTGAAAATGACATTGCCAGCTTTTCTTTTGTAAAGACTGCTGTGTAGCAATATGGAAGCTGGACTATATAAGTAAAGTTGGCAGTGCTTATCTTATAATTTAATCTTTATTATTTATTTTTTTTAAGATTTTATTTATTGATTGATAGAGAGAGACATAGCGAGAGAGGGAACACAAGCAGGGGGAGTGGGAGTGGGAGAAGCAGGTTTCCCTCCAAGCAGGGAGCCCGACGTGGGGCTCAATCCCAGGACCCTGGGATCATGACCCAAGCTGAAGGCAGGCACTTAATGACTGAGTCACTCAGACGACCCAGTTTAATCTTTTTTTTAAAAGATTATTATTTATTTATTTGACAGAGAGAGAGAGAAAGCATAAGAAGGGGGAGCAGCAGGCAGAGGGAGACGGAGAGCACATGGGGCTTGATCCCAGGAGCCTGGGATCATGACCTGAGCTGAAGGCAGATGCTTAACCAACTGAGCCACGCAGGTGCCCCTATAATTTAATCTTTAATTGTAGAATATCCAGATGGGGTCATGACTGAAGAGGAATTAACATCACCCAGAGATGGATATATTGACAGGTGGGACTTTGTCTTCTCTTTTTTCAGAAGGTGAAGAGTGACTTATTCTTCTGATGGATATTGCATCATGGTATGTGGAAGCACAAAGTCAAAATGGATATAAGAGTAAAACTGGATGCAAAGGGTGGACTGTGCTGGCCATGTGCCTGTTTACTCACAGCTCCATCCCTCGCCCTTCACCTGCTCTGCTCTGCATGACAGGGGGCTAAGTCCTGACAATTCCATTTCCAGAGTTTCCTTGCCAAATGGTCCAGTTAGTTTCAGCTAATGGCAGCCGATGCCAGGCAAAAGGAGATTGAAAAGGATTGATCGGAGTGGAGAAGATCAAGAAAAGAATGTGTCATAGAGGCCAAGGGAGGAGCACGTGCAACTGATTCAATTCTCCAAATATGTGTTAAGTGTGAACTCTGGGCCTCATTTGTATACTGACCACATCAGAACCCCCAAGAAGACAAAGGCCTGGTCTACATCCTCAAGTGGAATGACGGGCAGTTTCAGGCAGAGACTGTGACCACCCAGGGTGACTGAATTCCAACTGAGAGACAAGGGGGTGATCACCCACTGTGTGTCAGGAGGAAGGAAAGGTAAGGCCAAATTAGACCTCCAGGAGTCTTTAGTGCTCAAGGGATTAAGGTGCTCTCTTTAGAAACTACATAAACCTTACATGAATGCCAACACTAAATCCCCCCCCTTTTTTTTTTAATTTTCTGACTGCAAAGTTTTGGATAAACTCACTGGTGCTAATTTTCCTCTTTGAGAACCTTGCCCTCCTGTCTCACCAGGGAGGTGATCCCTCAAGGAATGAGCTGGCACCCTGGCCAGGTTTTGAATGGCATCTCTGCTAAACATTTAGCAGTGTCAAATATTGCAAGGTCAAGCAAAATAAGAACTAAGATGTTACCAACGGATTTAACAGGGAAGCGTTTGTTAGAGACAGGGTGAAAGCAGTTTCCCTGGGTGGGTTGGGTGAAGAATAGGAAATGCACATTATCCAGAAGTAGGACTGCAATGAAAAGGAAAGGTAGTAACCAGTGAGGGAGGACAGTTTCCTGAAACAAAAGAGATCTGAGCATTACCCGCCAATGACCAGAAAAGAACCCCGAGACCCTCCTGGTCAGCAAGATGGCTTGGAGTTGCTTACAATAAAAACACCTATCCGTTCTGCAGCCCCTCATAAAGTCCTCCTTTTAAGTACCTCAGGCTGTTTCTCCTGCTACACCTGGAAACCTTGGCAGCCACTGGAAGTTGCGGAGGACTAGGCGATCAGATCTAAATACTGACCCCTAATGCTGCCTGCTTCATTAGCATGCCCAGGATCCCAAGACAGCAGAACTCTTGGGGTCTGAGAAGCAGCCAAGAGAGGGTAGAGTCCTAAAAGTCAGGGACCCGAGTTCCAGTTCCGTCTCTGCCACTCCATACCTGACACCCGATAGCCGTGTGACTTGCCTCAGTTTGTTCCCCGAGGTCTTGAGATGCCCAGGAAACATCGGTTGGGGTTTGAGTGCCGGCTGTAACAATGCACTACGGTGCGACCTGGGCCTCCGCTTTCCGCTTTCCATTCTAGGAAACAATGTTTTACCGAGTAACCGAGAACATTGGTCAGCTAACCACTAGGCATATAGCCAGCGCTCGGGAGATGCCAACATCACCGACTCCCGTCTTGCCCAAGCACAGCCTTCAGCTCCCCACCGCACCTAGCAACGGGAGCGGGAAGCGCCCGCGCTCGGGTCAGCGCCCCCCACTCCCGCCGCCCGGGCGCGAGCCGCCAGTCGCGGCAGCAGCGGTGCATTGTGGGGCTCGTAGTGCGGGGCTAAGGTTGGGTGGGTGGGCGCGGCCGCCGCAGTCGCAGCGGGGCCATCTTCGGCGGGCCGGCTGGTTCGGCCTGTGCAGTCCGCACCCGTGCCTCTCGCCCGGTCCGATGGCTCCGCGTCCGCTGAGCCCCTTGGTGTTGGCGCTGGGCGGTGCCGCGGCCGTGCTGGGCTCAGTACTCTTCATCCTCTGGAAGGCCTACTTTGGGCGCGGACGCGAGCGGCGCTGGGACCGGGGCGAGGCCTGGTGGGGCGCGGAGCCTGCCCGCCTCCCTGAGTGGGACGAGTGGGACGTGAGTGCCGGGCGGGGGTCTGGGCCTCCGCACGTGCGGCTGAGGGGTGTGACGCCCCGCGAAGGCAGGAGCGCTTGGGTCGGGGACTCGGCGCCGCAGCCCGCAGGCCCCTGGCGAAAGGGCGCGCGGCGGTAGCCGGGCCGTCGTGAGTCCCACAACCGAGGGATGGGTGGGCGTCTCAGGGGTGGTGTGGCACCGTCCTGCGCCGCCTCGAGACCGGGCTTCCTCGTGGGCGCGGCAGCTACAAGGGCGCGGCCGCGGAGCGAAGTCGGGCCCGCGCGGGGTCCAGCCCGCGCTCGCACCGCGCCTGCGCAGTGCGCACAGCCCGTGGCCCGGGGCATGCCGGGAGAGGCCTCCGCCCCCTTCCCCGGCCCCCGGCGGGGAGGCGAGTTTTTTCCCTTGGGTGGTCTCTGCGACTCTGGGACGTGGGGATCGTCAGTCTGAGGAGGTTGAGGCTTCGCGAGGGGAAAAAATTTCACCATGGTCACTCAGGAAAAGCCAGAAGAACGGGGTTTGGGATTCAGGACTCCAAAGGCAGTGCTGGTCCCACTGCACCAGGCCTTGCCTTCCTGCCTGTTGACCGGTGGAGGGCGGGAATGGGTGCTTTGGTGTCTTCTGTCTGCCTTCGGGAAGGGTCCGGCGGGAGGGTGCCGGCCGCAACCTGACCTGTACCCCACAGCCTGAAGACGAGGAGGACGAAGAGCCAGCGCTAGAGGAGTTGGAGCAGCGCGAGGTGCTGGTGCTGGGGCTGGATGGCTCGGGAAAGAGCACGTTCCTACGCGTGCTGTCCGGGAAGCCGCCGCTGGAAGGCCACATCCCCACCTGGGGCTTCAACTCTGTGAGGCTGCCCACCAAGGACTTCGAGGTGGACCTGCTAGAGAGTGAGCAGACCCCCCCCCACACACACACACACCGTCTCCCCATCACCTCAGTTGGACCCCAGCCGGGGATCTTTGCTTGGGGGTGGCCCCCGCATGTATATCTAAGTAGGACACATCCCTGTATGATATCCTTCCCCTGCCTCTCAGGGGCACAGGATACAGTCCAAGCTCTGTATTCTGACATGATGGGCCATTCATGATTGGGCAATTCCAGCTTGGTCACTGCCTGTCCCTCACCCCAACTAAAGCACTGAGATACCAAAAATTAAAGTTTCCTGTATGCCAAATATCTGACAGGTATTACTTAATAAAATCCTCCCAACAGCTCCAAAAAACTGGAAACAGTTATTACCCTTGTTACATGCATGAGGAAAGGGAAGCCCAGCAAGTTAAATAATTTATCCTGGCTCACCCAGCCTGCCAGTCTGCTAATGCAGACTTCCTGGCTGGAGGCTCTGGATGTTAAGCACCATGCTACATTGCTTGTTTCTGAAGGGTATTTGCTGTTTTCTTTCTTCTGTCCTCTGCTTGCAGTGTTCCCTCAGTCTGGAAAGCCCTTCTTTCCTTGATAAACGGCTACACATCTTTTCAGGATTTAGGTCAGAGGCACGTGGGTGGGTCAGTCTGCAGAGCATCGACTTGATCTCAGGGTCCTGAGTTCAAGCCCCACACTGGGTGTGGAGCCTACTAAAAAATAAAACAATAAAGAATGACTCTTTAAAAAAAGATTTAGGTCAAACATGATATCCTTATGAAGCCTTATCTGATTCCCAGGCTAGGTTAAGGAGATCTTCCACTGAGCTGGCATTTGCCACATACCAGCCTATGTCTCTGACTAGGCATCTGGGACACAGATGAGTCTGATCCAGCTTTGGCCCCTAGGGCCCAGCCTCAAGCAGGTAACTGGGAGAGCTTGTTGAGTGAGGATCAGAGAGGGTCTGGGCAGCCCCTGTCCTCAGTGTTAGGCTTCTTGGGATTCCAGGAGAGGTTGGCAGAGGGGCTCTTGAGAGGACAGCAGTACTTAGCCACTTGTGTCCAACTACAGACTAGGTGTGAGAGAGTAGCGGACTTCCTGCCAGCCAAAGGGCTCAGACCATAAAGAGACTAGGTGGGTTTAGTTAAGCAGTAGGTGGTGGGATCAGAGTCTGAGGGCCTGGCTATATTTTTCCTCCCCGATTGTGGCAAATGTTGATATTCACCTGAAATTTGGTCCTTTAAACAAGATTTTCCCCATCTCCCTTTCTTGTGCCAGGGATGCAGTAGGGTCAAGTGGGATTCTGCACTTGACTCCCACTCTGGCAGAAGTAGTACTCCCCCCCCACCCCCAACCCTGGGAGAAGGAGGTTGGTGTTTTCATGTTACCCAAGAGTCTGGGTTTGATAGAGTCGCTCCTGGATTCAAACCCAAATCTCCCATTCAAGTCCTGAAACTCTCCCTTCCCACGACACTCACTTGGTTATAGTCCAATATTGCCTGGCCTGGAGGCCAGCCGAGCATGAGCCCTTCGTTGATCTTTGATGACTTTTCTCTTCCCCCCCACTTCCTATATCCTATCCATTTGATTAGCTCGTTCTTTCAGCTTTATTTTCCAATAGATTGTGCATCTGTCCACTTCTCCCCGCTTCCAACCACTGCCTGCTTGGTCTGAGTCACCATCATCTCAGTACTAGAATAGCCTCCTTGCTGGTCTTCCTGCTTCCACTTCTGTCCCCTACTGTCAGCCAGCAGTATCTTTCAGAAACCCATGTCACTCTTGCATGAAACCTTTAAGGGGATCCCCCACAGCCTCACTGTAGCCTGACAGCCCCCGTGTGGTCAAGCCCTGGCCGACTTTGTTGGCTGTGGCTTCTTCCCCTCTCCCTCTGGCACTGCCTTGGCCACCTTGGCTGCCTTCTGTTTCAAACACATTGAGCTTGCTCTTCGCTCTGCTTGTAATGCTTTCCTCTGCCTCTTCCCTTGGCTAGCTCCTTCTCAGTATCCCAGACTCAGCTCACTGCTGTCTCCTCAGGGAGGCCCTCCCAGACCACCCAATCCAAAGCCACCCCCAGCCACTTTCACTTTTTCTCTTTTATTTCCTTTCTGAAATGTGGTTATGTGCTATTGTTGTGTCTGTCTTGGTTACAGAGGGAGCTCCTTGAGAGCAGGGCCCTGTCTGCCTTGCTCACCTCTGTATCCCCAGCACCCAGATCAGTGCTTGGCACCTAGTAAGCACTCAGTAAATATTTGTTGAGTGCCTGCTATGTGCCAGGCATTGTGCTGAGGGCTTCGGGGGGGTCCAGATGTAAACAGCTCTAACTCTCAATGAGCGCAGAGTCAAGTGTCAGAAGTATATCCAGAAACTCTAGGACGCAGTGTGGCTAATGGGGACTGTGCAGAGGGACAAGAAGGCAGCCCAGGTTGGGGTACTATGTGGGCGGCCATGTGGTGGTAGGACTGAGTATGCTGTTTGCAAGGAAAGAAAATGGGGTGACCAGACTGAACATGAGACACTGAATGGAGAATGGCTATGTACAGGCTGGGCAGGGAGTCCTGGCTTCTGACCACACCGTCACTGTCTGGGGCAGAAAGCTAGGAACTAGCAGGAAGCAGCCCAGGAAAAAGAACAGGAGGTACAGTTTAATGGGCACCTTGTATGCCAGTCCGTGAAAGGCACATTGCATATGGTACCTTTGGGTTTTGCTGCAACCTGTTAGGAGGTAAGTTCAGTGAGGAGGAGAACGCTGCTGCTCGAAGGTAGTGAGTTGCCCAGGGAGCCCCAGCTCTCAGACCCAGAGCTAAACCAGATTGGCTCCAGAACCTGTGGTCTTCCTTGCCCCTGGCTGGTGGAGCCTTGGGAAACTGGAAGTGGGATGGTATGGGGCTATATGTAGGGAGCCGGGGCCCAGGGAGGCTCTGAGCTGGGTCCTGGCCTCTCCTCAGTCGGCGGCAGCCAGAACCTACGCTTCTACTGGAAGGAGTTTGTGAATGAAGTAGACGTGCTGGTGTTCATGGTGGACTCGGCTGACCGGCTGCGGCTGCCCTGGGCCCGGCAGGAGCTGCACAAGCTGCTGGACAAGGACCCTGACCTGCCTGTCGTTGTGGTGGCCAACAAGCAGGTGAGGGCCATGGGAGGGAGGCTGGCTTCGACCAGTTGGGCTTGATCCAGTGACCCCTGGGCAGGGGCAGGGAGCACAGGAGAGAGATTCAGGCCCAGGCCTGGGATCTGGAGCACTTGGCTGAGATACTGCCCCCCATTCTTCTACCTGTGCTTTTTCCTCATCCCTGATCCTCATCCTCTGTCCGCCTTCTTCCTCGCCTCCCTGTCACCCACTGTTCTAGAGAAACGAGAAAAATAACAATTAAGCATCCACTACATATAAGGTACAGTTTTGAGTGACATTTCACATTATGCTTCTAATTGATCCTACCAGGTATGGGATACTATTCCCATTTTACAGATTGGAAATTTGAAGCTCAGAGAGGTTCTGTAATCTCCCCAAGGTTGTACACCTTGAAAATAGTGGAATTGGGATGTCTGACTCCCAAAACTTATGCCTTTTCCACTCTGCCATGTCCTTGTGACTTCCAGCTCTAGATCAAAGAGCTAAAGCTGGGAAGTGATAAGTGGAACATATTGAAATAACAATAATAAATAACATTTATAAGTGTGCTCACAGTGTGCCAGGCTAAGCACCTGACAATCATGACCTCGCCTAAATCCTACAAAACCCCATGATAGGCCTTGTTGTTATCCTCAGTGCCCAAAGGTAAAACTGATATGTGTCAAAGCCAGGACTTGAACTCAGATCTTCCTCAAAGATCCTGCTCTTAACCACACTACACCTCTTCTGGGCCTTTAGCCCAGCAACCCTCAGCATCACAGACTTAAGGTGCCACTCTCAATATATACCAGGTAGAACCTTGCCACAGTATACAGTTCTGTCATTTTTCCTGTGGCCTGGCCCATGTCCCTGAGAGCCATGGCACTTGTTTCCAACCTGACTTGGAGAGAAGCTATACGTCCTTGACCCCAGTTTCCCTTGCCTATCAGGATATCCTTGACGATCATTTATAAACATGTAACCATATGTCCTGGTCTGCCTGGGATGGTCCCCATTTATGCCTGTTGTTCTGGTATAATTAATAATAGCGCCCACTTTAAGTCTCAGAAGTACCCTGGTTTGGATGATGAATCACATCATCTTCCTATTTATAAACTATAATTATGAGGGTAAGTCTAAGTGCTTCTCACAATGCCTGGCTTATAGGAAGAGCTGTTTCTCACCATAGTGGCTAATGGTGGTATGAAAAGAGGTTGGTACGAAGGAAAATCAGAGAGGAGAGAATTTAGACCAAGGGGTCCGGAGGCCACTTCTGGGAACTTAGGCCCCAGTGTTCCCCAGGATAGCCAAAGAACAGTTCTTGTGCTCGCTTCGGCAGCACATATACCAAAGAACAGTTCTTTTCACGGATGACAGTGTGGGTGCTGGGAAACTGGGAGCGCTGTTCCAACTGGCTTCTCCGTCTCATCCCAGGACCTGAGTGAGTCCATGAGTATGGTGGAGCTGCAGCAGGAGCTGGGCCTGCGGGCTATCGATAGCCAGCGGGAGGTTTTCCTCTTGGCAGCCAGCGTCGCCCCTGCAGGACCCGGCTTTGAAAACCCCGGCACCGTGCATATCTGGAGACTGCTCTTGGAGCTACTCTCCTAGGCCAGCTCCCACCAGCTTGCCACCCGGCCCTGAAGACCCCAGTCCTGCCGCTCCTCCTGTCTACTGCCAGCGTGGGCCTGAGGCAGGAGCCATGTGGCAGCACTTCCCTTCTCTCCGCCCACCCTCCAGAGCAGGGCCTGGGCAAGGCCGGGAACTGCACAGAAGCCTCCCAACGGTGAGGTGGCCGTGAGGCCGAAGTGGGGAGGCGGGTGAGGCAGATGGTGGAAGAGCATGGTGTCTGGCTCACTCCAGGCTGAAGTGCATCCCGCTTTGAGCACTGAAGGCACCCTCCTTCTCTGATGTGTACAGTAAGGCGCTCAGTGGGCTCAGCTCCCCGCTCTGCAGGTCCCAATGATTGAGAACCAGGATAGTGTCCAAAGTACTCTCGCTCTAAACCGTTCCCTCCTGGTGACCTTACGCCCCTGTCACGCAGGCAGGTTCTGGGCAGCACACAGCGAGCCTTGGCTCCAAGGCCCACAATGTCCTGCAGCCCCAGCTCTGCCCAGCTGGCCCGAGGCCTTGTGCTATCTCTGCCTCTCTGGCCCTGGGACCATCATTTTTAAAGAGGTGGTTTCCATGGTTTTTTCTCACTTGGAGGTAGATTTTCCAGCCATGAAGGTAAGAAGGGCTAGGACGAACCCGGAGATCCTAGCAAGGAGTTTTCTGAAACCTCCCTGCTTCTGCAAGCCAAGGCCTGCCTACCAGACTACAGCATCAAGTGGTATTATTCACCCCCGGGCAGAAACGAAAGACTTTTCTCCCCCTCATCTGGAGACAGAAGCTGCTGCTCTTGCACTAACTGTGCCGATGCCCATGTTTACAGAAGTCTGGGGAAGGAGCCTGTGTCCCTGGGGAGAAGACGGTCAACTGGAGCTGGGTGTCGGCCTCAGAACTGCATTCTAATTATTTATTTATTTATACAAGGAACAGACCCAAGTTTCAGGTTCTGTTTCTAGGTGCTGTTGTCAAAGCCCCAGATGACTGCCATGGAGAATTTGTGTCTTCGAGAAAAATAGCTGGAATTGTGAGACGTGTGATAACCTGCACGTGTCAGTGGAGACAAAGCTCTAGCTTTCCCCCAACGTTCACAGCTATAATCGGTATCCCCCTTTACGGTGATCCACATGAACTTAAAACTCCGCCACTTGGCCCAGTATGTCAAAAGGACACAACCCACAACCCCCTTCCGCGTGGATGGCGACTCTAGGAGAGGACATTTCAATTGTGTAAATCCAGGTGAAAAGAAATGGGAATTAGCAGATCAGCCAACAGGACACCTGAGGCTTTGGGTACCTCAGCCTTTCTGGACCTGCTGATTCCCCAGCCAAAAGTTGGACAGAATTTCTGTTCTCTCCAGTGCACACTCACAGTTTATACACTGACAGTTCTCTTTAGTGCAGGCCAAGGAAGGAGCCTTTTGTCTGCCACTGAGTAATCAATAGCCACAGATGGACATTTTTTTAGCGGAGATAGCCAACTCAGTTTGCTTTTTAATTGAGAATAGAGATGATGTGCCTTCATTTCACTTGACATTGACTCAGTGTGCCTCAGTTCCACGCTGCGGCCTACGTGAGGAGAGGCACAGGGAGGGAAGGTGGGATGGGATGCTCCAGAAGTCCAGAAGTGTGACCAGTTAGAGTGGCCTGCTGTGCTCTTGGGCTGTGGGTGTATCAACGGAATCACTGTCCTTGGAAATTCTGATTAACTTTCTACAGAAGAAAGAAGAGATTTGTCTGCTTTCATTTTAAATATTTAAGGAATGACTTGGCTTTTAGAGTAGCCTTTGAAATCTTGCCGACAGCTTTTCATTTTGACATTTAAAGATTGTGAAACTTTACATCTTTGTTCTATAAACTCCACCTTGTTCTCCAGTGCTTGACATTTACCTCTGAAACCAGCATGGTTGTAGGGGACCCTTTTCTAATCAAGATCTGCCTTCGGTCTAACGAGTATCATTATGTAATATAATTTTCAAAGTGCGCAGTGAGGGGAGTGAACTTGAATAAAGAGTTATAACTGTTTTTACTTGAGCGACTTCTGAAGGCCACTCCCAGAACTGGGATCTCTGGGATCACTCCCAGTCCTGGGATCTCTCAGATCCCAGTGGTACACCAGAAGACACACGCCACTGAGGGGCCCTGAAGATCCAGAGCACCACCCCTCTGATACTTGTGCAGACACAGATGTTCTCTTGACCTGTGGGTGTGCCTCAGCACATTTGTGGCTGGCCACTGTGCTCCTCCAGTGGGACTGCTGGCCTGTCCTCCAGGCAGAGTGCCAAACAGTGCTCATCCATGCTTGTTTCTGCCCGGACTAAACTGGGCAAAGTAGAGGAACGGGCCTCTCTTGTGCACAGCTGTGTGCCTGGCCCGTGCTGCTTTTACCCAGTTGCTCCTGAATGTGACTTTCTGATTCACCAGCCCAGACCCCCTGCTCCTGGGAACCAGTCGTTATCTGGAGTTCATCTCACAGTGAGTTTTCTGAGCTAGCCTGGGTGACACAGTTCCCCCAAGACTGCCCCAAACTACAGCTCCCACCCTACCTGAGCATGGGATAGGGGTCAAATGTCAGCCCCTCTCCTTTTCTACTGAAAGCAACCGGAAGGCAGGCTCTGGATCTGAGAGAGCAGGTGGGCACTCCACATCGAAAGGAAGCTTCTGCCTGCCTGTTGAACCGATGCCTGATCATTCACCCTGGCACCGATGGCTTCTGATCTTAAGAATTAATGCAATGTGGCTTCTGAGTTTCCATCCTCTCACCAGCTGCCAGCCCTCTGAGGAGAGGCCGACTTGGCCCAAAGCTTGGTCATATGGATGGTCTAAGCAAGAAGGCTCCGAGACCACCACCTTGACTAGCTGCTTGTCCCCAGGAGCCTCCTCTGGTACCTCTTGCGCTGACACCACTGGTATCCAGCCGTAAGGACAGGGGTGGGTGGTGAAATCAGCCCATCACAGCGCCCCATCCTTCACAGAGAGATGCTGATGAAAAACAGGACTCTTGCTTGTCTGCCTGAATGAAACACTAGATCCTGCAAAACAATGTTTCCAGCTGTCTTTGGAAAACATTTTGTTCTTCTGCTTGGTTAATAGCAACTGCCAGCACTTTGAACTAGCTGCTGAAACTCATCCGCGGTATTCATCCTCCCGCACACGCCCACACCTCAGGCCTGGAAGAGTCTGAGCTGTCACATTTGTTGGCTCACACATCTTCAGTCATTTCTAGTAGCTACAAAAAGAACCTCCAACTTTTCCTCATTTCCTGCCTCTGCGAGGTGGGCCCATGAGGTACTTAAGGAGAATTCCCATCAAAGATCTGAAGTAAAGAGGCCTTGCTGTCCCAGCCCAAGCCCTGCGAACCCAGACCCACAGGGTTGCCAAGGACAGATTGCATAGGGGAGAGTCAGTGGCTGTTTGAGGCACACAATAAATGCCAAAAACCCAGATATGATTTCATTTCAATTCTGATTTTGAAGAGGATATCCTTGGTGCTTACAGTGCCAGTGAGGGGCGGGTATGGAGGGTGGTCCCAGAATAGTTCCGGTAACACAGTCATTTGTCCACAGCAAGTACCAGTCCCCTGGCCCTTCAGCCCACATGGAAGTGGGGTGGTAAGGAACTTGGGGTTTGGCCTAACTTCGTACCTTTTGGGAAGTATCCACAGCTGGCTGCCATTCCTTGGGAGTTGTAGCTGCCGGGGCCAGAAGTCAGAATGGAGCATTCCCTCAGCACGTGCCTCGGGCTCAGCTCCAGATGCCCAGGGAAGGTGCCTGCACTCAAGCCCAGTCTGCCCGGGGATGTCAAGCTGATTAAAAGGCAGTTGTAACTGGTATATATTGCTACAGGAAGGCTGGGGCGTTGGGGACGATGGGACACTTACACAGCCCAAGAATGGGGGACAGTGGCAGGAAAGGCTTTCTAAAATTGGCACCTGAATTGAATTAAAGAAACAAGGGGACAGCTGTCAAAGGCCTGGATTTGGAATGCCGTGGAGGACATTTTGAGGCCAAGTAAAAGCCCTCACAAGTGGAGTGCCTGGCTGGCTCAGTCTATAGGTACAGCATGTAACTCTTTATCTCAAGGTCATGAGTTCAAGCCCCACATTGGGCATGGAGCATACTTGAAAGAAAAAATACAGAATCCCCCAGCTGCAGACTAGATTCACTGCTTACGAGGGCCAGTTCACTGCTGGAGGCTAAGCCAGCTGGGTCCCATAGGAGGGGTTTCTGGGACCCTGTTTCCAGCCTGCCCTGATAGCATGGGACCGATGGGCTGCCTTCAGGGCTCAAGGGGAGGATAGCAGGTGAAAACCAGGCCTAGCTGTTGGACTGACTTGACTTCAGACCTCACACTGGCCTCTGAAGCTTCAGTTTCCTTACCTGTAAAACAGTGAAGCTACACACCCTGTAGGATTTTATGTGAAATGATCTATGTAAAAACACCAAGTCTTTTTGAAGAATAGTAAGAAGAACCAGATTTGAGGGGCCCTTCTAGGGGAAACATTAGGAATGAGAGAGGTTTTGTATTACAATAGCTGGATAAAGTATCAAGAGCAGAAAATGCCCAGTGCCCACCCCTCAATGTGCCTGTGATCCTGTTATGTGAGTCACCACCTCACATCACCAAATTAGGCAGGCCTGCCCCAGAGAATGGCCACAAGCGTGTACTCGGTACCCGGCAGACAGGTGCTACTCAGTAGTCCGACAATCCCGGCAGACTTGGGGGCCTCGGGTTCCCTTTAGGACAAGCAATCTGAAGACAAGCAGTGAAGGCCAGTCACAAGGCAGCAATCCAGCTACTTCCCCTCTGGCCCTTGAGCCAATCTACTGGCCTCCAGCCTAGGAGGGGGGCTAGTGTTGGTGGGACAGACCCTCCCAAGCAGCCCAAGGTTAACAGCGGGCTTGTGTAGGAGGGTTAATGCTGTGCAGGAAACCAAATAGAACAATGGAACCAGAACAGAGGACAAGGGGAGGGAGGCCACACCTAAGAGGGGGTGGGACTGTGGCACATAAAGGGCCGGATGGCCTCTCTGCCCCGGGCTGAGTGGGTTTTCACAGGGGAAGTCCCAGGGCTTGGTTGGGAAGGGAACACACAACCACCAGAGAAGTAAAATAGTCTTTTTATTATGTACAGACTATATGTAAACAAACCACCCACTCTGAAAACAGTAAGTTTTGGCTTTTCTCAGGGCCCTCAGAAGCCTCTTGGGAGACAGTTCCTTCCCTTCAGAAAGGGGAGTATGAGTGTGTGCGTGCATGCGCATGTGTGTGTAACCTGATTCCATGGGGTTTGACCAGCCTCATCTAGCCACATGCCCGTCCTTGCCTTAAACCCTGGCTTTGAGCTTCTCTGGTCCAGGAGACCTCAACCTGGGTCAGGCATAAGCCAATCATTCAACCTCCATCTTATTCTTCTGCAAAGAATCAGTGAAAGTCTGCCACTCCGCTGGGTAAAAACGCTTATAGACGTTGATCTTATTCCGAATCTGTTTCGGGGTATCTTGATAGTAATTCTTCTCATCCCGGGCCATAGCCTAAGAAGGGAGAAAGGTCACTTGAGGAGGGCTGGACAGGCAAAGGTTCAAATCCTAGTACTGCTTGAGTTGGGCAAGCCACTTAGTGTCCCTGAAGTGCAGGTTCCTCACCTCAAAAACCATGGTGTATGTGGGGAAATGGGTGCAAATGCCCTTGGGAACCGGGCAGGAGCTGCGGCCAGATATGAGTATCTAATGCTCCATCCATAGCCAACTGATCCCATTTGGGCACCAGAGTCCAGTGCAGCCAGATCTTTCAATTTTTAAAAGAAATCAAAACTATGAACTTTAACTCAAAAACTCTCATAATTAAAATGGCACCTAGTTCAAGTTCTTTAAAAACACCATGCAAACAGGGGCGCCTGGGTGGCTTAGTGGGTTAAAGCCTCTGCCTTTGGCTCAGGTCATGGTCTCAGGGTCCTGGGATCGAGCCCCGCATCGGACTCTCTGCTCAGCAGGGAGCCTGCTTCTCCCTCTCTCTCTGCCTGCCTCTCTGCCTACTTGTGATGTCTCTCCTCTCTGTCAAATAAATAAATAAAATTTAAAAAAAAAAAAAAAAAACACCATCCAAACAAAACTACACGTCTGAGTGAAATATGACCCATAGGCCAGTCAGTCTGTCCAGCTATAAGCATCTGTCCGTGAGATCAATTTCCTAGAGTCTCTCCTTCCTTTGTCTGCACTCAGTCTCAGGCAAAAGACAAGGAGATCAGACCCCAAATGGTCCAGGGTGCCTTCCCAACAGACCCATGTGGTTCTTCCTGCCAGGCCTGAACCACTCACCTTATAGTCCTCCCCATGATTCTCCACCATGTAGCGCACATAGTCAATGAGGTCTCGAGACAACGTGTTTCCTTTCTTTTCTGGGAGGCTGGCTTCTGCCTCCAGGTCTGAGGTGAGAGAAACCAGGATACAGAAAATGAGGTTTTGCCTCCTGCACTTTCTGAGTTGCCCAATCATCCTTTCATCCCATCCCAAACCATGGCCATCAGATGGGCTTTGCCTCTCCATCCCCAAATTCAGTACTCTTCAGCCCCAGGGGTCCCAGGCCCTGCCTATGACACAATCATCTATCAGCGTGGCAACTACCTAAAAGGTAAGTCATCTCTCTTTGGGTCTCAGCTGGGTAAAGGGCAGAGACCAAACTAATCATCTCTACTTAGTATGGGGTCCTGGGGACAAAGATGAAGATACATCGCCTACCACAGATCATGGCTTCACTGTTGAAATAGCTAGGCAGGAGCATCTGGGTGGTTCCTAGTCAGTAAGACATCCAACTCTTGGATTCGGCTCAGGTCATGATCTCATGGGTCGTGAGATCAAGCCCCATGTCAGAATCCATGCTGAGCGTGAAGTCTGCTTGTCCTTCTCCCTCTGCTCCTCCCCCCACTCTCACTGTCTCCCTCATTCCCTGGAATAAATAAAATCTTTAAAATTAATTAATTAATTAAATTTAATAGGTAGGCAAATACTCCCCATTGCTCAACTAGGAGAAAAACAGCTCAGGGAAACAAGGTGGTCAAATGTTATCTAGGGGTTAAGTGCTAAATTGCTTATAGTCAAAATTGTCTTTGACTTGATTGCCAGGGGCTGGGGAGGCAGGGAAATGGGGAGTTGTTGTTTAATGGGAAGAGTTCCATTTCTGAAGATGAAAAAGTTCTGGAGATCTAATGCATGACAACATAAACATACTTAACACTACTGAGCTATATAGTTAAAAATGATTAAGATGGTAAACTTTATGTGATGCGTTTTCTACCATGATTTTTAAAAATTCTTTAAAGAATGAGAAGTTTAAAAACTTGCCAGTAAGTACACCTGATTTTATTTATGCAATCCTGTGTAGTTTTTCTTATGAGAATTCTTACGAGAATCACTGATAGGAACTCAAGGAATTCTCTATCAGATGTCTGGCCATTTAAAACCCTTTTAACTTCAGGAGAACCGTTAACATCTTGGACAGGTTAAGAGGAAGATGGGTGGAGAATTTCAGAGTATTCCTGCTTCCCTGCAGAATTTACTCTACTCTGTTTTAATATTCAGTTTCTACAGCATTAATACACATGAAATTGACTTGTCACCGAAAAGATTAAATAAGATGGCGGAATCTCTATAAAAATCTGTTCATCCTTAAATTCATGACAAGCTGAACATGTGCCTGAGACTGGTTTCTCTTCTATCCTCTCGGGCACCTGGCTGCATCCTCCCTGAACATTTCTGACCTCACTTCCCACGCTAGAGTTTAGTTAAGTAGACTGAAAATGTCCCAGTCAGAGACAGTCTTAACTTTGTGAGTCCTGGACCAGCTCCCCTCTTCCCTCTGAACCTCAGTTTTTCTATCTGTAAAATGAAGACATCTGAGGGCCCTTTCTAGCCCTGACTATGCAGCATGGTGACCTAGAGCAATGTGGCCAGCACCCACCATTTAGCACATAGGGCTTCCGCACAAGCTCTTTAGGCCTCTCCTCTACGTCCACCTCCATGGTCTTCACCTGCAGAGAACAGAGTTTGTGAGACCAGTAGACAAAGGAAGGATCCTGGATGAGGGAAAATTCTAGAGGCTCCTGCCCACCCCGACACAACTGATTACCCATGAGAATCCCTACACATATTCAGGCAGGAATAGATGACCAAGAGAACCAATGCCCCGGAGGCTTTATGATTTCCAAAAGGGACTCAAGGAAGCAAGTCATCTTTCTGTGCCTATCTATAAAACGGGCATAATGCTCCTTACCTACCTCACCTCATGTGTGCTAATCAAATGAAACAATGCCCACGAAAGCTCTTTATAATTTACAACGAAGAGATATCAGATATCTTCTCTACGAAGAGGAGC
>CM052895.1:76623336-76655766 GCA_028534135.1 Potos flavus | reverse complement strand
AGAGAAATGAAATCTTGCCATTTGCAACGACGTGGATGGAACTAGAGGGTATTATGCTAAGCGAAATAAGTCAATCAGAGAAAGACAATTATCATATGATCTCTCTGATATGAAGAATTCGAGAGGCAGGGCGGGGGGGTCGTGGGGGGTGGGAGAGGGAAATGAAACAAGATGGGATCAGGAAGGAGACAAACCATCAGAGACTCCTAAACTCACGAAATAAACTGAGGGTGGCTGGAGGGTAGGGGCGGGTAGGGATAGGGTGGCTGGCTTATGGACATTGAGGAGGGTATGTGCTATGGTAAGTGCTGTGAAATGTGTAAGCCTGAGGATTCACAGACATGTACCCTGGGGCAAATAATACATTATGTGTTAATTAAAAAATAAAAAATAATAATAAAAAAAAAAGAAACAGTAGTGCCATTTTCCTCTGGCATGAAGGAAAAAGAAGAAACTTATCTAAAAGCAATGGCACAGGGATGCCCGGGGGGCTCAGTCAGTTAAGCATCTGCCTTCAGCTAAGGTCATGATCTCAAGGTCCTGGGATGGAGTCCCATGTCAGGATCCCTACTCAGCAGGGAGTCTGCTTCTCCCTCTGCCCTCCACGCACCCCCCTCCCCGTGCTCTAATAAATAAATAAAATCTTTAAAAATTATAATAAATAAATACATGCAATGGGACAAATCCAATCAGCAAGTCCATTCATTAGGTTAACTATTGAGCACTAGTCACATCCTAAGCACCGGACAAAACACAAGGTCCTTGTCCCCAAGGAGATTATGTTAAGGGAAAGAGGCACATACAATAAGCAAATATATAAAACACCATCAAGTGTTTACAAGTGCTATGAGTTAAAGCAGGAAAGAAATTACTGAGTAAAAAAGAGTTCTATTTTGAAAGCGGTGAAGAAAAAGACTTATTTGGGAGAAACTAAGGAAACCTCAGACCAAGGATAATTAGATGACTGGGGGAAGGTGTAAGTAAGAGGAAGTAAAAATCCCAAACTCTGGGGAGTCATTATTAGAAAGTTAAGGGCAGAAAAACATAAATCCTGAGAAATACCATTGAGATGCCAAGGGACCCAAACAGGTTAATTTCGGAGGGGAAAAGAAAATGAGTAGAGAAGAAAAGGGGGGAGCTCCCACCCAGGTCCAATGCGTGCTGGGAACCACACGTCACGTGCTTCAACCACAGTCAGTGCAGGCTGCCTGGAGGTTGGCTGTGTGAAAGTCTCAAACCCAGGAAAAGCGTAAGCGTGGCAACGGACAGGAAGAAGTCCCGAAACCCAGGGAAGTATGGTGGTAAACAGGGGTCAAGGACCGGGACCCTGCCATGTCAGTACCTTTCTCTTACGGAAGGGAACCGCCTTGTTGGGGTCCATAGCCAACCCCATCTCTGCCAGGTTCTGCCGCACGGATTTGGCGTGGTCCCAGGCATGTCGGATGTGGGAGCTAGAGGCAAAGAGAGAGATCGCGGAACCGTCATCTCGCCGGCGGTCCCAGCCGAAGTCCCCTGCCACCTAAACCCCGGTACCCTCACCACTCGATCCGTGGCGCTGCTTTCCGTCGAGCATTCCGGTTCAGCCGCTTCCGGTTAACATTGTAACCGAACTTCTGTCTCCTGGTCTTTCCCTTGGCTTTGGGCATTGCCTTGACCACCGAACCGGCAACTATAACTGAGTGGCTCTCACTCGCAGCGCCTCGTGTCGCAGACTACTTCCTGCGGATGCGCGCAAGGGTTTGCAGGCTTTCTTGGGAAATGTAGTCCTCCCTATAAAGACCTCACGCAGATTACCACGGCTCCCAGAATGCAACGAGCGGTTGGCGCATGCGTACAAGCTCAGCAAATTCCTTTTCCTCCCCTCCCCTTCCATGACCTCATCAGGAGGCGGAGCTTAGCGTCAGTATTTTCTCCCAAAGCAGTTGCTGAGGACATGGCGGCTCCAGGTCCTGTGACTCCGGGGGCACCCTTTGAACCATCCCAGCCCCCAGTCATTGAGGGCTTTAGCCCCCTTATCTACAGCACTCAAGAAAGCTTCAAGGAAAAATTTCTTCGCAAGACCCGCGAGAACCCAATGGTACCCATAGGTAAGCAGGTGTTGTAGGAACTGTAGACGGAGAGGATAGTGATGTCTGAGGGAATGAATTAGGGGAGGACCGGGAAAGCCAAGGGGGACGGGAGTGAGAGCGGACGGGAGTTGTGGCGACGGGGCCGGGCGGTGGGAGGTGATCCTGATTGGAGCAGGAGTTGGGCGGGGCTGGGGGGCTGAGATGGGGCGAGCCCTGTAACTGGGAGGACACTACCTCTACCAGACCCTCCCACGAGGCCCCCTTTCCCTCAGCTGTCGTTCAGAGCTCTGGACTCTTGAGTACTGGAGGCCCACAGCGGGGAGGGGCCTCCGGGGCCTAAACGTGCCACTTCCCACTTACTTTGTCCCCTCCTCAGGCTGCCTGGGCACGGCGGCCGCCCTAACCTACGGCCTCTACTGCTTCCACCGGGGTCAGAGCCAGCGCTCTCAGCTCATGATGCGCACCCGGATCGCTGCCCAGGGCTTCACGGTCGCAGCCATCTTGCTGGGTCTGGCTCTATCTGCTATGAAATCTCGATCCTGAGCGCGAGACCTGGCCTTGAAAGTTACACAGAGATCATTCCCAGCCCCAGGAGCAACCACCGGCCCCACGACCTGACTTACTCCTTCGTCTCCTCTGACAAGGCACTGTATCAGCGCGGGGGAGGAAATGGCCAATTGTGTAACTGACATGTTTTTTCAGGAATCTCAGATTCGGTTCAGTTTGGGGGTTGCATACTTATATTTGTGCCCACTCTCTTCACTTCCTGCTTAATAAACTGATCCACTTGTAGTTTGGTGAATTCGTTCTCAGTCTAGCTTCTCCAGGGTTTTTGGTCTTTGGTTTTAGGAGGAGATTGTCTAAAGACTATAGGGGTCCTTAGAAATCTTATGGTCTAATGATTACCAAGCTTTTCTGGTAACAGTCACCTGGGGGAACTTGTTAAAGGTAGAGATTCCGTAGAGTGATGCTATTTGAAAAAAACCTGATCTTTCCAACAATTTTCAAACTTTCAACAGGAAAACCTTCTTTCAGATGAGGCCTGCCATGGCCCTGTCCAAGGCAGGGGGGCTCTGCCCTCCACTTTGCTTCTGCTCCTCACCCCATTTCCACCTCCTGAGAGCATTTACGGCTCCACTAATGTAGACCATCCCCACTTGGTTCTTGACGCATCTTACAGAATGGGAAACTGAGGCTCAGAGGAGCACCCTGGTGGAGTGGTAACAGCATAGTCACAAAGCTTGCCACTGGTTTGTGTATCTAGTGTTACAGGGTTAAGGAAGAAAAGAGGCTGGAGACCTTGAGCAAACTCTACAAGAGGCAATCTGTGAGTTTCTCATTCACGTAAAGTCTCAAGCAAGTATTCCTGGACTGTGGTCAGATCTAAAGTGGTGATTCGGTGGGACCCAGGTTCCTTCCATGTGTGACTCCATCAATTTCAGCACCAGCTGCAAGCTCCCAGAAAGGAAAGAGGAAGTAAGGAAGACACATGCACTTTTTGGGCCCCCTAACACCCTCTAGCTTTCTAAGTGGAGAAGTGTATGAGTAGGGCCCCACTAAGTTTCTTGCTCCAATCATGGTCTCTCAGGTGTAGGCAGAGATTATAAATGTAAAGCAGTACATTGTGGTGATGGATTCAAGGACTCAATAGGAAGTGGTAAGGACTATGGCATTTCTAAAGAGGAAGGCCATTATTTTTGGCTGTTGGTGTTATTGTGTTCCCCTAAAAAAGATATGTTCAAGTCCTAACCCAGTATCTCAGAATGTGATCTTATTTGGAAATAGGGTCTTTACAGTGGTGATTAAGTTAAAATAAGGTCATTAGGTACCCTAATCCAGGACTTAATCCATTCTGACTGGTGTCCTTATAAAAAGGGGGAATTTGGACACAAAGACAGACAATGTATAGATGATGTGAAGATCAACTCAGGATTGTAGTGATGCACCTACAAGTCGAAGAATGCCGGAAGCTGCCCGAAGCTGGGAGAGAAGCCTGTACAACAGATCCTTCCCTAGTGCCTTCAGATGGACTGCAGCCCTACTGACACCTGATTTTGGACTTCAGCCCTCCAGAATGGTGAGACAATAAATTTCTGTTGTTCTGAGCCAGACACTGTGATACTTTGTTATGGCAGCTCTAGTAAATTAAAGACAGTTGGCAGTTACTCAAATCTTTTTAAACATTGTGCAGGTCACAGTGGCTTAAACACAGCCTGTTTGCAGCCTCTGCTGAAGAAAAAGGTGTGATCACTGAGTATTTATCCCAAATCTCCAAGGGGGGACAGCTATCTGAAGGAGGGAAAGCAGTGAGCCTTCCACATCCAGAGGGTACTAGCCAAACCCAAGGAAAGGAGTCTGGCAGCAGCAACCTTCACCAGGCTCAACCCGGGCTTCGAGGGAGCTACCACCAGGAACCTCTGGTCTTGCCTCTTCCCTCCTACTTAAAGCTTCTTACTCTCTGGGAGCCTTGGTGTCCATGGCAATATGATGACGACAACAGAGTCCCTACCTCACAGGCTTATTCAGGGATCAGAAAGGATCAAGGTTGCAAAAGCATTCCACTAGAAGTTGTGTCTCCTCCTGGAGAGGGAGGCAGTAGACAGACACAGATTGGGACATCTACTTCCAGCTGGGATGGTTTCCAGGGGGCTAGCTTCACCTTCTCTCAAGGCCATGAAGCTGGGGAAATTCTAAGCACAAACTGAGCCCTGACACCAGTTATGGCTTCCAGAGAAATGAGAATGATAATAAATAAGTGTAAAAAGAGTTAACAACACACCCTTTAAGCCAAGAAAAAAAAAAATACATCAGGAGGAACAGTCACAATTTTGTGGACTGAGAGGAGGTGTGAGGGGCTGGGCCACAGGGCTAGGGGGGAATGGGGTGAGAGCAGGGAGGGTTCCCCTTCCCAGCCCCAGGAGATGGGGAGGAACAGAATAGGCTGTGTGTAGCAGCTGCCGGAGGCGCTGTCCCCAACCCTGGCCGAAGCAGCTGCTCCTCCTGTGCCCAGGCCCAGCCCATGCTTTGTGGCCATGCTTGTCACAGGCACCTAGCGGGACAGCGGTGTCTGCTTCAGGGACATGAGCACCGAGCGCAGGCGGGACACGTCTTTGCACTGCTTGCTGCTCTTGGGGTTGAAGTCACACAGCTGAGCCACCTTCTCCCACTCTGTGCCTGGCGTCTCCTCCTTGGATTCCTTCACGAAAGCCTCCTCAGATGCCCTGCAGGTAGAGACAGGACAAAGGTTTCATTGCTGTCTGCCTCTCCCCAGAATCGGTGATGCTGTGCTCCCACTGAGGAAGGCTGCTTTGCCCAGCCTACTCTGAGGTAATCTATCCAGAGTTCTTAGCCCTGTGTCCTGTGCCCTCAGGCCCCCAGGAACAGCCTTGGCATCAGAGGAAGCCTACTTTGGTCCTACCTCAGGGCCTTTGCACTTGCTGTCACCTCTTCCTGGAATGCTTTCCCCCAGACCTGCTCATAGCTTGTCACTTCTTTTCATTCAGGTCTGCGTGCAGGCCTCACCTCCTCAGAAAGGTCTTCCTTTGCAAGCCTAGCTATGGTAGCCTCTTCACCCTCCCCTCCCCCTGCCCCAGCCTAGCACTCTGTTCATTACCTCTCCAGCCAGAGTTCCCAACCTGGGAATCCCAACGCCTAAAAACCCTTGGAGGAACTAACGCAGTACCTCAGCTATTTTAAACATCTCCAAAAACTTAGCAGACGTAGGACATTGACGAACCACCTTACTAACTGAAGTACCTGATTCCGCATTGCCTCGGTGTTCTGTGGCCCCTCTAAATGTTCTCCAGAAAAGGGTTGTGGTCAAATACGCATAGAAAATTCAGTTAAAGAGGAAACTAAAGAGGAGTTAAAGAGTTTCAAAGCGAAACTTCCAGAGCCTCTAATGTGCCAGTGTGCACCCCGAACCTCCTAGGCGGAATGTAAGATGCAGACAGAATCCACCACATTCCAAGTGTATTTGACTATAGTGCTCTTTTTAGCCCAGAATGACTCATCTCCGTGGAGCCACAGCCTGGGGAATACTCCATGGGAGTGTCTGCTTTTGGTTGGAATCAAGTCAGGTTGAAAACTGGGTGTTTCTTCATCAGAAGTTCTGGTGGACAGTTCTAGAAGGCACTGATTAAGGAACAATGGAGAAATACAACGTAGAGGACAAACCCAAATGCGGCACTCATCAAGAGGAAAACAATTTAAAAATCTTCAGCGCAGAGGGCTGAGGCTGCGTCCTCTTTGGCCAGCAAGGGTCCCCGGAAAGCCCCTTTCTCCTTGTGGCCCCTTCCGTGTATCAAGCAGGATCAGCTCTGTCACATGCCAGGCAAGGAGCTCTGCCAGTGATCCCCACAGGCTGTGCCAGGGATGAGCTGGCCCTGGGTGGGGTGACCTGGCCTCTGCCGAGGGATCTTCCTTTCCCTCTGTGTCCTCATTTCCTAACCTATAGAGTGAGGGGCAGGGCCTCCACCTTGCTGATCTGTCTCACCGGCCTGCGGATCTCACAGCGGCCAGTGTGTGCAGGCTTGGGAAAGGGTAAAGCACTGTGTGGAGCTGGATGACCGGTGGGGCTGAGGGGTGCTGTCTTAGGAGCCGTCCCTTCTAGATCAGCAGGAGGCTGTCCTCTGACCTGGCTGTTCCGTGTGTGGTGCGTGGTCCAGCGCTATCGGCCTCACCACAGAGCTCGTTGGAAATGCAGAATCATGGCCTCGCCTCAGCCCTACTGAATCCCAGTCTCCTTTGAACAAAGTCCCCTCGTGATTTCAGGGCACAGAAAAGTCTGAGAAGCACTGGTCTAGGCTCTTCCCCTCTTCGGCCCCCCCTGGGTGCTATTTCCTCAAGTGCAACAAGAGCACTGACCCCCCCCCATATGGTGTATTCCCCAGCACCGATGCCCCTGTCATCCCGACTCTTCTGGCTGAAGCCTCCCGTGGATCTTCACTGCTTCCCGGATCGAGCCCCAGCTGGCAGACCCCAGCTGGCCCAGCAGGCATTTTGCAACTAGCCCCAAGGCGACCTCCTGTCCTCAGCTCCCGGCCATCCCCACGGCCCCACGCCCCGCTCACAGAGGCTGCCCCTGCCCTCTTCTCACCATCGCCACCAAGCTCATCCCCTCTCACACTGTAAGGGCCCGCTGAAGGGCCCGCCTCTCTGAAGCCCGCCCTGGCTCCCCCAGCAGACGGTGGCTCCCAGGCCTCCGTGTGCCCTTCCACACCGCCCTTAGGACAACGCTCTCCTGACCATGAGCAACTTGTGGGGACGGGCCGTGTCTTATTCCTGTTCCATTAGAGACTGGCGTCAGGCAAGTCCCACTAAGTACTGGACAGATGGGAGAGTGGACAGAAGGAAGGAACACAAGGCTGTTTCTCTGGTGGGTCTTGTGCTCTGAGAGAGAAACGTCAGCCTAGACAGCATCAGAGGCCTGCCGACGGTGACCCCAGAGCGAGGAACAGCAAATACTTGGCACACACGCACGTGGCGGGCACCACTCATTCATCCCTGCTTTTCCTTCCCCTTCACCATCCCAATGTACCCTCAGGCTGTCAACTACCCATCAACGCCCCCCCCATCTGCCATCTCAGATCCAGATTAGGCACAGTCCTGGCTAGCCCCTAAACAGGAACATGTGAGAGGGGCCCACGGTGGTCTAGGCAGGGTCTGGTGGCCAAACTTGGCCTGAGGCTTTGAGGAGAGCAGTGCACTTGGGGGCAGGAGTAGAAGATGGGCATATTCGTGGGAGCATCTCTTCTTTATGTCTCTGGCACTCGATGTTTCGTTCAACAGAAGACTCCTTCACCCCACCTCCCAACCCTAAGAGGCATCTCAGAAGGACAGAGTCGGGCTGTTTGCCATTCACCCCCCCCCCCACCTGGGATGGCCAGTGCATTCTTTTTCTTTGCTCTGCTTTGATTTAGCATAGCTGCCTTCAGACAAAATAGATGCTCAAGAAACACCTGTCGCAGAGACAGAGTGAGGGTGGGTGCCTGTGCTACCTCCTGCTCTGATCTTTGTCCCACCACCCCCGCCCCCCCCTCCCTACCTGGCCACACTCATTTATACCCCACAAGCAGGACACTCAAGGCGTACACAGGGGCCCTCGCCCTCTCCCACTCCCCCTGACAGAGGAGCAAAGGAGACACGTACACATAGCCGATGATATCAGCATCTGGCTGCTGGTAGAATGCTTTGTCAGCGATCCTTGAGGGGAAAGGGTTAGGAGGGGGAAGACAGATGGCAAGACAGACAGGCAGAGGGTTAAAGAGAAAGGGAGACAGCATTAGTATTTCCAGTTGGAGAGCGTTAGGAAGCATGGTCCTGTGAGTCTTAGCAACCATCTACAACCCAGAGAGGAGAGCGGGGATCCTGGGCCAGCTTCAGCCTTTTCTAAAACTGCCCTGATTATGTTACTTCTGCTGTTCACCAGCCTTCCAAGGCTCCTCGCCGCCCCGTCTGCCCAACCCCGTTATTGGAGGCCCTCCACATGGGAGCCCTCATTCCTGCCTTCTCTCCTACTGCTCCCCGGTGCCCCAGACACAACAGCCTTTCACATTATGTTATGCTGTGCTCTGGTCTAGAATACCCTCGCCCAACCCTGCCCTAATGAACTTCCAGTCATCCTTGAAAGCTCAGGTCCTAGACACAGAGGTCCCCCCCCACACACCCCTTGCTTCCACAGCCTTCCCGCAGAAAGTCCTACTGGTGAGTTCACCTGCACGTGTGTGCTTCTCTCCTCCAAGCTCTTTAAGGATACAGACTGCGTCCTTCCCAGATCTGTCTCCCCGGTGCCCAGCCCAGAGCCTGGCCCGCAGCAGCTTCCGGAACAGAAGTGCGGCAGCTTCCCAGGGCCAGCCTTGCCTTTCCCAGCCGGCCAGGTACCTCGAAGGACACAGTCCCAAAGGCAGAGCTGCTGGCCAGGGTCTCAGAAGCGGTCTGAGACCATTTCCCTGAAAGTGCTCTCTGGTGGGCATCCACTGTCTTTGCCTGCCCAGCATCCAGCCCCTTCTTCCCAGGAAGGGCAGCCTCTTCGTCTTTGGCAAGATCAGGCTGGCCCCACTTCAGTCCCTGTGGTTTGGGTGAGACTGACCCCACGCACAACCCAGGGAATGGGACCATTGCACAGCCAGGGGTCCATCCGAGAGTCCCTCCTCCCGTATAGTCACTGGGCCAGGGACGGGCACAGGACCCACACCAAACCAGGAAGGGTCAGGTCCAGGATTTCAGCTGGAGCTATGGGGAGCAAGATGCTATTTTCACAGAGGTTGCCAAAAGAATATAGCAGAAGCTTGGAGCTGATGGTGGCCATCTGTCCCCCCACGCCCCTGCCCCATTCCAGCACAAGAGAGGAAAGCAGCGTCGAGAGACAGTGAAAGTGAGTGCCAGTTGACTTTGTCGGAGCCCCTGAGCCTAGTCCTGCAGTCCCACCCCTGGCCTTTTCAGTCATACAGGCCACTAACTTCCTTTCATTCTTTAGCCTCTCTGGGTTGAAGTGTTGCCATTTCTACAAGCAGTAAAATCCGTCCCCAGATTGGTTCTTCACTCCCGGCCAGGGAGTGCTTTCTGTGACACAAACCACGGGGCCCCGGGCAGTCCGGCTCCCATGCCGGGGTCCTGAGACCTCTTCTGCTAACTGCAGAACTTGCTTCTCTCTGTCGTGCTGAGATGACAGCCCAACAGCGTACCACCGCTGAGGGGCTCTGATTTCCACAGGCAACTGAGGACGCAGCCCTGAGGGGTTCAGCTTCTCCCGCTTCTATGTTCTTGCCACCAAATCACCCATCCTCAAGACAGTCCCCATCCCATAACTTCTCTCACTGTCCACATGGCCTCATCTCTTCATAGTCCCCTCATGTCCCCATAGCCGCCTCATGTCCCCATAGCCCCCTCGTGTCCCTGTAGCTCTTCTCATGTCCCCATAGCCCCCTCATGTCCTCATAGCCCCCTCGTGTCCCTGTAGCTTCCCTCGTGTCCCCGTAGCTCCTCTCGTGTCCCCGTAGCTCCTCTCATGTCCCTGTAGCTCCCCTCGTGTCCCCATAGCTCCCCTCGTGTCCCGGTAGCTCCTCTCGTGTCCCCATAGCTCCTCTCTTGTCCCCATAGTGCCTCTCACCGGTTGTTGATCTTGTTCTTCTCGACTTGTTCACTCTGACGCTGGTTCCACTCCTCCAGGTCCTTCTTGGCTTTCTCCCGCCACTCCTGTTCTGTCACCTTGGAGGCAGCATCTGCGACCCCAACAGGAGAGTAAGTGGCAGCTTTCCAGTAGGAATGTGAGGGCACAGCTGCCCTGGCTAGTCCGCCCCTCGGCCTCTGGCAGGCAGCCTCAGGGCCCATCCTCACCCAATACCCATGTTAAGGCAGTGCGGGGCGGGTGGGGGGGGGTGCGGTACCCTAAGGCTGCCCCGCCCCCACATGTCCTGAACAGCCGACCCAGCGGGGAGCCGCTCCCAGCCTTAGGCCTGCCCTTACCCAGCTCCTGCAGCCGCTTCCTCTGCTCCTCTCTCCACTTGCGGATGCTCTCGGGTTCCTGAGTCAGTCTGTCAGCCTGGGCAATTGCCGCGTAGCCATCCGCCGGACCGTTGGCCTCCTAGGGCACAGACACACAGCAGTGTGCACAGCCCGCGCCCCTGCGCTGTTGCCGCTGCTGCCTGAGCACCAGGGCACCCCCCATGCTCCAGCAGCCTCCCACCTGCGGCCTCCTGTGACTGTACCCTGCCTTTATACTTGCTGTGCCCTTTGCCAGCGACGCTCCCCCACGGGGGACCTGGGCGAGAGACGCGGCCTCTGCGTGCCTCACCTTCTGGTCAGGAAGCAGGCTCAGTAAGAGCAGCCACCCCCTCGCGCTGATAGGAGGAGGCAATGAATTTAAATATGTAAAGAACCTTGTACACTTCTTGGCACACAGTGAGTCCCTTGTGTTACGGTTATTAAAGTCTCCGCTGTCTTATTCACCCGCCAACACTTACGCAGTCCGAAGCGACCTCCCTTTATGTTTGCTTGTCCACCGTCTACCTTTGTGACGGCAGGGGCCTTGTCAAGGCTGCTCATCACCGTGTCCCCTTTGCCCAGCACAGTGCCTGGCGCACAGAAGATGCTCAGTAAACATGTGCTAGGTGAGCGAGCAGCCCCGGGACAGGGAGGACAGCCGTGGCAGAGACTGCACAGTGGTGAACCTGGGCTCTGCAGCCAGACCGTCTGGGTTCACATCCCACCGCCACGGCTTACTAGATACATGTGTAGTGGGGACAAGCTGCTCCACCGTGCTGGGCCTCAGTTTTCTCATCCCCAAATGAGAATAATAATAAAACTACTTCTAAGAGCTGTCGTGAGGAGTCGATAGGACCGTCTTCGTAGGACATCTAGAAGCGGGCCCGGTGTGGAGTGATGGCTCCGTGAGTGGTAGCTAGAATTTTTATCATTATTCATTCTCATCTTCTAGGGGAGGAAACTGAGGCCAGGAGCGATGGCATGATGTAGTGGCCGGCGTCCAAACCTCTGACTTCCGGGCCGGGGCTCTGCCCACTTGCCCGCGCAGCCCTGCCAGAGCTAGGGACTCCCAAGTGCTGGGGGCTGAGAGCTCAACCTAGCAAGGCTGTGACTCCCCTCTGGTCTCGCAAAGCCACAGACCCCTTCCAGTCCAGCCCCATCTCCTGCCGCTCCGCCCCTACACATTCCAGTGTGCACACACCCCACACACTCCTGCGGCCCCAAGCCTCTGGCTCCTCCCGCTTTAGCTGCAGTTGCCCTCCCCTCCCTTCTGCAGCTGATGAAATCTTCCATCGGCTAGAGTTGCCAGCTCTAGGATATCCACCCCCCTCGGCAGATTTCACACCCCTTCTTCTCCGTGCTCCATTACAGCCTTCACGTTCTGCTCGAGTCTCCCTGCTGGACCAGGAGCCCCCAGTGGGCACAGCAGGACCTCATTTATAGCCTCTGAACCCCTGCCCCATCCTTTCACCACTCCCTGCGCTCCTCCTTCAATCCCTCATTAAAACTGTCAGCAACAGGGACGCCTGGCTGGCTTGGTCAGTTAGGCATCTGCCTTCGGCTCAGGTCAGGATCTCAGGGTCCTGGGATCGAGCCCCACATCAGGCTCCCCGCCGAATGGGCAGTCTGCTTCTCCCTCTCCCTCTCTTTCTGCCCCCTCCCCCCAACTTGTGCTCTCTCGCAAATGAATAAAAAAAATCTTAAAAAAAAAGAAACTCAGGAACATTGATATTTAACATCCTCTCCCCACGAGACAGTGTCTGGTGCCGCCCTCCGCCCAGGGGTGCTCCCACTGTCTTTGGCACACGTCAGTGCTCAGTAAGCAGTGGCTTCATAGATGCATATCCCCAGAGCCAGATGTGCTGGGTAAATGTGTGCCCAGAGGGGTGTGGGCGGCCGGGTGAAGGAGCACACAGCGGGAAACGGGAGGGCTGCAGTCTCCAGCTGTCTTGGGGCAGAGGGAAGGGGGGGCCCAGGGCCAAGCGGGTAGCCTGGCACCTCCCTGGGGTCGGGCCCACCCCTGGGTGGGCCGGTTGGAGCACCGCCCTGTTCTTTCTGGCACAGCGCTACACTTCAATTTGGACAGTCTCTCACCACACCCGAGGGGCCCTTCCAGGGCTCTAATCTGGAGAACACAAGTTGATCACTGACGTTGAGTGCGCCCCACCCTGCCCCCTTCCGGGAACAGCCCTGTCCTGAGGCCAGGCCACCAGCCCCCCTTCCCCCAATCCTATAGGATGTCCCATCTGCAGACAACCGCAGGTACTTCTGCGTATATGTGTCTATTAAGGGCCTGTGTTCCATTTTCTTCACGGCACTTCTGGCTATCTGAAATGACTTATTTACATGTTTACTCTCTGTCTCCACCACCACCCCAGCCCCAAGTAAGTGAGCCCCATAAGGACTGAGACCGCTTGTGTCTGTATAGTATCTAAAACAGGGAAGGCCTGGCTGTAGGAGGATCTCTAGAACATTTCTTTCTTTTTTTTTTTTTAAGATTTATTTATTTATTTGACAGAGAGAGAGATCACAAGTAGGCAGTGAGAGAGGGGGAAGCAGGCTCCCCGCCGAGCAGAGAGCCTGATGCGGCGCTCGATCCCAGGACCCTGACATCATGACCTGAGCTGAAGGCAGAGGCTTTAACCCACTGAGCCACCCAGGCGCCCCTCTAGAACATTTCTTGAATGAATTAGCATCTGCTCAGGCTCAGGGACACCTGTCCCCCGGAGTCTGGCAGGGGAAGTCTCTCACAAGCGAGGACCATGGCTGGGGTACACACTAGAACACAAGCCAGGTAAAGAGCTAGGACGAGGGCGGACACGAGCATTCTAGTCTAGGGACAGAGTAGGACGGGAAGAGACAGGGAAAGGCCATTTTAGACCAAAACAGGAAGCGTAAGGACCCCGTGGGGCCGGTGCCTTTGGGAAACTCTTGAGTACATCGATGCTTCCAGGCGTGGGCAGGGAAGGGGTGGGGGATGTGGGCTGGAGAAAGGTCTCTTGGGCGGGAGTTCGGTCGCCCTGCTGTCCTTCAGGCCCACCATCCCCATAAAGCCTACCCTAAAATTAAGATTCCCAGGTTATAGTGCTTTAAATCACAATTAAACAGTTCTCTTTGATCTTTACAACCCTGCCTGATGGGTTTTATCATCAGTGTTTTACAGGTAGAGAAAGTCTAGCTTCAGAGTCCCAAGGTCACCGGGCTGGGAACTGGCAGACATGAGATGCCAACTGAATTCCTGGGTGTGAAACATACTGGCCACATAGCAGCAAGGACCAAAGTCACTTCTGCGTCACGTGATTTGTAACACACTTACTCTCTGTCTCCCTGATAAGTCTACTTCCCCAAGATCAGAGAGGGTGCCTGCTCCTCCAAGTGCCCCCTGTCGCATCCCCCATGTCTCACACCCACACACTACCACCCCTCAGCTCACTGAGGAGCATGGCCAAGAGCTTACAAGAAGCTTCCCTGGGCGGCAGAGCACTTTTCCCAGCCGCCCTGTGGGGACAGCAGGGCAGGGCCTCTAATCCCCTTTTGACAAGTGAGAAATCAACACAGAGCAGTCAAGAGAGTAGCCCTTCTGGTTGGGAAGAGCCAGAAACGCAGCCCAGGCCTTCTGATTCCCTCCAAACTCTTCTGCTGCAGCCCATTACAGCACCCCCCAGCCTGGGTGCGGGGGCAGCCTCGAGGAGCAACCGGGACCCCCGTGGGTGCTTCTCATGGGCCCCGGAACAGCCGCACTGCACATCCAAGGGCACCACGCATGCATCCCCAGAGCACTGCTCAGTGTAGTTTCAAGCACACGGTGCCCCAAGGTGGCCATGCCCGAAGCCCAGGGTGTGAAGCTTGGCCAAGCTAGACCTGCCTCCCCCACCTGTGCAGCAGCAGCAGGGCCCACTAACAGGCTCTGGCTGGCAGCTGTGCCCGGGGCGGGGGTGGCGGGGGTGGGGGGTGGGGTGGGGGGGCGCTCCCCTCCCATCACGTGAGCCCATAGCTTTGGCCTCTCTGGGCTCCCCCAGCACTCCACTGTCTGCAGTGGGCCCCAGGCTCCAGGCCAGGCCCACAGAAAGTGCCTGTGACCCTCTGTACCTTTGCCCACACTTTCCTATCAGCCCAGCCCACCCACGTGCCCCTGGGCAGCCTAGAAACCCACTTCCGGCAGCCCCTCCCGGTGGCACTCCCTGACTAAGGGAGTGCAGCCCCTGGCGCAGGAGCCTGGTTCTAGCCCCAGCTCTCCCCCGCTGTGGAACTAGAGCGAGTTGTTAAAGCTCCCTGTGCACCCCCCTCCTGGTCTGTGAGATGGGGATAGTGAGGGAACCTCCATCACGGGGCTGCTGGGAGGGTGAAATGAGCTCATACATGGAGAGCGCTTGGGCGATGCCTGACACGTTGTTAAGAACTCGGACGCCTAGTGCCTGATACCTCCCCTGTACCCGAGCCCTCAGCATCCTGCGCTACCATCGCTTCCTTCCGGGTCTCTGTCCTCTGTCAGAAGCCAGCCCTTTGAGAACAGCTGGCGGATTTGCCTACATCCACCACCCCAGCACAGTGCGCGGCACTCATGTCTTGGGAGCTGGCGGAATGAAGGGACCAGCGGCTGTGTGCAAAGGCACAGCACACAGCATCAGAGGGCCTGGGCTTTAGGTCCCCTCCTGCCATTCGGCGGATGTGCGACCTCTGAGAAGTCCTTTCCCTGGGTTCCTTGTGTCTCATTGCCTATTAAATGGGAGTGCGAAGTGGGGCTCCCTGTAAGCTGCGGAGGACACACACAGGGGAGGGCCCGTGGGCCCCGCAGACCCCCCCCCCCATGCATGCTCGCAGCCCGGCCAGGAAGAGCACAGCCCTGTTGGCTTGCTAGCTCCTCCTCTCTGGCCCCGCTGGACTCATCTTCCTGCCCCAGCGTGGCCAGTGAGCCCCGAGGTCGGGGGCCATAGCAGGGCTCCTCTTGAATCACTGAGTGTCCCAGAGAGGAAAGCGGGTCTGCTACAGGCTGGCAGCCCAAGCGGGCTCTCCAGGGGCTGCAGGAATGCTCTGAGCACCCACCCCCAGCCCCCAAGCTCAACAGGGAAGGGGGTAGGAATGGCCAAGACCAGAAGGTTACAGTCAGGCCAGGCTTATCTTGGTCCAGTTCCCTGGCACCCCTCTCCTGGGGGACCGCTCTGCTGCACATGACCGTGAGAGCCTCCATGGGGCAGGCTGGCAGCTCCAGAGACAGCCAGGAGGATGAGGCATATCCGTCTTTGGGATTGTCCAGCTAAAGCTAAGCCGAGCTGTTGATTCCCCTAAGTAGCTCAGAGAGGGGTGATGGCAGTGTATGGGGGGAGAGAGAGTTTGTGCAGGAGGACGGAGGCCTGGAGGGGCCTTCTATCCCTGTCCCTGGCAATGCCAGATGGGAATGGAATAGGAGTGGGCAGACTTACCTTTACTCCTGAGGACCAGGTTTATAGCTAAAACCCCTTGTGGCCCAGAGGTTGCGAGGAAAGAGTAAGAAACATAGCAAGAGAGCTCTGCCCAGGACCCTTGAAAGTGCTGGGCATGTCAAAGCAAGGCTTCCCCCTCCTCCCACAGCACAAACCAGACCCCTGGTCTACGGTCAATCCTACAAAAGTCTGCAGGGGCTTTCTACGTAAGATCCAGCCACTGTGGCAGGCCAGTTCCAGAACAAGGGGTGGGACAGAGGGCACCAGATCAGGGGCAGGAGATCTAGGAGAACCTGAGCTTTGCCACTAAGTTCCTGAGTGACTCACCTCATTCATGACCCCTCCCCTGCCTATAAGGATTCTAGGATGGCATGGAGGGGAATGATTTGCAAATAAACATACGTGGGTTATGAGTAGCAGTGAGAACGAGAGTTCGCACTGAGACTGGGAAGGAGGCACGGGGTTCCCTGTATCTACCAAATAGAAAGTAAGGGTGGGTGGGTTGGTCAGGGAAGGAGAAACCTCAAGATCCCAATCTACAGAAAAGGGAAATTATCTTGCTCGCAGTGTTCTAGATATTTCTGCAGTTCTAAGTGTATTTCCAGCTCCAAGTCACTTTAGGATATAGAACTTTTGGGTCAAGTGAAGTCCTTCTGAGTGTGCCCAGGATAGGAGCAGCCCGGGTCTCCATGATCTACCGAATTGTACAGGAGTAAATGCTGCTTGCTCGGTGCTCTCAGGCCTAAGGAGACACAAAGCCCCTAAAGTCCTAGAGACTGACTTTTCTAGCTTGCTGATAGTTGAGTAATTTTCCAGAAACGGGACTTGGCTAGGTTCCCCGTGTAAGGTACCAGCCTAGCCCTCTTACACAAGAAAGTATTGTTTATTCCCCACTGAGAACTGGGGAGGCCAGCTCCTCAACAGGGCGGGGCTCAGGAGATCCCAAAGCTGCAGCCCCAGGGGTCAAGGGTCTTTGATCCAGTCCAGTGGGAAGTAAGCTTCATCCAGGGAAGACTTTACGTCACCCAAGCATGGGTGGGGGGGAACTGTTCCATCTGCAGGGGACTGGGGATGCCATCTGTGGTCCAAGTTCTCCCAGTGTAAGGACTCTTAAATCCATTTGTGCAGGAATGTGGAAAGGGAGAGGTGGGTACAGAAAGAAGTAATCTAACTAGAAACAGCCTTACTAGGTGTTGGGGGGGGGTATAGATCATTATGAGGAATTTTAAAACAATCCAGTGAAAGTGAAAGCCTTTTCTTTTTCTTATCTCACCCCCTCCCCACCTGTGGGCTAACCGCTCTTAACCACTGTTAACAGCTGGAAACATCCTTTCAGAGATTTTGCGCAAACATATTTCTAAAATAAAAAACAGACCCACACTGTGTGTGTTATTCTGCGGGAGACTTTTCCGCTTGCTGTATCGTGGGCATCTTTTCACGTCAATACAGAAAGCTCAGATTGCTCTTTTGAACCACAGCGTGGTTTTCCAATTTACCTGCCCAGGCCCTTGATGCTGGATACTTAAGTCCTTGCAGTTTGTCTGTTATTTTTTTACCTTTTTATTTGAATACAGTTGACATACAATGTTACATTAATTGCAGGTGTAGGACGTAGTGACTCCACGTCTATGTATGTCATGCTATGCTCAGCACATAGTTTGTCTGCTATTGTAAATAATCCCGCAAAAATCGGGAGTCCTGGGGCACCTGGGTGGCTCAGTGGTTTAAGCCTCTGCCTTCGGCTCAGGTCATGATCTCAGGGTCCTGGGATCGAGCCCCACATGGGGCTTTCTGCTCAGCAGGGAGCCTGCTTCCCCCTCTCTCTCCGCCTGCCTCTCTGCCTGCTTGTGATCTCTCTCTCTGTCAAATAAATAAATAAAATCTTTAAAAAAAAAAAAAAAAATCGGGAGTCCTTGTCCAGTTCTTTCCCTAGGGAAGATTCTAAGCGGTGCAATCTCTGGATCAAAGACCTGCCCACTTAAAATGCTCAGACACGGCCACTCAGTCCTGCTTCCCACCAGTGGCACGCATGCGTGCAGGGCGCAGTGTGCACTGTGCCACTGTGGGCCAATTTCTCTCTCCCTGCCGGACATCACCATGGGTGACCTGAGGCCACACGCCATCAATCCCAGTCTAGAGTGGTCCTTATTCTTTGTGCCTTTACGCTACGTGATAGGAAAGAAAGGAAGGAAGAAAAGAAAGAAAAGAGAGAAGAGAAGAGAAGAGAAGAGAAGAGAAGAGAAGAGAAGAGAAGAGAAGAGAAAGAAGAGAAAATAAAAGAAAAAAGAGAGAAAGGCAGAGAGAAGGAAGGAAGGAAGGAGAGAAAGAAGAAAGAAAGAAAAAGAAAGAAAGAAAGAAAGAAAGAAAGAAAGAAAGAAAGAAAGAAAGAAAGAAAGAAAGAAAGAAAAGGAAAGAAAGAAAACATGTCAAAACCCTTGTGTGTGTTCCCATCCCAATGCATCAGACAATGAATAGAATAACTTGGAACCCCAATCCTACCGATGATGGGGCCATAAGTTACCAAGGCCCAGGCTGTCAGTCCCTACCGCTGCTACGACAGAACCTTGCTTACCTGAAACACATCTCCATTGACCGTGGTCCCCAAGTCCTCAGAACCAGCTGGGAAGAGAATAAAGAAATGGCATTATTCATTGCGCAGCTTAAAGCAAACACAGACAGTCCTACATTAGCGCCCCGAGCCAACCTCCGTCTATGTCCGGGCGTGTGATAACACCCGCTCCCCATGTAGACATACCGGATCCATAAATAAACTGGGCTCAAGCCGTGACTGTTCACAAAGCCTTCTCACAGCCGTTGTCACATGTGATTTTCACACAACTCTGTAATGAAGTTATCCACCCATTTTACAGATACTGGAACTGAGGCTCAGAGAGGCTAGGTGATTGCCAACAGCCACCCGGCCAGTACCAGCCCCCCACCTACCTGAAAGCGATTGACGCTTGGCCATGGCTAGGAATGGCCTGACTGTGTGTGGAGCCCGGGCCCGGTGAGCAGGCAGAGGGCTGTCGGCTCAGGGCGGTGTCTGCGCGCTACGGAGAGGGGCCCAGCGCGTCGCTGCCTGTCCCTGCAGTGCCTCAAGCAACTGCTCCACCTGGGAGAGCAGGAACAGCAGCCCCCACCAGGCAGCACCTGGCCTATTTTTCCTCCCTCCGCCTCCTCCAGAAAGGATTTTCTTTTGCCCTCAACAATGACTCCTCCCGGTCCCTTTCCCTGACAGCTGATTAGTCACAAATTCCTGTGGCTTTTGCTGCAACGGTGACCCTCAAAGTTACCCTCTGCTCTCTGTCCTCTGTCCAGTCTGTCTGCCCTGCTAGTGGCAGATGCCTAGAGGGCCAGACCTGGGTCCTTGGTCCTCACCACTGTCCTCCCCAGACGCATGCACAGTCCCCGCGACTTAGTAAGAGCTTGCAAACGTATGTGTTAAATAAACATGAATAAATGCATCAGAAAAAGAACAGATGGCTTTTGTCCGCTCCCAGGCCTCCCTGACTCCAGCTTTGCCCTCTCCCAACCCTCTTTCAAACCAGCCACCAGCGCTGATATTTTGTAAAGCATACAGTTGCCTATGTCACTACAACAAACCGAAAAGACACCCACCTCGCATGGACCACAGTGGCCCCTGGGGTCCGCTCCTGCGTTGGGGACCAGCAGGTACTCTCCCTCAGCCTGGAAGGCCTTCCTACCCACACCAGTAGGTGGCTGTTCCCCCACTCCCTTCAGCACCTGCCCAAACCTTGTCTTAACAGAGGCCTTCCCTGACCCCCTGGGACACCCGCCGCTCTGGGACCCCTCCCTCCCGCCCCTGCAGTATTTCTCTATAGCATTTACCACCGCCTGGTATGCTTATTTGTGTAGGTGGTTACTATCTATCCTCCTCACTTGAATGGCCCCTCCTGAGGGCAGGGACTTTGTTTCGCCCAGTGCTAGCACCCAGCATTTGAAACAGTGCCTGGCACATAACTGGGCTCAATGAATATTTATTGAATGAGTACATCGAGCCTCAGACCATAGCACGTGAGAACCTCTACACTCTGGCCCTGCCCGTTTTCCTGCCTCACTTCCCACCAGTCCCTCTCACCAACTGATAGGGACGCCTCGGGGGTGCAGTCGGTTGGGCATCCGACTCTTGGTTTCGGCTGGGGTCGTGATCTCAGGGGCGTGAGACTGAGTGCGTCAAGCCCAGCATCTGGCTCTGTGCTCAGGGCGGAGTCTGCTTGAGACTGTATCTCCCTCTCCCTCTGCCACTCCCTGCTAAGCATGCATGTTCTCTCTCTCTAGTAAATAAATAAATCATTTAAAAAAAATCCTATTCTGGGGGGCGCCTGGGTGGCTCAACTGGTTAAGCGTCTGCCTTCGGCTCAGGTCCTGATCCCAGGGTTCTGGGATGAGTCCCACATCAGGCTCCTTGCTCAGCAGGGAGCCTGCTTCGCCTACTGCCTGCTGCTCCCCCTGCTGTGCTCTCTGGCTCTCTCTATCTCTCTGTCGAATAAATAAATTTTAAAAACTTTCAAAAACAACAACAACCTATTCTGGTTTCCTCCTCCCCCAAACACACCAGTCTGCACCCCATGCCTTTCTTCCTCCTTCTCTCTCAAGAGAATGTTCTTTTGGAGTCGGTTATTCTTCAAGACCCAGTTCACAAGTCACCTCCTCTGGGAAGCCCTCCATTACTTCCCCTACTTCTCTAGGCACTGAAGAAAGGCCTCACCTCTGGGATATCCCACAATATTGCGCAGCATTCCCCCCCTCTTAGGTAATTCTCTGTGACCTCCCAAGGGTCACGCATTCCCTATCAAGCTGGGTTCTGTATCCTGTTTGGTTCCTAAGGGCTCCCGCCCAGAACAGGTGAGCAGGGCGTGCTGGCTAAATGGAAGATGAATGGCTCTTTGGGGGTCCACCGTGACCTGCAAGGCTTGCCTAAGGCCTCTCAGAAACTGTGATGCCTCCCTGCAAAGCACCACAGGAAGCCACACGAGCTTCCCACAGACGGCCAAGTACCCCTTTCCCAGCCAGATAGGGCTGCGAGCAGGAGCCACACTGATTTCGGCCTGGGGACTGAAGGGAGGGATCCTTAATCTCATGGAAATAATCCCCGGTTGATAGAAATTTTCAAACAGGGGCGCCTGGGTGGCTCAGTGGGTTAAAGCCTCTGCCTTCGGCTCAGGTCATCATCTCAGGGTCCTGGGATGGAGCCCCGCATCGGGCTCTCTGCTCAGCAGGGAGCCTGCTTCCCCCTCTCTCTCTGCCTGCCTCTCTGCCTACTTGTGATCTCTCTCTCTGTCAAATAAATAAATAAAATCTTTAAAGAAAAAAAAATAAAGTGACATCTTCCATTTAAAAAAAAAGAAAGAAAGAAATTTTCAAACAGTGATTGATTCTAACCAACTATGTCTCCCGTCATCCCTGATCATTTAGATGGGGCTACTCCTGCAAGGGTGGCCTGGTCCCTAAGTCAGGGGGCGGGGGGGGCACGATGGGGTTTTAGTGGCAACATCTACAAAGCGGCTTCTCCTGGGGCACCTCCTCACGGCCTGACATTATCAGTGTCCGTTCACGATGATGCCAGGCCAGTTGCCTGGCCTTCCTGGAGAGGAAGCAGCCCCGCCCCACCCCACTCCGACCAGACCAGTCTGGGGCCCCCGGTCCACAGTCCTAGTGCCTCCCCTGGTCTTCAGAAAGTCTCTCTGCCTCGGTTTCTCCGTCCCGTGGACATTTCTCTGGAGATGCATTCTCAGCCTCTTTGAGAACCCACACCTCCCCACACATAGAATCGAGTACCTGTCCCCACAATGCTTTCTGATTATTGCACGCTTACAATCGCACGTCTGCTGTCAGAGGCCTGCAGAACAGGAGCAGCAGATACGAGTGCCACGGATAACCCCGTGGGTGTTGCTTCCCTCAGATTCCTGACCCCTTTGGGGAACAAGGGCAGACAGGGTCCAGAACATTCCTGGGAGCTTACTGAGGCCCAGCAGGGGAAACAGGCTTGCCAGGAACTGACTGGGCAAGTCAGGGACAGAGCCCGGCTGGGGCTCAGAAATCTGGGTGTGAAAATGTAAACCTGCTAGGTCCTCCCCAAGGCTGATAAATGGAAACAAAGTGTCCATTGCTCTGGCTGGCCCCAGATCCAGCCCCAGGGGAGAGACTCAATAAGCGGCTCAGGCTTAGATCTAGACCAGACACCTCCTTCCCCCGGGGCAGCAGGGAGCCCCAGAGGAGGGCACTCGGCACGGGGCATCATCGAGGAGAACAGACTCGGAGGTGTTGATGGGCGGCAGCCCCGGACGCCAGCTTCTCCCAGCTCCAAGCAGCCCAAGGCACTTTCTCTCCACCCCATCCGAGCTTCTGGCATTCATCACCGGTCAGGGAAGATTACGTGCTCAGCACCAACTGGGCCCCGGGAGCTCAGATCAATTCCATCCTGTCTGGCCACCTACTGAGCCACCATCCTGTAATACCTCCCTGACCCTGAACTTCTGCAGCTTCAGCAGGCATGGGTCTGGGAGACCTTCAGAGGGCCGTGTCTCTGCTTCTCCCCCCTGCCCTCTCCGGCCTGGGGTCAGTCCTGCCACAGAGGGAACCTCCTATCCAGGCTGTGAGCCCCCAGAACCCCACTGTCCTGGGAGAGGCCACAACCTGCTCAACTCCCAGACGCCTCTGGCTGCTCTCAGCCTAAGCGCTACCTGCCCTTCTCTCTGGAGGGGTTCTGGTATCAGTTCTCAGCGGGCCTCCTCCAGGCCAAGCCAGACTGAGAAAGCTGGTGGTTTCACAGAGGCGGTGTGGACTAGTGAATAAAGAATAGAGGCAGGCATTTCCTCCAAATTCCCTGGGATGCGTGCAGATCCGTGCTGAGGGGCCAGGAGCTGCTGCTACAGAAGCCCTCCACTTCCAGCTTGCTTGGGTAGCAAAAGCCACCTCTCCAGCCTATCACCTCCTAGGGTGACTGCTACAGCGTTCGAAAGAGTGTGGGGCCCCGAGTTGGGAAGGGTAGGATCAAGTCCCAGACCTGTCACTCATGGCTGTATGACTTTGAGTAAGACACTCAGGCTCTCTGGGCCTCCAGTTTCTTAGATATTACAAAAGGCTTGTTACATTTCTTTCTTTTTTTTTTTTAAGATTTTATTTATTTATTTGACACAGAGAGAGAGAGAGAGAGCATAAGCAGGGGGAGCAGCGGGCAGAGGGAGAGGGAAAAGCAGGCTCCCCGCTGAGCAGTGAACCCGACAAGGGGCTTGATCTCAGGACTCCAAATCAGGACCTGAGCCAAAGGCAGATGCCTAACCAACTGAGCCACCCAGGCGCCCCCGCTTGTTACATTTCTTATATCAAAGGGTATAAAGATACATCAAACTCCTTAAGCCACAGAAACTCTTGTATTCATTTCTGTATCCCCAGTGTTCCTGGCACACAGTAGGCACTCAATAAAGGTTGAATAAATACAAATACGACTATAAGGAACCTAACTTGTAAACGTTTTTTTAAAAATATGTAAGCTATCACTTATTCCAACAGGCCCATAAACCCCCACCAAAACGACAACGTTAACAAGAAGCACAGGCTGTTTTGGGCGCACCCATGAAGATAACTACTCTTTAACTAAATATTTTAAGAAACCGTCCTTTCAAGTCAGATCCAGAACAGGAAAATCCTTGATAAACATGCTATCACAGGGAGCAGGCCCTGAACCCGGATCTAAAGCTAACCACAGTAGCCCTGGACCACCTTTAGAAAACCATTAATAGACAGTTAGAAACCCCAGGAGGGCAGGACCACATCTAACTGAAGCCCTTTGTGCCCTTGCCCCCACCTTGGTCTCTAACCCAGAGCCAAGCATAAGGAAGACAGTGTGGTCAGGTGGAGACTGAGTTTCCAGCCTGATGGAAACAGGTTAAATCCTCACTGCCACTTACTAGTTGTTTCAGTAGTGTACCTTTCGAGCCTCAGTTTTGCCTTCTCTGAAATGGGTTTAATAATGCATAAGAAATGACTAAATGTAAGTAAAGTGCCTAGCCCAGCAGGATGCAGGTGGTCCCCCAGGGAAGGTTTGTGCGGTCTTGGAGCACCCAGCGCCCCCTGCTTTGCCAGCTGTAGGGAAGAGCTAAGACTGAGGGGCTGGGAGGTCTGTTGGTTCTGCCCATACCCGCAGGGCTTCGCTGGGGGCCTGGGACCACCAGGCCAGGGGGAGGCTCAGGAGGGACTCTGAGAGCTGGACTGTGTTGGATTTCAGAGCCAGGCGGCGGTGGAGCTGGCCCTGGGTTGAAATGTCATGACAAATTCCTGTGCGCAGAACCACGGGGTTCACAGCCCCAGACAGGGCCTCAGAGGAAGCTCTCCAAGAAGATTCCTCCCCATTTCCACCAGGTTCTTCTCAAACACACGCAGCCGCAGGCCTGCACCTGACCGGCCATACCAGGCCCTTTTCACTCCCCCGCGGGGCCCCGAGGCCGGGTCTGCGCCGCCAGGTGCCCGGGTGCGAGCCCCAGGCCCCCCAGTTCCCAGGCCCGAGCACCGACTCACCCCCGCTCGCGGGTCCCGGCTGCGCGAGGGCCCCATGGCTGCCGGCAGGTGCCCCGAAGCCCTCGTCATTCTCTATGCCCGCGATCTCACTCTCCTGCTGGGCCAGGAAGGCAGCCGCCGGGTCCTCCTCCGCCGCCTCGGGGGCCCCGCTCTCCGACGACGAGAAGAAGCCAAAGTCATCAGCCATTTTCCCCGCGTCTCTGCTGAAGCGACCACCTGGCGCTCGGCTCTCCCCGGCGCGTGCCCCGCGCTGCGGCCGGCGGCCGCGACACTGTCACCCGAGCCGCCCGGGGAGCCGGCCTCGGCTGGGACGGGCTCGGCGCGGCGGCCCCACACTTCCTCTCCGCCACCGGGCCCGGCTCGCCTGTCACTGCTGCTGCAGGCGGGAGGAGCCGGGACGGGAATGCGGTGATGTCACCGGCCGAGGGAGGGGGCCCGCAGCACGGCCGGAGGTCGCCTCGCAGCGGCCACAGGAGGGCGGCAGCAGGACGGCGGCGCAGCCTGGGGGACCCGGAGGTCGGGGCAGCTCTTTGCCAGGACACCGGGACGAGGCACCGGGCCCGCTGGGTCTAGGGGCAAGCGGAGCGGGGCGAGGCGGCCGGGGCGCGAACAGCTCAGACAGTCAGAGTTTGTATGAGCCGGCTGGGCCCCTACTGAGAGGCTGGGCCCCTTAAAAGTCCCTTCAGTATGAACTGGCCTGAGAAAGACCTAATTTATTCACCGCGGGCAGGCGACCCCGGCCTGGGGAGCACGGGGGGGGGGGGGGGGGTCGCTGCGCAGACCTTGTTCCTGAGTCATTCTACAAGTTTCTTTGCCTAAGCTGGGCAAATGTTATAAATCCTACTATTGTGAGCCTCCCCCTCTATAAGAGGAGGAGAACCAGGCTTAGAGAGGTGACGCTGTGTCCCACCACCTCTTGCCTCCTTCCTGCAAGTCCAGGGCTGTCCCCACTAGGCCCTGTAGCTAAAGTACATTTCTTGTGCATTTTTGTACATTTAGGGTGGCTTCAGCTCAGACTGCCAGAGTTTGGGTGACCTGACTGGGCCTCTACTTTAGAGGCTGGGTCCCTTAAATATCCCTTAAGTATGAAACTGCTGGAGAAAGGCAGACCTAGGTTATCCAGGCGGCCCGCCGCTCCTCCCCCGCAAGACGCCCTCAGGAAACAGTCTCTGCCTCCTCCTGGCCGTCTCATCACCAAGCACCAGGGTAACAAAGTGGAGTAGTAAAGCCAGCCTTAGTCAAGGAGAGATTCCAGTCTGTGGGACCAACAGATGGCAAATGGCCATCACAGCATCGTGGGTGAGGTGCTCTGACATTTCAACATTAAATATTTAAACACATTAAAAAACTCTCCCCGGGAGACCCAGAGAACCACCATCAGATTTGGACATTGGGATTTTTCTCTTTCTGATTTTGAGACTTGAAGGTCAACTACGAACTGGAAGAGAGAAGGAAAAGATGCACCCTAAACTGTGAGTAGTGGTTTTCTTAACGGGCTTGGGGTGAAGCGGAATTTCGCTTTTGCTCAGTAAGACTTCGATGTAGGTCTCAATCTTATGCAACTGTCATTCTTTATAAGGAGTGTAAAAAAGAAAACACGTAAGGCCCTGAACAACCTGGTCCAAACACACTACTCCACGATCATCACACACCTCTTGTTCCCCTAACCTCAGGCTCAGAGGCTGGAAAGACCTAGAAAGTTTGCTAGTTTAACAAACCAGCCATAAATATCAACTCCGGGTTTTGCGGAGACAGAAGGACTGTAAACACTGTGCCCATTGTGACCTCCACAGGCTGTTCTTATCTGAATTCCTGGAGACTTCAGTCAGTAACTTAGGCAACGCAACACACCATATCCCCGCGTAAATCCACCGTAGACTCTCTTCCCACTTCCTCCTTCCTTTTCCAGGCCAACTAATTTAGCCATCAGCAGCATTGAACGCCATGCTTGAGTTACACAAGTTACTGGTCCTGATTATTCTGCAGCTGTGCTTTTGCTCTTGTAATTACCCTCACTTTTCTGCATTAATATTAAAAGTCATTATTAAAGTCATATTTTGGACCATGTAGCATTTCTGTGGGCTAGAGATTCCCAGCTCCTTGATACCTCCATCTTTGTAGACCTCTAAAGACAATCCTAGTTTTCTTTTTTTTTTTTTAAGACTTTATTTATTTGACGGAGAGAGAGAGATCACAAGTAGGCAGAGAGAGAGGGGGTAGCAGGCTCCTTCGATCGAGCCTGATGCGGGGCTCGATTCCAGGACCCCGAGATCATGACCTGAGCAGAGGCTTTAACCCACTGAGCCATCCAGGCGCCCCCAATTCTAGTTTTCTAATTCTCCATTTAATTGTGAAACTCAGGGATGGTCAAAAGGCATCAATAAATAAAGTTGAGTAAAACATGTGGGGCAAGCTCACAGAATCTGAATTTCAATTTATGTAGTCTAAAACGGAGAAGTTTTTTTAAACTTTTTAAAGGGAAAGTTTCAGGCATACATAAGAGTAGATCGAGAGTCACATCTCTGCCGACTAAGCCAGCCAGGCATTCCTATTTTACTTTTTTGAGGAACTGCCATACTTGTTTCTATAGTGGCTGCACCATTTTACATTCCTATTAATAATTTCTTTTTTGTTTTGTTTTGGATTGGTTGATTTTACTTTCAAGGGTTGGGTGTTTTTTTTTTTTCTCACTTTTTTTCCAACTTTTTATATTGACATAATTTCAGACTTACAGAAAATTGCAAATAATCCCCATCTGCCTCTCATCCAGTTTCCCCAAATGATAACATTTTATCACACTGGCTTTATCCTTTTTTCTTCTTTCTCTCTTTCTATTTTCCCCATACTGTTGGAGAGTAAATTGCAGACGTGATGCCCCTTTATCCCTATTTCACAGTTTTCCTAAAAATAAGGACATTCACTTACATAACCAGTATACGATGATCAAAACCTAGATATTAATATTGATCCAAAACCATTATCTAATCGACATAACTTAGATCTCACCAAATGCCCCAACAATAGAGGAAGAGAAAATCCCAGATTACGCCTTGCATTGTTATCTATTTGATCTCTTTTAATCTGGAGCAGTTCCTCTCTGGTCTTTCATGACCGTTGATGTCTCGAAGATTACTAGCCAATTATTTTGTCCTTCAGCTTGAGTTGTCTTCTGGTTCCTTGTGGTTAGATTCAGCTTAAACATTTTTGGCAGGATTAGCCCAGATGTGATGCTGACGTCCAGTTATTGGTGATGTTAACCTTGATCGTTTGGTTAAGGTGGTGTCTGTCAGGTTTCTATAAGGCTAAATAACTATTTTTCCTTTTATAATCAACAAATATCCTGTGGAGAGGTACATGAAGACTATGTAAATTTTATGTCACTCCTCGGACTTTTACCTATTCATTCATTAGCGCATCTATTATTTTGGCATGATTCAGGGATTACAGTGATAGTTGCCAAATGGTAATTTTCCAGCATGGTCATTCCATATACGTTTATTAGTTGGCTCTCTACTACAAGGAAAACATTTGTTTGTTTCAGTCTCCATGGGTTTGCAGACTCTTATTTTATCTCATGGGCTGTGATACTTTGCTATCATGATTTCTTTTACTGCTTAAATTGTCCAAGATTGGGTCAGTGGGAGCCCTTTCAAGCTGACTCCTGTGTTTTTTATGTCCTCACCATCTTTGAATGCTTTCTTACTTTCTGGCACAACAAAATGTTCCAGGTTCAAGAATAAGCCATTTCTACAAGGACTCCTGGTACCTTTGAGTGGAAATGAAGAAACCAAGCTCTGGGTGCCAGGGGGGAATCACTGCTATGGCTGCAATTTCTTCTCCTCTTCCATCTTCATCTTTACCTTCTTTTTTACACAGCCACAGAATTATGGTAACATCAAAAAACTTTCTCCCCCAAATTCCTCAATGTCAGCTATTTGCTAGCCAGTGTTCAATTTTCCCCAATTGTCCCGTAGATATCTTTGTATTGTGAGTTTGCTCATTTAAGACCCAAACGAGGTCAACACATTGCAAATAAGTATATAGCACCATGTACAAATGTGATGACGGTAGCAAAGTTAGTACAATAATGACATTTTAATTATAATAACATAATATAATGAATGCCAGTGTGCCCGTCCCCAGCCTCAATAGTTACCAATATCTGGCCAAACTTGTTTCATCCACACCCATTCCGCTGCCCTGTGCTTTAATTCTTTCAAAGCAAATCTCACATGTTCTGTCGAGTCATCTATGAGTACTTCTCCAAAAGAAAAGGACTTCTTTTTCTCTCTGGCAATATAACCACAATATAATGATCACAGATCAAAAAATGTCAAGTATCAGCAAATATCCAGTCAGTACTCAAGTTTTCGTGATTGTCACAAATTTTTTTGCAGTTGGCTTGCTGGAATCAGGATCCAAACAATGTCTTCACATTGCATTTATTTATGCTCCTTAAGTCTGTTTGAAAAATCAATTTTATGAGGTAAAATTTAGAATTGGTACAGTGCACCCATGTTAAGTGTACAATTCCCTGAGTTTTGACAGATGTGTATACCTACGTAACTACCTACACACTCCGGATATGAAACATAACCAGTACCCTGAAAAGTTCTCTTGTGCCCCTTCTCAGTCAACTCCCTCTGCTAAACACAACGCCTGGCCCCAGGTGACTAGTGCTTTCTGTCACCACAGATTACTTTTTGTGCGCTCATCCATGTTGTTGCATGTGTCAACATTTCACTGCTGTGTGGAATTCTGTAGTATGAATATAACATAAATTGTGTATCTTTTCACCTGTTGATCGACATTAGAATCGTTTCCAAGTTTTTGCTATGATGCCTAAAGCAGCTATGAAAGTTCGTGCACAATCTTTGTGTGGACGTATTTTCAATTCTCTCGCATAAAAATCTGGGAATGGAATTGCTAGTTGTGTGAAAGTGTTTGTTTGACTTTATGAGGAACAGCCAAACTGTTTTCCAAAGTGGTTGTACCATTTTACATTATTGGATTGTTTTCTTATTGGTGAGTTGGGAAGCTTGAACGGGTGGATATCATATAGAAAAAAAAATGAATCTCAATCCTTATCTCACACCACATACATAAATTATCTTGAAATGGATCATAGACCCAATATAAAAGCTAAAACGATAAAACTGTAGCTGCATCTCACAAACGTTGATGTATTGTAGTTTAATTAATTTATTTATTTTTAAAGATTTTATTTATTTATTTGACAGAGAGAGATCACAGGCAGGCAGAGAAGCAGGCAGAGAGAGAGGGGGAAGCAGGCTCCCCGCTGAGCAGAGAGCCTGATGCGGGGCTCAATCCCAAGACCCTGAGATCACGACCTGAGCTGAAGACAGGGGCTTTAACCCACTGAGCCACCCAGGCGCCCCTGTATTTTAATTTTAATTTAGTGAAAATAAGTTTTAATTTCCCTCATGAGTTTTCCTTTGATTTAGTCATTTAGAAGTGTGTTGCTTAATTTACAAAGACTTGGGAGTTTTACAGTGAATATATTTTACATGATTTCAGTAATTTGAAATTTTATGAGGCTTGTTTTATGACCCAGCATAGAATCTATCATATGTTCTTGAAAAAAAATATGTATTCTGCAGTTTTGGGGTGCAGCGTCTTACATTACTTAAGTTAGTGGGTTGTGTTGTTTGTTTTCTATATACCTACTGATTTGCCTTATAGTTGTTTTACTAATTCCTGAGACAGAAGTATTCATGGTTTTGTTTTTGTTTTTTTTTAAGATTTTGTTTATTTATTTGACAGAGGGAGAGAGATCACAAGTAGGCAGAGAGGCAGGCAGAGAGAGAGGGGGAAGCAGGCTCCCCGCTGAGCCCCGTTTTTTTTTTTTTTAAGTTTATTTATTTAAGTAATCTCTACTACACCCAACATGGGGCTTGAACTCAGGACCCTGAGATCAAGAGTCGCAGGCTCCTCTGACTGATTGAGCCAGCCAGGTGTCCCCGAGAAAGAAGTATTCAAATCTCCAACTGTAACTGTGGATTTGTCTTTTCCTCCTTTCAGTTCTATCAATTTTCGCTTCTCAGTATTTTGAGACTCTCTTATTAGGTACATATACATTTTGGACTGTAAGATCTCCTGATGAATTTAACTCTTTACCATGATGATAAGATATTTTTTTATCCTTGGTAAAACTCTATATTCCAAAATCTCTTTGGTCTGATACTAATATAGCCATTCCAGCTTTTTTATGATTACCGTTTGCATGGTATCTTTCCCCATGCATTAAATGTGCCTTTATATTTAAAGTGATTTTCCCTCTCCAGTGTGCTGAAGCCTCCCCCAATGGTGTTTTGGCACTCTGCTCTAGATCTGGTTCAGTTTTTCCAACTTTATCCTCACCCCTCCTGGGAAGCAGTGGCCACTGGCAGTAGTCTGGGCAGCCTGGAGAGGAAAGGAGGAAGGTCAAGACCTGTGAGTTGGTACAAACTCGGAGCATCAGCCGAGATGAGGCAGAAGTGGAAGAATTAGGTGAATGTAGATTCACTGGTTTAAATGGCTTAGCTATCCAGCAAAAGTATACCTCGGAGTCCACAATCTCGCACGCACACAGGCGTGCCTAACAGGTGGAAAATAAGCCTGACTCTAAATCCGGAAACGAAGGCTGTGTCCAGTACTTAGGGACAGTCAGCCAACTTGGCTGGTGAGCTAGAAGAGAGTAGTTTGCCTCTTGGGATAAACCCTTAGTAGAAATATGAGTCGATTTCGTCTGACTTGGATCTTGGAATTAAGTTTTGAAATAGGGCACCCTCACTCTTTTCTTTTCCAATTATATACTTAGTGCCCTGTAAATTAGGCCCATGCTGCCAGACTTAAATCGGTGTGAGGAAAAAAAGCAAAGCTTTCAAATTATGGTAGGAACATGGGCAAATGTGGGTAATGTGTTGATGTGGGGTTTTTTTTTCTCGTTATTATTCTGTAAATTTAAACTTCCATGTAACACAAAGGAAATATTTATATAAAATGTCACTCAAGGGGCAGCTAGCTGGCTATGTTGGTGGAGCATGTGACTCTTGATCTTGGGGTTGTGAATTCAAGCCCGAGATTACTTAAAAATAAAATCTTTTAAAAAAAATTGCCAGTCAACATTAATAAGGCTCAAAAATCAATCCCTCCCAAAACCAAACCCATAAACTGGAAACTTTTTTTTAAATAAAAAAAATTAAAGTGATTTTCTTCTTGAAAGCATGCAGTTGAGTCTTGCTTAATTATCATGTCTGATATTCTCTGCCTTTTAATTTACATGTTTAAACATTTAGATTTAATTTAATTATCTATCTGACTAGGTTTAAATCTACTCCCTTGCTATTGGTTTTCTCTCCTCCCTCCTGCTCTTTGTTCTTTGTTTCCTTTTTATTGCCCGAATATTTTTTAGGGTTCAATTTTACCTCCACTATTGGGTTATTAACTATGCTTCCTTGTGTGTTTTTTGTTGCTGTTGTTGCTTGCTCATTTGTTTGTGATTGCCCTAGATTTTATGATACGCATCTTTAACTTTCCAGAATTTATCTTTAAATAATTTAATATATTTCATTTATAAAAACTTAACAACAAATGGATGTGTAATTTCATTTCTCCCCTCCCATTTTTATGCAATTTTTATTCTACATCTTAAATCTACATATGGTTTATTCATACAATATATTATTGACATTTTTATTTAAATGGCTTGTTATATTTTTTCTAATTTTTTATTGTGTTAAATACACATAACATAAAATTTACCATCTTAGCCATTTTTTTTATTTTTTAAATTAACACATAATGTATTATTTGCCCCAGGGTACATGTCTATGAATCATCAGGCTTACACATTTCACAGCACTTACCATAGCACATACCCTCCCCAGTGTCCATAACCCAGCCACCCTATCCCTACC
>CM052895.1:76574025-76622836 GCA_028534135.1 Potos flavus | reverse complement strand
TTTGAATACTGTAAGTATTTCATGTAAGTGGAATCATGAAGTATCTTCTTATGACTGGCTTCTTTCATTTAGCATAGTGCCCTAAAGATTCATCCATATCGTATATATGTTGGAATTTCCTCCCTTTTTAAAGCTGAATAGTATTCCATTGTATATATATATATACCAAATATGTATTTGCTTATTCATTTATCTGTTGATAGGCACTTGAGTTGTTTCCACTTCTTGGCTACTGTGAATAATGTTGCTATGCATATGGGTGTGCAAATATTTCTTCAAGACTCTGCTTTCAGTTCTTTTCAGTATATACCCAGAATTGGAATTGCTGTATCATCTGCAGTAACAGCAGCAATACCATTTTACATTCCCATCAATGGTGTGCAAGGGTTCCAATTTCTCCATGTCCTTGACAGTGTGTTTTGTTTTGTTTTTATAGTAGCCATCATAATGGGTGTGAAGGGGTATCTCATTGTGCCTTGATTTGCATTTCTCTAACGTTTAGAGTCTTATGTGCTTATTAGCTATTTGTATATCTTCTTGGAGAAATGTCTATTTATGTTCTTTGCTCATTTTTGAATCTGGTTGTTTGACTGTTGTTGCATTTTAGGGAGTTCTTTCTATATTCTGAATGTTAATCCCTTATCAGATATATGATTTGCAAATGTTTTCTCCCATTCTGTGGGTTGCCTTTTTACTCTGTTGACAATGTCTTTTGATGCACAAATTTTTAAAATTTTCATGAAGTCCAATTTGTCTGCTTTTTTTGTTGTTGCTTATGCCTTTAGTGTCATATCCAAGAAATCATTGCCAAATCCACGGTCAGGAAGCTTTTATACTATAATTTCCTCTAAGAATTTTATTGTTTTAGGTCTTACATTGGCTCCATTTTAAGTTAATTTTTGCATATGGTATTAGATAAGGGTCGCACTTTATTCTTTTGCACGGGAATGTCCAGTTTTCCCAGACCATTTGTTGACTGTTTTTTCCTTATGGAATGGTCTTGGCACCCTTGACAAAAATCATTTGAATATATATGCAGAAGGTTTATTTCCGGGTTGTATATTCTATTCCATTTGTCTATATGTCTGTCTTTATGCTGGTATCACTCTATTTTGATTATTTTCATTTTGCCATTAAGTTTTGAAATCAGAAGGTGTGAGTCTCCCAGTTTTTCAAGATTGTTTTGGCTGCACGAGATCCCTTGAGAGTCCATATCAATCTTCGAAGTTTTTTCCTTGCCATGTTTTTTTTTAATTTCTGCCAAAAATACCATCGGGATTTTGATAGGGATTGAATTTACGTTGAACCGGTAGATTGCTTTGGGTGGTATTGATATCTTAACACTATTAAGTCTTCCAATCTGTGAACACGGGATGTCTTTCCATTTATGTAGGATTTCTTTAATTTCTTTCAGCAGTGTTTTGCATTTTTCATTGTATAAGTCTTTCTCTTCCTTGGTTAAGTTAATTCTCAAGTATTTTGTTCTCTCTCTTTTTTTAGGCGTGAGGAAGAGGGAGAGGGAGAGAGAGAGAATCTTAGGCAGGCTCCATGTCCAGTGCAGAGCCCAATTCAGGGCTCGATCTCACAACCCTGAGATCACGACCTGAGCTGAAATTAAGAGTCAGACGTTTAACCAACTGAGCCACCCAGGCGCCTCTTTTAGTCTCTTTGATGCTAATGTAAATGGAACTATTTTCTTAATTTCCTTTTCAGATTGTTCATGGTTAGTATAAAGAAATACAAATGAAACTAATGTGTTGACTTTGTATCCTTCTACCTTTTGAATTCATGTATTAGCTGTAACAGTGTGTGTGTGTGTGTGTGTGTGTGTGTGTGTGTGTGTGATCTTTAGGGTTTTCTACATATAAGATCGCATCATTGCAAGCAGATTGTTATTTAGCCAAAGATTCATTGGGACCTTCCGTGCATATTTCTGAATACTTGCTCTGCCTAGCTCCCTCTTCCCAGTACCTTGCCCTGTAAACCCTAGGCACTTTAACCTTCCCAAACTCTTATCTCTGTCTCCTTGACTCTTGAGACCACTGGGCTCTCTTTGAGTTCCCCTTTCTTACTCAACAGTTTAGAAATTCCTTCAGGGAGAAAGCCTGAAAGATCACAGGGCTCATCTTGTTTGTTTCTCTTCTTGCAGGGATCACAGTTCTGTGCTATCTCTTGTCAATATCTTAAAAACAATTCTAGCACATATTTTGTCCAGTTTTCCAGTCGTTTACAGTGGGATGGTAATTTTGAACCCTGTTATTCCTTAATGGTTAGTGTAGAAAAGTAAGTATTTCCTCTTAAGTCTTTTTTTTTTTTTATGGAAAAAGAAACCCCAAATGTAGTAGTAAAGGATTAGTAAAGTAGTAAAGTAGTAAAGGATTAGTAAAGGATTAACATCATTGCTTACGAAAAGCAGAGTTAATTCTTCTTAGAGGATGTGTGAGAATTAATGGAGTTGCTGAAAGTAGACACAGACATTTTTTTGAACAAAATTTTCTTCTTCAAAGGAGTTGGAGGACAAATTTCTGGTTGACAATGAAACACACATCCCAAGGATAGCAGAGATAGCATTCTGAAGTCCTGGCACTTTTGGTGCATCCTGGCAGGTTCTAGATGGGCACAGGATTGCGGGGGGGCGGGGGGGGCGGGGATGGGGCAGGGAAGGAGGAATCCTCCACCATAGTTGTTGGTCTTGGAATTTCACAATTTTCCTGTGACATCCTTCTTTGTTTCTGAACTGTCTGTTTCTGCCTAGAAAGTTCAGGCCCTCAAGGGCACATGAAGGCTGCCAGGGACATCCAACTAAAGGATCTGCCTGTGCTGAGACTCTCTCCTTATGCCTGAGCACTAAGTTGACATTTTCTTCTCTAAGATCTGCAACTGCCTTTCTTGTTCTCTCGGCTTTCAGCTTCTTTACTGCCCAAAAATAGAGTCCCCCCACTTAAACCAAGGTTGATTTCCGCTTTCTCCCCCCTCAGCTCCCCACCCTCCCAGGGACCATATGGCAATATCTGGAGACTTTTCTTATTGTCACAACTTGCAGAGGTGCCACTAACATCGTGAGAAGAGGCCAAGGATCTTGCTAGACATCTTACAATGCATGGAACAGCCCCTCACACAAAAAAAGAATTACCCAACTTAAAATGTCAGTGATACCCAAGTTGAAACCCTGATTTGGAGACTTGATCGGATTCCACATATTTTCTTTTTTTTGCAAGTCTTTTTCATATACAGTGTTGGGAAACCCCACTGCATCATGGCATGTCTAGTTACCTCCTAGTGACACTAAGATTGATCAGCAGATTTAGGTGTTGTCAGCCTGATCCATCAATAATAAAGCTCTAGATCAGCTTTCCACCTCACGTTTTTGCAGCCTTTGTGATCTTCATCTAAATCAATTACTTTATTTGAGGTTTAAAAATTGTGTGATCCGGGGCGCCTGGGTGGCTCAGCGGGTTAAAGCCTCTACCTTGGGCTCAGGTCATGATCTCAGGGTCCTGGGACCGAGCCCCGCATCGGGCCCTCTGCTCAGTAGGGAGCCTCCTTCCCCCTCTCTCTCTGCCTGCCTCTCTGCCTACTTGTGATCTCTCTCTCTCTGTGTCAAATAAATAAATAAAAATCTTTAAAAAAAAGTTTAAAAAAATAAAAATAAAAATTGTGTGATCCTATTTTTGTCAGTATCTCTGTATCAGCTAGAAATTTTTTATGAAGTTTTAATTTTAATTCCAGTGTAGTTCACATACAGAGTGATTCAACAATTCCATACAATTCCATTCCCTGAGCTCACTGTAACAAGCGCCCCTTAATCCCTGTCACCTATTTCACCCATTCCCCTACCCACCTCCCCTCTGGTAACCATCAGTTTGTTCTCTGTAATTAAGAGTCTGTTTCTTGGTTTCTCTCTCTCTCTCTTTGTCCTTTGCTCCTTTGTTTTGTTTCTTAAATTCCACATATGAATGAAATCATGTGGTATTTGTCTTTCTCTGGCTCACCTGTTTCATTTAGCGTTTTACTCTCTAGCTCCATCCATGTCATTGTAAATGGCAGGATTTCATTCTTTTTTATGACTGAGTAATATTCCATTATATACGTATGTACCTATGTACCATATCTTCTTTATCTATTCATCTGTTGATGGACACTTGGACTGCTCCCATAATTTGGGTATTGTAAATAAAGCATATCGGCATAAACGTGGGGGTGCATGTGTCCCTTTGAATTAGTGTTTTCCTATTTTTTTAAAGATTTATTTATTGGGGTGCGTAGGTCGCTCAGCTGATTAAGCATCTGCTTTCAGCTCAGGGCATGATCCCAGGACCCTGGGATGGAGCCCTGCATTGGGATCCCTGCTCAACAGGGAGTCTGCTTATCCCTCTCCCTCTGCCTACTCCCTGCTCATGCTCTTGCTCTCTCTTTCTCACTCTCTCTCAAATAAATAAATAAATAAATAAATAAATAAATAATATTTAACAAAATAAAGATTGATCGATTGATTGATTTTAGAGGGAGAGAGAGAGAGAGAAAGTGCAGTGGTGAGGGGCAGAGGGAGAGGAAGAGAGAAACTCCAAGCCCACTCTGCACTAAGCGTGGAGCCCCATGTGAGGCTCACTCTCAAGACTCTGAGATCACAACCTGAGCTGAAACCAAGAGTCAGTTGCCCAACCAACCGTGCTACCTCGGGCCCTGTGTTTTTGTATTTTTTTGGGTAGATACCCAGTAGTACAATTACTGAATCATAGGGTAGTTCCATTTTTAACTTTTCGAGGAAACTGCATACTGTTTTTCAGAGTGGCTGTACCAGGTTGCATTCCCACCAATAGGGCAAGAGCGTTCTTTTTTCTCCACATCCTCGCCAACACTTGTTGTTTCTTGTGTTTTTTATTTTATTCATTCTGACAGGTGTGAGGTGATATATCATTGTCATTAGCTAAAAAATGTTTGAAGAACTTTCATTCATTATCAGTTTGGTTACCCAGAGGCATAGAGTTCATAGAGGATGAGTAAATGCTTGACTACTTCTCTTAATTTGCCAGCTTTCAGAAAAAAATGACTTAATATGCTAACGATCTTCAAAAGTGATTAATGAGCTATTTGTTTTGGGGTTGTTGTTGTTGTTGGGTTGGTTTTTTGGAGTTTTTTGTTTTGTTTTGTTTTGTTTTTTGGTATCCTAATGAACTCCTGTAAATATTTGATGTGTTTTAATTCAAGCTGAGGTCATCTGGGCATGTCTTATCCCTGGCAAACAAGGCTAGCTGTCCGCTGGAACTTCAGCTGGGGCTGATGGCCTGACCCTCACACATAGCCTCTTCATGTGGTTTCTTCTACTTGGCTTCTTCGAGCCTGATGTCTGAGTTCCAAAATTAAATGTAGGCATTATACTTTTTAATACTTTTATTTAGGTATAATTGACATGCAATAAACTTCAACTATGTAAAGTTTCCAATTTGATAAACTTCAACATAGGTGTAACTGAGGAAACCCTCACTATGATAAAGATAATAAACATATCCAATCCTTGGACTTTTTGATGCTTAAATTTTCCCATCTTCAGCCCCTTGTAACAATTTGATAGCTTCTTTGCTTTTTGGTACTCAAGGTGTTCCTGGCTCATCCTGTACATTTCTTGTCCCAGACTGGAATCAGTCATTTCTTCAAAGAGTTCTAGAACCTTTTAGTGAGGGAAATATTTGCAAACTATTGTTAGGGCCCCTCAGTAGTTAAGTACTTCTTATAGGCCTCTTTAGTCAACAGAACTAGGAAATACATTTTTTTTGAAAGAGAAAAATGCATTGTGTTTTCACCAACATTTCTTTCTTTTTTTTTTTTTTTAATTGTAGTTTTAAGTAATCTCTACCCCCAACATGGGGCTCAAACCCACAAACCTGAGATCAAGTGTTGCATGCTCTACTGACTGAACTAGCCAGGTGCCTCAACTAATATTTCTAATTCAAATTTAGTATTACAATGTTTTCACTTGATCTCTTTGATTTTAGATGTATTTTCCCTTTCACTGAAAAATCTTGGTTCTAATGCATAACATACACTTTTTTGCTCTATTTACATGCATGTATAGTTTTAAAATAACAATATCAGTATTATTACTGACACTGTGATTACTGAGTATCATTTAAGATTTCTTCGCTAATCTTTGTGTTCTTAGAATAAAACGTATAGGGAATATATGAGCAAATTATGTGTTTTAAATTCACCTGAAATTGTTATTTTTCTTTGTAGTCAAGCCACTAACTTCATATATAGTGTCACAGCCCGGGTTCCAGAGAAAACATAGCCTGAATCAAAAGCTTACTTGTTTATACTTTACTGGGGAGTGGAATCCCAGGGAATCAGGCATGACAGAACCTGGGGGGGTGGGCAGGGCAGGGGAAGACAGAGGGCAAGTACAAGGGGCTGGCTACTGCTTGGTAGCAAGTGTGTTGGTCTATCCCAGAGAGACCATTTGAATGACCGCATCTCAAGATAGCTCATCATGGGGCCAGAAATGGGCTTTTATTTGGTGGATCCCGTTTCTTATTTGTCGGGTTTTGCTCCCTGGGGACATTAATTCCCCTGCACTTCTGAGTTATGCGTGTCTGGGCATTGTGCTGGCCTGTGGTGTCTTGTGTTTCAGTAGCAACAGGCAGGTTATAGGGTAGGAGGCAGGCGGCTTGTGGTACGGGCGTGAGGGGAGGTGCTGATGGAACGTGTCTGGGTAAGTTGGTCACCAGGGTGGTGGCCAGAGAGAATGTATGTAGAGTTGGTCACCATAGAAGTGGCTGAGGTGAAAAAAGTGGCCAAGAGCTCGGAGACAGGTGAGAGTGCAAAGATCCGAGGTAAAATCGGAGAGGTGTTAGATACAGTCACCCTCCTTATACCGTTCAGTGCTGCTCCTTCCCCTTATTCTGTCCTGTTCTATACTACAATATGGGCTCTCCCCCATTGTGGGCACAAAATACTTTCACTCCTTCTAAGAGAGACTGAGCAAGTCCAATCACTTACAGAAGTGCCTTCAATGTAGTAACCAGCCACAATCTCTGTAAAGACATAAGGCAAGTGAGTTAGGGAAATAAACTATAGTTCTCTGAGGCTACAGCTTGTCCCAAGGCTATAAATGATAATCCTAGTATCTCTTTCCTCCATTACTCATTGTAGATTCCCTCACTCTTGTCCTAATACTTCAGTTGGCCTGATTGCTTTCCAGTGTGCTAAGCCAGGCTTTCATTTCTGAAGGGTCTGAGCCTCTAGTTGCCTTTCCCTTGTCAAATCATAGTTGTTACAATTGCTTATCTTTTGTTATCACTGGGTATGGGAGTACCCAGAGATGTTCCAGTGAATCCCCTGGACTCCAGACATATTCCTCCTGGCTCCATTGTGCATACCAGGAACACTGGCCCCTCATTGTAATCAGGGGCATTAGCGGGCCAGTACGGTAGCTCCGCCATCCCCAGGTTCACAGGCATAAGAACTCCAATGTCCAGATGGTAATTGTCGTACCCAGTTCAGTGGAACCCAGACTCTGTCCCCTGAGAAACATGCTCCTCCTCTCTGAATCAGATAGAGTCTAAGATTGTAGGGACGATTTAAATGCATCTGGGTTATTTAAACCATCTGTAAATAGGTCTCCTGCTTTTCCTCCCTTTTCCATTCTGCCAAGCGAGGTGTTGTTTGAACTTGTTCACAGTTCACAAATCATGTAATTTTTTATGGGCATGGGGGTTTTAAAAGAGCAATAAATATCTCTGTTTTAAAGGTCACCTGTTATCAGCACTCTTTTCTCCCATCGCCCAAAATTGATGTGGTCCTTCTTTTGTCTTTCTATTTAAGATGCTCCAATTAAAGACCATACCTCTATATCCTACAGACAGTCACTTAATTTTCACATTTAGTTCCCACAACTTTACTCCCATAAGCGCCCCCCCCACCCATGAGGCCCTGCTCTAAGGATCTAGCCTGTGCCAAATATTTACAGACCTTGTACTCCGCGCCCAGTGCAGTTCTCAGCACTAAGGTCTCAGTGGTGGCTCAGGCCAACCTGGTCTCTGTTACCCTCATGGAATGCAGAGCTGGGAAATAAAAAATAAACAGGTAAACAAGGTAAGAGCATCTAGTGATAAGTGCTTTGGAGAAAACATGATATATTTAGGTCTTCATTGAGGATACAGCACACATGTGCTGAGATCTGAATGTCAAAATGGGCCAGCCATGTGAGGACTCAAGGAGAGTGTTCCAGGCAGCAGGCATTGCAAATGAAAAATCCCTGAGGTCTAAATGAGAATAATGAGGTGGAATTTTGAAAGTAATGAGTTCCCAGGAATGAGGTCAGAGAACCAGTAGGGGCCAGATCACATAGGGCCTTGTAGGCCACATTAAGGAGCTTGATTCCATTCCAAGGACAATGGGAAGCCAATAGAGGGTTTTGAGTCAGGGAACGATAGGATTTGATTTACATTTGTAAAAAGAATCTTGGGGCACCTGGGTGGCCCAGTTGGTTGAATGTCCAACTTTTGATCTCAACTCAGGTCTTGATCTTATCCTTATGAATTCAAGCCCCACATTGGGCTCCATGCTGGGCATGGAGCTTACTTAAAAAAGAAGAGAAGAGAAGAGAAAAGGAGAGGAGAGGAGAAAAGAGAAGAGAAGAGAAGAGAAAAAAAGATTCTCCAGCAACTGTAATGAGACTGAATTAGAGAGAGGTAAGAGTAAAATCAAGGAGACCAGTAGGTTAATAGGTACCTACAGTGATCCAGGTGAGAGATGAGATGGGGTGCTAATAGGGCCTATGTTACTGATACAGTCTACTACCAACTACATACTCCTGGGTCTCTATCACTTCCTGCCTGATACTGCAGTTAACTTCCTGCTAGACTAGGAGATTCCTAAGGTCATCCTGAGAACTAAGTAATTATAAGACGGTAAAAAATGTGTGTTGAATCAATCTACAGTAGTAATTTCTGCAAAGGACTTTAGCATTGACAAAGCCTTTCTTTTTCTTTTAAGATTTGTTTATTTTACAGAGAGAGAGAGAGAGTGCACATGCGTGTGCAAGCGGCAGAAAGGCAGAGGGAGAGAAGCAGACTCTCCACCGAGAGCAGGGCTCGACACAGGGCTCGATCTCATGACCCTGAGACCATGACCTGAGCCAAAATCAAGAGTCTGATGCTTAACCAACTGAGCTACGCAGGTGCTCTGACAAAGCCTTTTCTTAATCCATGATTTCATTCCATTCTTTTCTCAAGTCTGCAAGGTAGCTATGGTTAGGCCATGGACTTTACATGTCCTCTTCAATACTTGCCATGACCTTATAAGGTAGGGACTATTAGTTTGTTTAGAGCTGAGAGATGAGCAAACTGCCAAAGTCACACGGTCAATTGATGGTGGCATCAGTTTGTACTCAGGCCTCCCTGGAGAGCATGAGATGGATGTACTTGTGACTTATGTAAGGCAAAACTTTGCCTCCAAGCCTAATTTGTTTCATCAGTCCAAATACCCCTAGCAGAAGCCTGAGAATCTATAATATACTATGGGGGCCAGGTATTACCTTTCTCATTAATTTGATGGGGCAGGAGGCCAAACAAACAAAGAACTGTTGCTGGCATCTCAATGGTCTGCTTTACTCAGCAATCAAGATGCTGTGTCCGCAACTGATAGAAAATATCTTATGTTCCAGCCACTCAGAAATTGAGGGCTTGTAGGATTTCCATGACTTGGCAGGACAGAATTTGTCCTTCATCAGGAACAAAATGGTAATGCATCAACAAAGCCCTATTACTATGATTAGAGAAACAAATGTATTCATTAGATTCTCTCAAATAGCTCTCAGTCACAAATCCTAGTGTGTGGCATAAAACCGGGACTCAAAAACCTATCTTACACACACACACACACACACACACACACACACACACATACTCCTTCCAGAGAGTGATGAAATCCATTTAATTGACCAATTAACTGTATGTAGTATATTGTTCAGAGTCTGGCTGAGCATAAGCACTCAATAAATATTTGCTGAGTGAATTCCTAAAATCTATAGATTAGTATAATTAATAAATCTATTAAAAAGATCTATAGAATGTTCTAGAACTTCACTATCCAATACAGTAGTCATTATCACATGTGGCAATTGAATACTTGAAAAGTGACTAGTCCAAATAGAGATGTGGGGTAAGTGTAAAATACACATCAGATTTTAAAGGCTTAATGCATATTTTAAGAAAGAATATTTTGTATATATTGTGTTAAGTAAAATATATTACTAAACGTTAGTTCACGTGTGTAAATGTGGCTGTAGAGTATTTAGAATTACACATGTGGCTTATATTATATTTTGATTGGACAGCACTGCTCCAAAGGGCAGAATAAAGTTCAGGGGGAAAAATTGTTCCTAAAGGAGAGGGCAAACCATTAATTAATTACACTTTCTATAGTTTTCACCTTGAATATATCAAGAAATCAAAGGTTTTTTTTCCCCAAAGCCACTTTCTCCCATGGCAAACAGAGCACATCAGGATTCTATCTAGGTCAGAGGGGCAGACTGGCAACTCATAGGCTAGAATGTGGCTTGCAATTATGGTTGACAGAGTAATTTTCTTAAAAACTGAATAAGTCACCCTCATTTTAAAATGGGGAGATTTCATACGCAGCTTCAAATTTGTAGGTGCTTTTTTTTAACTTAAATTTTAGGTAGTTAACATACAGTGCAATATTGGCTTCTGGAGTAGAGTTCAGTGATTTATCACCTACGCACAACACATATGGCTCATCACAAGTGCTCTCTTTAATACCCATCCCCCACCTAACCCATCCCCCACCCACCTCTCTCCATCACCCTCAGTTTGTTCTCTGTTGTTGAGTCTCTTATGACTTCTTTCCCTCTCTCCTTTTTTTTCTTCCCCCCTTCCCATATGTTCCTCTGTTTTCTTTCTTAAATTCCACATATGAGTGAGATCATATGGTATTTGTCTTTTCTCCGACTTGTTTCACTTAGCAGAATACATTCCAGCTCCATCCGCATTGTTGCAAATGTCAAGATTTCATTTTATTTGATGGCTGAGTGATATTCCATTGTGTATGTACGTATATATACACACATACATACACCACATCTTCTTTATCTATTCATCAGTTGATGGATTTGTAGCTGTTCTTTTAAAAACGGGTACCTCGGGTGCCTGGGTGGCTCACTTGGTTAAGCGTCTGCCTTCGGCTCAGGTCACAATCCCAGGGTCCTGGGATCGAGTCCCCCATCAGTGTCCCTGCTCAGCGGAGAGCCTGCTTCTCCCTCTCCCTCTGCCTGCCGCTCTGCCTACCTGTGCTCTCTATCTCTCTGTCAAATAAATAAATAAAATCCTAAAAAAAAAAAAAAAAGGGAACCTCTTGGGGTACCTGGGTGGTGTAGTCTGTTAAGTGTCCAACTCTTGGTTTCAGCTCAGGTTGTGATCTCAGGGTTGTGAGATGAAGCTCCACTAAATGCAGAGTCTGCTTGGAGTTTCTCTCTCCCTCTCCCTCTGACCCTCCCCACCCCCTCTCTCAAATAAATAAATAAATCTTTTCAAAAATTAAAAGAAAAAGAAAAATAAGAACTTCTAGTTGACTGGTTGGCTCTATCAGTAGAGCATGTGACTTTTGATCTCAGAGTCATGAGCTCAAGCCCCAACGTAGGTGAAGAGCTTACTTAAAAAAATAAAATAAAATAAAATAAAGGTATTACCTATAAAAAGAAATGGGAAGTTCTAGCAATATTGGTCTTATACGGAAGCCATCAGCTACAACTAAAAAGCAGAAACCACCTTTGGACAGAGAACGGACTCTCCGGTTTGCCATACCGTATTCTCTACACTGAGAAATTCTTACTGGTAGAGTTTAAAAAAAGAAAAGTAAAATATTTCTTGTAACCATGTCTTAATTCAAAGAAAACAGAAAAGTAGACCAAGAAGGTGTATATTTCTTTGAGGAAGTGAAGAATGTCCTATGGTGTTTAATACAACTACAGAGTTTGTCTGTTGATGGAATATATCTTAAATCAGAATTATGCAATAACTCCGGAGGGTGTGTGATTTTGCAATCTCTCATCTAGTTTGGCTGGATCCAACATTATCCAAGATGTTGAATAGTACCAGGTCTTCTTTGAGGTTTGAGCTGATGAAAAGTCACATCTCTTTGCTTCCAGATTTACCCTAAAGATCTAAGAAAAGTTCCAAGGTATTGTTATGCTTTTTGTGCAGACCTGGTTAAGATACATGATACAGGCCTGAAAGTAGTGCCCTTCCATTCTTTAATGTAGTCCTCACAGAACTTCAGCTTTCAAAGCAACTATCCTGTCTTGCCTGATCAACCCTGTGAAAGTGGGTGCAATTCCACAGGTGAGGGAGGCAGAGTGTACCAAGGTACACAGGTAGTCTGGGAAAAGCATACAGCAGACCCAGACCCCTCTGTCTTCTCGAGGCCTTCTGGAGGGTGATGGCAGGAGAAAAAAAGTGGAATTGAGAAAGAGAGATCTAAACAGAGGTGGCAGTTTGAAGGGACAGAGTGCAAAGGAAGTCAGTCAGACAGTGAAGGGTGGAAATCAGACAGTGGAAAGGGTGAGGGCCTGCCTCCAAAGAGAATGAGCTGAGGCAGTGTGTCAGTGGCTTTGGGGGAACCTCATTCCACCAATGACAAAATGGAGCCCAGAGAGGAGGTGGTTTGCCCAAGGACGTCCAGCCCTTTGCCAGGTGGGCACTAGACCTTGAACCCAAGTATCCCGATCCCAATCCAGGATCTTCCTTCGGTCTATCACAGGGTCAACGGGCCAAAGGGCCTTAGGCAGGTAGGAGCAGAGTTGCCACCTGGGTGGATGGAAAGCTCTGCCCAAGGCTGGCAGCGCCATTAACCGTCAAAGACTCAAGTAGCCAAGTCCAAACAATCCTAGCAAGCGACTTGGAAGCCCCGATTTTCACGTGGCTGAGGCCTTTCACAACTTCTAGCTCAAGGAGGCATCAGAAATACCCAACCGCTTTTCAGGGACTTTCGGAATCTCTTGAGAGATGATCAGGCGCTTTCGGAAACTTCATGGAAGGAATCAAACATCAAACGGCCGATATTTTGGAAGGGCCACAATGTCCTAAGAAACATTCTGAAATATTGGAGACTATGGGAAAATGGTTAGGAAGCAGGCGAAATCTGCCAATTAGCATTCGGAAATTTCCGGAGCTTCTGAGGAGCACTCGGGAGCTTTCGCCTCTTTGCGATCTATTCAGGAGTCTTGGGTCCCTGCAGATCCATTTGTCTCCTAAACCGTAAGGGCGACTGATGCCGACAGTCCCTCGGCAATTTCCGGAAGTGTTCGGGATTGGCCCGAGGGTGGCGCCCCCTGACGGCGGGAACTGTCACCACCAGCACTCCCCGGCTGCGCCAGCACGCGCAGACGCAGTTGCGCGCTGGCGGCCGTTCAGACCGGACGTGGTTGCTGCTGAGGTCACTTCCGGCGGGTGACGGTGCGGACGGGTCAGAAGCGTAGAGGCGGCGGCAAAATGGCGGCGCCTGAGGAGCGGGATCTTACCCAGGAGCAGACAGAGAAGCTGCTGCAGTTTCAGGTAGCAGCGAGTACTCGGTGCAGCAAATTCCGCCACGGGCTGGGGAGTGGGCCCCTGGAGGAGCCCAGAACCCTCCTCAGATTGGGCCCGAGATTCTTCTCAGACCAGCGGCGGCCCCCTCCCCCCCAGACGCCAACTGCCCTGCTGCTCCCAGCCCCCGAGCCTCTGTCGGTCCCCGGCCTTCCAGCCAGGGTTGCGGCCCTCTCCTCTCCCCTCAGCCGGTCAGCTTCCCTGGTTTCCCTTAGCGGCACCGGTCCTCAACCATTCTTCCCAATCCGGTTACCCGTCGGATCCTCTCCGTCTTTCGACTCTAGACCTACCGAGATGCTTAATCCCCACCGCGGAGCTGGCCTCGTTTCGGGTCTCTGGAAAATCTACCAGCATCCGATGCTGTTTCTACAAATATTTATTGATGGCCTCTTGGGTGCCTGGTCCTGTATTGGGCGCTGTGGTGGGGGAGGGGGCAGACCTGGCCCCCACCCTAAAGGTGTGGGAGGACACCACATAAGGAAACAATGCATCATTATAAGTGTCATCAGTGGCGTCTGACGGGGTTTTTTTACCCTGATCTTATTCCTGGACTCACGTTCTTGACAGTGCTTGAGGTGGGTGGTAACTTGCAGAAATCTGCCTCCTTTTGGTGGTTGTCATGTTAGGAACTTTTGGCACTAAGCACTTATTTCCGAGTTGGAGAAAATGGTTGGAGGAGACCACTAGGGTGGGTAACCCTGGCTCTTTATTACCCTGCTGGATACAGTTTCCTTATTTCTAAAATATTTCTCTTAAAAAATGTCTACTCTCTAAGGATATTATGGAGATCAAATGGGTTTTTTGATGTATGAAGGACTTGTAAACTGAAATGTTTGTTCCCAAGCAGTATCGCTACTATTAGTCATTATTTATCTTAGGATAGAATTAAAGTTAGTGGTACACTTATTTCCTAATGTAAAATGTACAGGACATTCATTAATTTAGCATTATTTACCAAGAACTTTAGTGTTCAGGCACTGCTAATTCAAATGCCATTTATTGAGTACTTCTGATGTTGTAAGTACTTGGCTTAAGACGTAGCGTACATGATCACATTTAATACAGCAACCCTATGAGACTCATGCTGTTACAATCCCTATTTTACAGATGAGGAATATGAAGCTTAAGAACTAATGTACTTAGGTTACGCAGCTAGTAAGTGGTGGTATCAGATTTAAAGCCAGGTCCATCTTTCCAGAACTTTTCCTGAGCTCTTGTGTGCTATACCACCTGTGTAAGTATCAGTGTACAGCTGAGAGTGGAATGTAAATGTCCTGATACTAAGTCTTTTTTTTTTTAACAAGTTATCACTTTCCTGTACTTTCCTTGATTAGATTTCACTATAATTTGAGATGAATTTTTCTTAAATTGAGCAATGTGTTGGAAGTGTATTAATGGAAAATTACTATTATAGAAACAGTTGACATTTGATTTGAGTAGAGAAATTGAAGACACAGCAAATTAGGATCAGAGTGAACAAACAGACAACCAGCCTCTTCTTCCTGGTAGACCACTTATCTCAGAGTTTTGTTTAATTCGACAGACCATTTTACCCCTTACAGCTCTTTAGGGGAAAGCTCCCAGAATAAGTGTTACAAGGTGATGTGAGTTATATGTCATGATGTACTTAGTCTGATACTGGAAAGGCATGAATATATGGTAGTATTTCTGAGGTAAAGTTCATGGGTACCTCCCTTTTGTCTTCATCGGACATTTATATCAGTAAGAGGTGAGTGGTAGGTTAAAGTTGTATTAAGATTGCTTTGTGAGGGGTGCCTGGCTGACTCAGTCAGTAGAGCATGTGACTCCTGATCTTAGGGTTGTGAGTTCGTGCCCCATATTGGATGTAGAACTTTAAATAAACCCCAGAAAAGCAGATTGTTTTATGAAATTGGATTTACCAAGGCAAATGCATTTTGCGTTTATGTGTTCCTTAAGCAGTTGCTGGATGAGGTTCACTTTTCAGTTGCCGTTGAAAATTCTTTGAAACTTACTAGGTGTCAAGCATTATACCAGGTATTTAATGTACCTTAACTGCTTTAAACCTCTTAGTAACGTTGTAAGGAATTAACTCTCATTCATTTTGTTAACGAAGAAACAGGTTCTGAGAGGTCAAATAACTCACACAAGTAGTTAAGTGACAGAGATTTAGAAATCCATAACTGTCTTGGCTATAACCTATTGGAGAAGCAAGATACATACATACATGAATAATGAGTATCCCGCAGTATATTAGTGCTCATCGTGTAATATGGTGTAAACAAAGTGCCGTGGGAATTTAGGGAGGAATAGGAATATCCATGGAGGTGGGAAGAGGAGAGGAGAGAAGGATGACTTAGAAGTTAACCATTTATTAAGTATCTACTATGCCTTAGGCATGGTGCTAGATAGGTAGTTGATAACTATTATGCTTAATTCTCACAGTAGACTTGTAAAGTGCCATAGATGATATAGCTGCTCCTAAGTGAGGAAACAGATCTATTGAAGTATTTGCCTAAGTTCATTAAGTTATTAAATTGTGAGAATGGAATTAGAATTAGAAACCTGTTGGGTCTGGATCAGGCTTTAAGGCTGGGCTGTTTCCACTGTACTTTGCTAGTTTTGAAGGAGGAATAGAATTTCAACAGGTGGTAGGCAGAGGATGCTCAAAGCTGAGGAAATGGCTTGAACAATGTTTGAAGATGGAATAGTATGGGGTCTGTGATGGATTTAGAGAATTGGAAGTGGAAAATAAGATGGGGAAGGTAAATTAGAACCAGATTTTGGAGGCCTTTCAAAGCTGTGCAGAATGGTTTAAATTTTAATCTGTACACGTAGAGAGCCATCAAAGTTTTTTTTCCACTAGAGAGTAACAACACTAGATTTCAGGTTTGCTTCACCAGCAGTATGGAGTGTGTGCTTGTAATATCCATAGGAGTCAAGGCAGAACTGGGTGATACTGCTAGGAACTAGTTCTCAATATGTTGCTTCATTTGATACATTGAAATTAACAAAAGTGAAATATTTTAGAAATCTTAGGTTTCCTCTGTCACTTTTTTTGTGACATGCGATTTGACTTGAACTCCCTAGAGTAGATTTATCGTGCTTCTCAGTCCATTTGATGTTTTCTAAGATTTTTCTAGTTATTCTTTTCTTCTGTTTATTTTGGAACCAATTGAGTATGAATAGCGAATGCACGCATTTGTTTTAAGCTGTTTCAAATGGAAGAGAATAGGTCTTAAGAGTTAATGCAGGGATGCCTGGGTGGCTCGGTTGCTTAAGTATCTGCCTTCGGCTTAGATCATGATCCCAAGGTCCTGGGATGGGGTCCTGCTTTGGGCTCCTTGCTTAGTGGGGAGCCTGCTTCTCCCTCTGCCTGACGTTCCCCCTGCTTGTGCGTGCACTCACTCTCTCTCTGACAAATAAATAAATAAAATCTTTAAGAAAAAAAAAGTTAATGCAAGAGGGCACCTAGGTGACTCAGTTGGTTAAGTATCTGCCTTCAGCTCAGGTCATGGTCCCAGGGTCCTTGGATTGAGCCCCATGTCAGGCTTCCTGCTCAGCAGGGAGTCTGCTTTTCTCTCTCCTTTGGCCCCTCTCCCCCACTCATGCGCGTGCTTGCTCGCTGTCTCTCGCTTGCTTTCTCTCTCTCAAGTAAATTAAGAAAATCTTCAAAAAAGAAGAATTAATGCAGGTATGGGTAAAGTTACTTTTACTGAAGTCCATTTTCCCAAATTTCCAAATATAACAGACTCCCCTAGTGCCTTGGTTTACTGCTTCTAGGTTGCTGTTTGAACCCTTGGAGAAAGAGGACACAGACAGAGAGAAGGGGCTAAAGGAGCTATATGCGTGGCCAGTGGAGGAAGAAATGATCCCTTTCTACTTTTGTACAGGTGTAAGAAATTTCTTTCCTTTTAAATGAATGTTAGGGTGTGTGGTCTTTGTTCTTTTAAATTATAGAAAGTTAAGCCTGAACTCTGGCCTGTAGAATCAAGCTTATAATTCACTTTGAAAATCTCTCTTTTTGGCTTCATCTGACTTTTTATTACCTAAAAGAAAAAGAATAACACAATGCTCTTTGTTCATGTATTTTTAAAAAATCAGAGTGATCTGTGTGAATTTTTTGCCTAGGAATTTGGTATTGTAGGAAAACCATGAGCTTTGAAACTTGGGGCAAACCTGAATTAGCCTTTCAGCTTAGCTTCTCATGAGTCCTGTGACCTTGGGCATGTTCCTACTTTCTTGAATCTTTCCTCCCCTTTAAAATGGGGATATTATTACCTACTTCACAGTGGTGTTTTTTTTTTTTCTTTAAAAAAAAAAACTACCAAGTAATGCATACTTTATGGAAGTCAGTAATGTAAAATCATAAAAGTGTAATTAAATTTCACCTTATTCCCCTTCCTCATTCCCAGTTGTGTGTCTGTATTCTTTTTTATTCTGCATATACAGATACACATACTTAATTTATAAGCCCATCTTACCCTTCATTTGACTGATTAATTGGAGCAGATGGCTTCCATTTCCTAAGATCTACTCTGTAATATGTCCAAGTAGTTTTACTTTCACAAGTTGAGTTGTACTCTTGACAAAAGTCAGTTTTATTTTTTAAAAAATTTTCAAGATTTTATTTATTTATTAGAGAGAGAGTGCGCACGCACAAGCAGGGGGAGCAACAGAGGGAGAGGGAGAAGTGGGCTCCCTGCTTAGCAGGGAGCCCCATGTGGGGCTCAATCCCGGGACCCCAGGATCATGACCTGAGCGAAAGGCAGATGCTTAGCCAACTGAGCCACCCAGGCACCTCAAAAGTCAGTTGTATTTGCTCCCAAACCATTGTGTGCTCGTCATATTTGTCATAAAAATATAATTTATAAACCATTTAAGTATCAGTGCAAGAGTTTTTTGTTTTTTTTTTTTAAGATTTTATTTATTTATTTGACAGAGAGAGAGGGATCACAAGTAGGCAGAGAGGCAGGCAGAGAGAGAGAGGGGAAGCAGGCTCCCTGCTGAGCAGAGAGCCCGATGCCGGGCTTGATCCCAGGACCCTGAGATCATGACCTGAGCCAAAGGCAGAGGCTTTAACCCACTGAGCCCACCCAGGCGCCCCTCTGTGCAAGAGTTTTTATCTGAAAGCTAAATTAAATGCTTTGGAAAAGGTCTGTAGGGTCAAGTTGCTAGAAAATTGTTCAGTTAGGTGTGGGCAAGATAGGTATATAGATAACTTTGAGATTCAGTATTGTGCACTTAATTCTTGGCAAGTGCTTGGAGTTCTTGTACTCCAAGAAATTAAATGTGTCTTATGGATATGGTTTATGCTAGAAACACTCCAAAGAATGCTGATGGACCCATGCCCTTAAGAAAAGGGTAGGCTTTCATCAAAAGATTGCTGCATAAATGTGTATGCTTTGTGTTTTAAATGAAATATATAAGTAGTGTATGCAATGTTTTTATTCCTCAGTTTAAGTGACTTTTTAAATTAATTGACTAGTAAGTCTTATTTTCATTGGATAAGAGCTTCTGCTGTCTTTGTCTTACTAGAGGTAGGATCATATAATTATTAAAGTCAGCATAGCATAATAAGTTGTCATGAAGACTGGCTGTGAAGTAGGACAGTCTGGTTTTGAATCCTAGCTTCTCCAATTAATAACTTTGTGACCTTGGGCAAGTTACTTAATCTTTCTACTTTAGTTTCTTCATGTGTGCACTTACTATATTACCTACCTCAAGATGTTGTTTCAGTAATTAAATGTTAATATATCTAAAGCGCTGGCAAATATTATGTGCTTGAATGTTAAACATTATAGTTATTACTTTTTGGTTTTTAAAAAATTGAGGGACAATCGGGTTGTTTTCATTTTTTGGTTTCGTACAACTAATGTCACAGTGAATATCCTTGTACATAAACATTTATCCCATTCTCAATCAACTTTTTTCAGAACCTGTTATGTGCTAGTATAGTTTTAGGCACAGGATAAAAGGGAATATTAAATATAATTCCTACCGTTGTGGAGCTCACATTCTAGTGGAAGAGATAAAGAGTCAAAATAAATAAATGGAATGTAGGCTATGTTAGATGGTGATAAATGCTGTGGAGAGAAATAAATAGGGAATTTTGAGGAGAGGGTGTTTATAAATATTTTTTTTTTTTTAAGATTTATTTATTGGGCACCTTGGAGGCTCATTCAGTTAAGCATCTGCTTTGGGCTCAGGTCATGATCTCCGGGTCCTGGGATCGAGCCCCACATCAGGCCCCCAGCTCTGGTGAGTTTGCTTTTCCCTCTCCTTCTGTGATCTCTTTCACTCTCTCTCAAATAAATAAAATCTTAAAAAAAAAAAGATTTATTTATTTTGGAAAGAGGGAGGGCGAGATCATGCTGCATGAGCAGGGGAGGGGCAGAGGGAGAGGGAGAGAGAAACTCAACCAGACTACCTGCTGCACCTGGAGCCACAGTTGAGGCTCCATCCCAGGACCCTGAGATCATGACCTGAGTTGAAATCAAGAGCTGACCACTTAATCAACTGAGCCACCCAAGGGCCTGGAGAGTGGGGTGTTTAATTTTAAATAGGATTATCAAGGAAAGACCTCGATGAGAGTGTGCCAATTGTGTGAAAACCTGAAGGTTAAGTACTAAACAAATCATGTGGGTATTTAGGGGAAGAGGATTCCAGATAGAGGGAATAAAGCATATGAGAATCCTAAAGTATGGCCTCAAAGACCTTGTCCAGGAAAGGCAAGGAGGCCAGTGTGGCTAGAACCGAGGGAGGGAAGGAGGAAGAAAGTAGTAGGAGATAGTTAGAGAGTTAAAGGCAGGGCTAATTCACAGATGGCCTTGTAGGCTATTGTAAGGATTTCAACTTTAACTCTGAAGCAAGGTGTATTTTGAGTGATGACAGAATTTATGATTTATTAGGGTTACTGTGGCTATTTTCTTGAGGATAGCCTTAAGGAAGGTAAGGGAGGAGTAGGGAGACCAGTTAGGAGATTTTTGCAGTAATGCAAGACTGCTCGAACCAGGATGAAGTAGGAAAGTAATCATGAGGAGTAGTTGGATTCCGAATATATTTTGAAGATAAAGTGGATGGGATTTTCTAAGGGATTGTATGTGAATGGAGAGAGAAAGGAAGAGTGTAAGTAAGGATATCTCAGCTTTTTGACCTAAGTAACTAGAAATGGAAGAGTCATTAACCGGGATAAGGAAGGCTATGGGAGGACCACATTTGGGTGTGGGAGTGAGATGAGTAGCTTAGTTTTGGTCATGTAAAGTTTGAGGTTTCTATTAGACATCCAAGTGAAAATGTCTAACTGTATATACTAGTATTGAGTGCAGGAGAATAATCTAGGCTAGCAATACAAATTTGGAAATCATTTGTGTGTAGATAATATTTAAAACCCTGAAACTGTTTGAGATCATTTGTAGAGCAAGAATACATAAAGAAATTTTGAGATTTGAAGATGTTTTTGATGTTATTATGATGTCACTTAAATTGATGTTGTTGACGTCACTTAAACATTTATTGAGCGTTTACAGTTACCCTTGAACAACATGGGTTTGAACTGCACAGGTCCACTTATAGGTGTTTTTTGTTTTTTTTTCCCAATAAACACAGTACTGTAAATGTATTTTCTCTTATCATTTTCTTAATAATATTTGCCTCCACTAGCTTTATTGTAAGAATACGGTATATAATACATACAAACATACAGAATACGTGTTAATCAACCATGTTATCAGTAAGGCTTCTGTTCAACAGTAGGCTATTAGTAGATAAGTTTGGGGGAGTCAAAAGTCATACTTGATTTTCACCTGCATGGAGCTCCGTGCTCCTCACTTCATGTTGTTCAGGTGTTTACTGTATTCTATCCACAGTGCTGTAGATTCATTGTGTCATTGATTCCTCTCAAAAAATAAATGGTGTAGGTTCTGATATTGGTGAGTAAACTAGGATCAGTATGTAATTTATCTAAGGTTAGTAGCGACAAGCTTAGATTTGAATTCAGAACTCTGGATTCTTTCCTCCTCTTTCCTAGCACTGCCTCTCCAGCATTAAGTGTTGATTTGTTTTCAACTACAGGTAAGTGAATAGGACCAGTAACAATAGCTATGTGGTAGGTTTTTTGTTTTTTGTTTTTTTAAGATTTATTTATCTGAGAGAGAGTGTGTGTGCACATGGTGGGGAGGGGTAGAGGGAGATGGAGAGAGAAGCTCAACAGACTCCGAGATGAGTGCGGGGCCACACATGGGGCTTGATCCCATCACCCTGATGAGATCATCACCTGAGCTGACATCAGGAGTCGGCCACTTAGGGCGCCTGGGTGGCTCAGTGGGTTAAAGCCTCTGCCTTCGGCTCAGGTCATGATCTCAGGGTCCTGGGATCGAGCCCCGCATCGGGCTCTCTGCTCAGAGGGGAGCCTGCTTCCCCCTCTCTCTCTGCCTGCCTCTCTGCCTACTTGTGATCTCTCTCTTTCTGTCAAATAAATAAATAAAATCTTTAAAAAAAAAGAGAGAGTTGGCCACTTAACCAACTGGATCACCCAGGCCCCCCTCTCTGTGATAGTTTTAAAAAAGCAAACACAGCAAAGGAAGTCAAAAGTGTGGTTCTGATTCTGGGTATCATCAGGATAATTCTCTTAACCTACTCTACATAAATGTGGACTTCTTAAGCAGAAAGAAAGAAGAATCTCGAAAGTGGGAATGAATAAAGAGAACAGTTCTCTCACTTCCATACCTACAGATATGAGAAAGAAAATGGTAGAAGGCTTCAGAGGAAGAAATATCTTCACAGAAAAGCCAAGTTTCAATTAGAACATGAAAGTGAAGGAAATGTTCGGAGACATGATTATGGATATAGGGGATATTGCTGATATAGCAGACTTTTATTTCTGTAGAACAGAATCGTGGTGTTACTGGTTCAAAACAAAATGTACTTTGTACGTTTTGATAGCTCCTGTCAGATTATTTTCCAGGGAGTTTTGACAGGAGTTTTGCCAGCATTGGATGGTAGTTTTTTGAATTTTTGTCAATATGATTAAATTTTTAAAGTTCTTGTTTTAATTTTGCACATGTAGTGGTGGTGGTGGTTGTAGTTTTTGGTTTTGGTTTTCAGTCAAGTTTAAATAACTAATGCAAGCACTTGTTTTAAGCTATTTCTAATAGGAAAGAATAAGGAACTTTAGAGACAGGGATTGGCTTTTCAGCCTCTTTTTTTTTTTTTTTTTTTTTTTTAGATTTTATTTATTTGTCAGAGAGAGAGAGCGAGCAGAAGCAGGAGGAGCGGCAGGCAGAGGGAGAAGCAGGCTCTCCGCTGAGAAAGGAGCCTGATACAGGACTCAATCCCAGGACCCTAAGATCATGACCTGAGCTGAAGGCAGACACTTAATCGACTGAGCCACCCAGGTGTCCCCCAGCCTCTATATTTTAAGAGATAATGTCGGTGTCCCTGGGTGTATGGGAGGTTTGTTTTCTGGCCAAGTTGGTTGCAGAGTAAAAGTGCTTATTTGAAGGTTGAATCCCATTGTTCCATAAACTTCTGATTACTGATAGATTGAGCTTCTTCTGGCTATTTACAGTTATTGTGTAAATTGCCTGCCTATCCTTTGTTCATTTGCTGTTGGATTATTTGATATTTTATTATCAGTTTGTAGTTCTTTATACAAAAAGGGATATTGGTCACGTATTGCAAATATTTTTCATGATATCTTTTATCTTTTATTTTGTTATCTTTACATTTGTTTAAATTGTTACCAAATTGACATTTCCTTACAGCTTTTGGGTTTTCGTTTTTTTTAAGAATGCTTCCACTTAATGAAGTTATACAAATGTTCTCTTTTGCTTTCTTTGAAATGTTTTATGGTTTTCTTTTTAAAATCAGGTCTTTAATCCATGTGGAACTTTATTTTTTGTATATATAAGAACCTAACTTCACTTTTTTCCACTGGAGATTATAGATTAGCGGAATAATCCATCCTTTCCCCCACTGTATTTCTCTTTATCATACTGTATTCTGTTTCACTAATCTGTTTGCTGGTACCATTACTGGATTAATAACAATGGGCTTTACACTAAGTTTTAATATCTGATAGGATAGGATTCCTTCCCTATTTATTTTTTGACAAATTATTGGCAATTTTTTTTTTTTTTAAGATTTTATTTATTTATTTGACAGAGAGAGAGATTACAAGTAGGCAGAGAGGCAGGCATAGAGAAATGGGGAAAGCAGGCTCCCCGCTGAGCAGAGAGCCCGATGTGGGGCTTGATCCTAGGACCCTGAGATCATGACCGGAGCCAAAGGCAGAGGCTTTAACCTACTGAGCCACCCAGGTGCCCCTATATACATTTATTTTTTTAAAGATTTACTTATTTTTAGAGAGAGCACATGGAGGGGGGCAGAGGAGGAGGGAGAGAGAGAGTCTTAAGTAGACTCTGTGCTAAGCATGGAGCCGGACATGGGACTCCATCTCACGACCCTGAGATCAGGACCTGAGGCAAAATCAAGAGTCTGGACGCTTAACTGACTGTGCCACCCAGGTTCCCCTTTATATACATTTAAGAGTCATTTTGTGCTGTCGTGGGATTATTGGAATTTCCTAAAATGTGTATATTAATTTGGAACTGGTTGACATTCAGGAACATGTACATCTCTTTATTCAGATGTGTCACATATCCTTTAAAATGTTTTTTGTAACTTTCTTCATCTAGAATTTGTATGTTCCTTATTAAATTTATTCATAGGTATTTTATAGTTTTGGTCACCCTTGTGAATAGAACATTTCTTTATTTCTAAATGGTTACTAATAGAAATGCTATTGAATTTTGTATGTTTATCTTAAGTTTTTGGTTCTTTTATCTAATTTCTCATCATGTTTTCTGATCATTACTAATAGTTTTCTAGTTCGGTCTCTTGGGCTCTTTTTTTTAATAACAATTTTTTTGAGCAATAATTCACATACCATAAATTAACCCTTTTAAAATATACAGTTCAGTGATTTTTAGTATATTTACAGAGTTGTGCAACCATTACCACTATTTACTTCTCAAACATTTTTATCATCCTTGAAAGAAAACCGTGCCCATTAGCAGTCACGAAGTTCATCCATGTTGTAGCTTGTATCAGTACTTCATTCCTTTTTATGGCCGAATAATATTCCATTGTGTGAGTAAACCACATTTCGTTTATCCATTCATTGGGCTTTGGGGTTGCTTCCACTTTTCAGCTATTATTATTAATGCTTCTATGAATATTTGTATACAGATTTTTGTGTGGACATGTTTTCATTTCTCCTAGTAGTAGAATATCTGAGTCACATGGTAACTCTGTTTAACTTTTTGGGAAATTGCCAAATTGTTTTTCCTAAGCAACTACATCATTTTCCCCACCAGTAGTATGTGAGGGTTCCAATTTCTCCATATCCCCACTAACATTTGTTTTAGTATCTGTGCTGCTGAAGCGAGCATGCTTACTAACATTTGTTAATCATCTATCTTTGTAGCCATCCTATTAAGAGTGAGGCAGTATCTCCTTTTGATTTGTATTTCCCTAATGACTAAAATGATGTTGAGCATTTTTCATATGTTTATTAGCCATTTGTCAGCCTTGTTTGGAGAAATATCTATTCAAATTCTTTGCCCATTTTTTAATTAGTTACATGTCTTACTGGATTGTAAGAGTTCTTTATATATTCTGATACAAGTCCTTTATCAGATATATCATTGGTAAAAATACTCTCCCATTCTGTGGGTTATCTTCACTCTCTTGATGGTGTTTATTGAAGTTTTAAATTTTGATGAAACCTAATTTGTTTTATCTTTTGTTGCTTGTGCATTTGGTGTCATATCTGTATCTTTTATTGTCTTACATATAAAATGTGATCTATTTTGAGTTAATAGTTGTGAGGTAAGGGTTTGACCTCATTCTGTTGCATGTGGGGGTATTCAGTTTTCCCAGCACCATTTATTTAAAAGATTATTCTTTCCCTGTTGAATGACCTTGGAACCGCTGTTGAAAATCAGTTGACCAGGGACGCCTGGGTGGCTCAGTTGGTTAAGCAGCTGCCTTTAGCTCAGGTCATGATCCCAGGGTCCTGGGATCGAGTCCCACATTGGGCTCCTTGCTCAGCAGGGATCCTGCTTCTCCCTCTGCCTCTGCCTGCCTCTCTGCCTGCTTGTGCTCTCTCTCTGACAAATAAAATCTTTAAAAAAAAAAAAAAGAAAGAAAAAGAAAATCAGTTGACCATAATTACGGATTTATTTCTGGACTGTCATTTCTGTTCCATTGATTTGTATCCTCTCGCTAGTACCACACTGTCTTGACTATTGTAGTTGTGCAAGAAGTGTGAAATCAGGATGTGTGAGTCCTCCAACTTTGTTCTTTTTCAGAATTATTTTGGCTATTCTGGGTTCCTTTCGTTTCCAAATGAATTTTTTTTTCCCCCAAATGAATTTTAGAATCACCTTGTCAAGTTCTGCAAAAAAAGGCAGCTGGGATTTTTTTTTTTTTTTTTTGAGAGATTTTATTTATTTGACAGAGAGAAAGATCACAAGTAGGCAGCGAGGCAGGCAGAGGGAGAGGGGGAAGCAGACTCCCTGCTGAGCAGAGAGCCCTATTGGGGAGGGGCGGCTCAATCCCAGGACCGTGAGATCATGACCTGAGCTGAAGGCAGAGGCTTAACCCACTGAGCCACCCAGGCACCCCGGCAGCTGGGATTTTGATAGGGATTGCTGTTTACTCTGTAGATCAATATGGAGGTTATTACCATCTTAACAAAATTAGGTCTTCCAATCCATGAACATGGGAAGGCTTCCTTTCTTTAGTTCCTCTCAGTGATGTTTTAGTCTTTCGTGTACAAGTCTTAACCCTTCTTTGGTTAAATTTATTCATAAATATTTTATTATTTTTGAGGTTTCTGTGAAAGAAAATGTTTTCTTTATTTTATTTTTAGATTGTTCATTGAGAGTGTGTAGATTTTTGTATGTTGATCTTGTATCCTGCAACCTTATTGAACTCAGTATTCGTTTTTTCATAGATTTCTTATATCTAAGATCATGTCATCTGTGAATAAAGTTTCATTTCTTTCCAATCTAGGTGCCTTTTTTTCCTTATTTAATTGCTCTTGTACATTATTGAATATAAGTGGCAAGAGCAGATATCCTTGTCTTGTTCTGCGTCTTAGGAGGAAAGCATTGTCTTTCACATTATCGAGTTAGCTGTGAGTGTTTCTCAGATGTGCTTTATCAGGGTGAGGAAGCTTCCTTCTATTCCTGGTTTAAGTTCTTATCATGAAAGGGTGTTTTGAGTTCTTAGAAGGATTAAATGAGACAATGCATGTGAAGTACCTGATGCATAGTTACTGTATGGGCCCAGGCCCCTCAGTGCCACACTTTACCCTGGGCAGGTCTCTGTTAGGTAGAAGCTGGAAAAGTGGTCCCCATCCAGTGCTCAGGATCAGTGCTAACCAGCTGCTTCCGTCTTCCAGTGGCCAGGACACCCTCAACACCCAGAGGAGGGAGAGCGCCTTTTTAGCTGCACCCCCCTCACCCAGCTGTCCAGATCTCTCCAACCCAAACAGGCTGTGATCCTGTTCTGTCTCGTCCCAAGACATAAAACGGGCAGGTGGGTAGTCCTGGAGAATGTTCAGTTGTATACATGTTCTCTTTTATTTATTTTTCTGGGGGGTATTTAATAAAGGATGGAATAGAGAATTTGCAAAACTGTTGTCCTTTTTATTTTATTTTATTTTAAAGATTTATTTATTTATTTTAGAGACAGAGCAAGAGAAAGAGATCATGTGTGTGAAGCAGGGGGAGAGGCAGAGGAAGAGGGAGAGGATCTCAAGCAGACTCTCTGCTGAGCCGGGTGCCAGAATTGGGGTACCAGACTCGGGACTTGAACTCATCTAAGTTCATCTTGAACTCATCCTGAGTTTGTGACCTGAGCCGAAACCAAGAGTCGGATGCTCATCTGACTGAGCCATTCAGACACCTTGTCCTTTAGAAAAATTGGAACTTAGTAGATAAGAAAGATAAATAATCGAAAATATACTTGGAGTACAAGTCCTTTCAAAAACGATATAGAAAAGATTTTACATGCAGAAGACTTGTCTTATATTCAGATGTACAGAATTAAACCAATGATCTAGGAATTTAAGGTGTTGATAATTAAACTTCGTAGAATTTCTTCATTTAAAAATTAAAATTTAGGGGCGCCTGGGTGGCTCAGTTGGTTAAGGGTCTGCCTTTGGTTCAGGTCATGATCCCAGGGTCCTGGGATAGAGTCCTGCCTCGGGCTCCCTGCTCAGCAGGAAGCCTGCTTCTCCCTCTCCCATTCCCCCTGCTTGTGTTCCTGTTTTCACTGTCTCTCTGTATGTGAAATAAATAAATAAAATCTTTAAAAAAATTAAAATTTAGTTAGTGTCCTTAAACACATTTCCACAGGCTTAATATTAATATATTTCATTAGCTTTTACCTAGCGTTTTCATATACAAATTGAGGACATTCTAATTCTTTCATTTCTTCTTCTTCTTCTTTTTTTTATTTCTTCTTTATTAATAAAGATTCCTCTATAAAGATAGAATTCCCGGAGCACCTGGGTGGCTCAGTCGGTTAAGTGTCTGCTTTGGCTCAGGTTATGATCTTGGGCTTCTGGGGTTGAGCCCTGTGTCGGGCTCCCTGCTCGGCGCAGTCTGCTTCTCCCTCTCCCTCTACTCCACCCCCTGCTCCCTGCTTTGCTTTCTCGCTCACTCTCTCTCTCTCTCTCTTGCTCACTCTCTCCCTCAAATAAGTAAATAAACTCTTAAAAAGATACAATTCCCTCATCTGTTTAGTTACACTAAGTTATAGTGTGTACAGTAAAGGCAGGATAAACATTTGATTCTTTTGGTTATTTACTAGTTTTTAAATAAGTTGATTTCCTACCATCCTCCAAAAGTAATCAGCAAGGTTTTTAAAAAATTGAGTGTTGATACGAACTCATGAATTTAAACATGTTTAACATATTGTGACTTATTGCCATTGTGCTCATTGAGGCTCAGATTGTACCATCTTTGACAGTTGTGTTTAGTTTGGCTCCTGATGGCTTTTTTTTTTTTTAAAGATTTTATTTGTTTATTTGACAGAGAGAGAGAGATCACAAGTAGGCGGAGAGGCAGGCAGAAGGAGAGGGGGTAGCAGGCTCCCTGCTGAGTAGAGAGCCTGATGCAGGGCTCGATCTCAGGACCCCGAGATCATGACCTGAGCCGAAGGCAGAGCCTTTAAGCCACTGAGCCACCCAGGCGCCCCATGATGACTTTTTTTAAATCCTAATGTTTACACTGTTTATTTTTTCAGAGACACAGAAAAGATTTTCCTTTCGAATTTGTAAAAACCTTATATTATTGCTCCTAAGTAATTTTTATCTTTGATAGCTTTTTAGCTTTCTGACATAAGATGTGTCAGACTCATCTTGAGTAGATCTAGAATTTCTGCCTAGATCTAGAATCAGCCAATTCTCCAAGAAAAGTCATTTTGGGGGGGGTGAGAAATAATATTTAGATGCCATCAGAGCTATGACTGCTTGTTGCTACTGGGTTGGCCTAGAACTTTTTAGTTGACAGAACTAAGAATATGTATAATACATACGCAGACAACACAAATATATTCATATTTATTTCATGATAAAACACTTTGTTATTTCCAGTTCAGATTCAGGATTACCAATTCAAATTCAGCACTACACCTTACCTCTCTGTCATCTTTCTTCATGCCAGAAACTTGGTTCTTAATGATACTACATGACTATTCCTTTGCTTTATCACATAATCAACACTTAACTGTCTCAAAGTAACAATACTTATATACTAGTAGCAATATGATTATGTGAAACAATTTAAGCCCCTTTTCCCTTTTCCTGTATGGTATATTTTCAGTTTACTATGTACTAAAATCATTTGGGATAGTTTCTCTTTGTCATTCTTTAAGCCACTGACAGTATATTTGTTTGATTTTTGCTTCTCTTGTTTAGGGATTGCTGCTGCTTTTTAAAATTTGTCTTATAAATATTTATATATTATAAATATATAAAATAAATATGGATATATTTATGAATTTTTTTTTAAAGATTTTATTTGAGAGAGAGAGTATAAGAAGGGGGAGGGGTCAGAGGGAGAAGCAGACTTCCCGCTGAGCAGGGAGCCCCAATATGGAACTCAGTCCTTTGACTCCAGGATCATGACCTGAGCTGAAGGCAATCACTTATCCAACTGAGCCACCGGGGTGCCCTATGAGTATATTTCATAAAGAAATCTAGCTTCTATTCCTCTCTCTTTTTTTTTTTTTTTAAGAGATTTTATTTATTTATTTGAGAGAGAATACAAGCTGGGGGAGGGAAAGGGACAAGCAGACTCCACATTGAGCATGGAGCCCCACATGGGGATCGATCCCACGACCCTGAGATCACAACCTGAGCAGAAATCAAGAGTTGGTCACTTAACCCACTGAGCCACACAGGTGCCTCAAGATGTATTTATTTTTTTGAGAGCAAGAGCACGTGTGCATGAGGAGGAGGGGCGTAGGGAAAGAAAGAGAGAATCTCAAGCAGACTGCCCTCTCAGCATGGAGCCCAATGTGATGTGGGGGGGCTCGATCTCATGACCCTGAGATCATGACCTGAGGTGAAACCAAGAGAGGGTCGGTTAACACTGACTGCACCCCCTGCCCTGGCCATTAAAAAAGATAAACAGTGATATGTATTACACCCTTTCTCTGCCTTATTTTTATACCTATTATCTCCTGGTAGTCCTTTCATAGCATTGTAGGGAATTATTTCTCTTTCATATTTATAGCTTTGTGATACTCTGTTATGTGGATATACCATGATTTAGCCCCTTGTTGATGGACATTTGGGTTATTTCTTATCTTTACCTGTTACAAATGGTAGGGCAATAAGTAGCCTTATGCATGACTTTATATTTTTGCTAGTGTATCTTTGGGATAGATTCCTGGAAAGATTTCTGGCTCAAAGGTTAAGTGCTTATGTGTGTGTATCTGAATATGTAGCTATTAGATATTGTTAAATTTTCCTCCGTTAGGATTGTACCATTTTGTGCTCCCACCAACAGTGGATGAAGGCCCCTAAGAGCCTCACCAACAGCGTGTTGTCAAACTCTGTATAGTTTTCATTTTCTGTCAGTTTGTTGTCCTTTTTCTTCTCTATTTTTAAAAACTATATATTGGGGGGGGGGGAGCACGCCTGGGTGGCTCAGTTGGTTAAGCAACTGCCTTCGGCTCAGGTCATGATCCTGGAGTTCCGGGATCGAGTCCCACATCGGGCTCCCAGCTCCATGGGGAGTCTGCTTCTCCATCTGACCTTCTCCCCTCTCATGTTCTCTTTCACTCTCTCTCTCTCAAATAAATAAATAAAATCTTAAAAAATAAGTAAATAAATAAAAACTATATATTAGGAATATTAACCTTCTGTCTGTGAAATAAATTACCAATATTATTCCTAGGTCTTTCACTTTGCATATGGTATTTTATTGCGACGCACAGGTTTTGGGGAAGGATGGGGGGCTGTACTTTGAGTATTTTGTAAACCTAAAACTGTTTTAATAAATAATGTCTGTGGGGTGCATGGGTGGCTTAGTCAGTTAAGCATCTGCCTTCGGCTCAGGTCATGATCTCAGGGTCCTGGGATCGAGCCCCGCATCGGGCTTCCTGCTCAGTGGGAAGCCTGCTTCTCCCTCTTCCACTCCCCCTGCTTGTGTTCCCTCTCTCACTGTGTCTCTCTCTGTCAGATAAATAAAATCTTTTTAAAAAGTATGTATTTTAGTATATGTGAGTTCCTATTGGAATTAAAGAAATATCACAGGGATCAAAGCTACAGCATAGGGAATATAGTTGTTAGAATTGTAATGTCGTATGGTAGTATAGTGATGGATGGTAGCTACACTGTGGTGAGCATAGGAGAATGTATAGACTTGTTGAATCACTATGTCATATACCTGAAACTAATGTAACATTGTGTGTCAGCTATGCTTCAGAATAAATAAATGAATGAATGAATGAATGAATGAATGGAAAGTACTAAAAAAAAAGAGAGAAGCCAGACAAAAAAATCCACTGCCCTCAATTAACCCTCCAATCTATCCGCATTGCCTCTACCCTAGTTTGCACTTTATTTTCCCTTTGGACTATTTCAGTAACCTTATACTGGTGCCCTTAATTTCAAATCTCCTTTTCAACTTGAGCTTTCCTACTTTTTCCAGAATAATTTTCAAACATTTCATGTCACTCAATCTTAAGACTTTTTTATTTGTTCTGCATTGATTAGAACTGCATAAATCTTTAAATCTCCTGAGCTGACCCATACTTCACTGTCCAACCCCATAATTCTACCGTTCCCCTCCCCCCCCGCCTTTTTAAAAGATTTTATTTTTAAATAATCTCTACACCGAATGTGGGACTTGAATTTACAACCCAGAGATCAAGAGTTGCATGCTCTACCCACTGAGCCAGCTAAGCTGCCCCATTATCTTTTCCTTGTTCTATTCTGAGGATACTTTGTAGACTTTCTAGTTCTCCTAATGTAACATTCTTTTTCATGCCTCTGGCCTCCATACATAATCCTCCCTTGCTCTGAAACACTATGTTCTGCTAATTTTCAGCTTAGAACTTTGTGTCTTTGCATTTTCCCCTAGTCCCTTGAAAGACTTCAGGATTAGTTTACCACTGGTGTATGGTCATTGTCATAATAATACAGTCGTGTATATGTCATTTTACTCCACAAAGTTACTGGGGATTGGGACTTTGAATTCTTTGATGTACTTGCTGCATGATAGATGCTGAATTAATATTTTTTGAATGAGTTGAGTAATTCACCAAAGTCTCACTTAACCAGAGGATTTTTGTTCCAATTGTTCTTGATTTTCTCTCTCTCTCTCTCCCTTTATTGAAGTATTTCCAACAGTATTAAGTATTCCATTTTTAGGAGAAAGGGGAAAACAAAAAATCCAGTTAGTCACATTCTCATCTTTGCAGCATGGTAAAGGGAAAAGAGCTCCATGTTAGGAGCTTGGTCATTTGAGATCCGTGTGACAGTTAATCTTAGGCCTCAGTTTCCACATCTGCAAAGTGACTCTAATATTTCTAACTTTACAAGGTTGTTGTTAGAATCCATACGAAAGCTGGGTAACCTGGGTGGCTTAGTCGGTTAAGCATCTGCCTTCGGCTCAGGTCATTATGCCAGGGTCCTGGGATCGAGTCCCACATCAGACTGCTCAGCAGGGAGCCTGCTTCTCCCTTTCCCTCTCCCTGCTGCTCTGTCTACTTGTGATCGCACTCTCTCTCTCTGTCAAATAAATAAATAAAAATCTAAAAAAAAAAAATAAGAAAGCACATATTATAGTGCTTGGCTCTTAGATTCTTAAGAGTTGAATCTAAATCCTAGAACATTCTATGTTTTGAAATTGAAAAGTGATAAATTAACATTTTGTGAGACTTGACATTAGATTATGTTTGTATATACAAACATACCTTATGCGTGGCAAGTTCTAGAAATGTGATTTCAAGCTATTTTGAAACATACAAATAGTGGCAGATTTGTCACAGGGAAGGCCAGACTCTCAGATGACTTTTGGAAAATTGGTAAAGTTTGATGCCTTGTCATGTTTCTTGTGAAGAGGAAAATAATATGTTCATGTCTCCCTAACCAGCTTTTCTGCTTGATCCTGAGTAGTGCAGTCACATTAGGAAAGGTTGAAGAAGGCCATAGCTTTTTCTGTCTTATAAAACTAAAACTATACAGTAGTCCTCCTTATCCATGGGGAATACATTCCAAGACCCCCAGTGGATGCCTGAAACTACAGGTAGTACCAAACTGTACATATACTATGTTTTTTCTTACATATGCATATCTGTGATAAAGTTTAACTTATAAATTAGGCACTTAAGAGATTAACAGCAATAATAAAATAGAACAATTATAACTATGTTGTAATAAAAGTTTTGTGAGTATGGTCTCTCAAAATACCTTATTGTATTGTACTTTTCTTATGATGATGTGAGATGATAAAATGTGTACATGATGAGATGAAGTGAGGTCAGTGATATAGGCATTGTGATGTTGCATTAGGCTACTAATAACCTTCTGGTGACACATCAGAAGGAGGATCATCTGCTTCCAGATGGCAGTTGACTGTGGGTAACTGAAAATCTCAGATTGGGGAGTGGGGAGAACTACCGTACCCATTAAACAATAACTCCCTCTTTTTCCCCTCCCTGTAGTTTCTGGCATCCACTGTTCTGTCATTATGAGTTTGCTCTAGATACCTCATATGAGTAGAACCATACAGTATTAGTCTTTTTTTTTTTTTAAGATTTATTTGAGAGAGAGAGAACGCGTGTGTATGCACACATACGAGTGGGAGGGGCAGAGGGAGAGAGAGAATTTCAAGCAGATTCAGTGCTGAGTGAAGAGCCCAATGCAGGGCTCGATCTCACAACCCTGAGATCACCACCTGAGCTGAAACCAAGAGTCGGACACTTAAATGACTGTCATTCAGGCGCCCCTGTATTTGTCTTTTTTGTGACTGGCTTGGCTCCCTTAGTGTAGTGTACTCAAAGTTCATCCATGTTGTAGCATATTGTAGGATTTCCTTCTTTTTAAAGGCTCGATAATAGTCCATTGTGTGTGTGTGTGTGTGTGTGTGTGTGTGTGTGTGTGTGTGTATACACCACATTTTGTTTATCTGCTCATCTGTCGATAGACATTTGGGTTGTTTCCACATTTTAGCTACTGTGAATAATGCTAGCGTGTACATGAGTGTACAGGTATCTCTTTGACACTGTTTTCCATTATTTTGGGTGTATACCCAGAAATGAAATTGCCGTATCACATGGTAATTCTTTAAATTTTTTGAGGAACATATGCTGTTTTCCATACCCAGAAATGGAGTTGCTGTATCGTATGGTAATTCTTTAAATTTTTTGAAGAATACATGCTGTTTTCCACATGTTGTTTTCCACCAGCAGTGCACAAGGGTTCTAATTTCTCCACATCATTGCCAATACTTTTTATTTCCTGTTTTGTTTTTTAAGATTTTATTTATTTATTTGACAGCACAAGCAGGGGAAACAATAGGCAGAGGGAGGGAGAGAAAAGCAGGCTCCCCATGAGCATTGATCCCAGGACCCTGGGATCACGACCTGAGCCGAAGGCAGATGCTTAATGGACTGAGTCACCCAGGAGCCCCTGTTTCCTGTTGTTTTTTTTTTTTAAATAGTAGCCATCCTGTTAGATGTGAAATGGTAGCTCGTAGTTCTGATTTGCGTTTCCCTAATTATGTTAAACATCTTTCTGTGTATTTATTGGTCATTTGTATATCTTTGGAGAAATGTCTGTTCAAGTCCTTTGCCCATTTTTGAATTAGGTTGGTGGTTTTTCTGTTGTTGAGTTTTAAGAATTCTCTATATAGTCTGGATATTAATCCCTTATCAAATACATGATTTGCAGGAGCACCTGGGTGGCTCAGTCAGTTGGACATGTGTCTTCAGCTCAGGTCATGATCTCATGGTCCCAGGACCGAGCTCTAGTAGGGCTCCTTGCTCAGCGGGGAGTCTGGTTCCCTCTAACCCCTCACCCTGCTCTCTTACACATAAATAAATAAATAATCTTGTAAAATAATAACATGATTTGCAAATATTTCTACCCATTGTGTGTATTGTCTTTTTACTCTGTCCATAGTATCTTTCAATGCACAAATTTTTAAAATTATTTTTAAAGATTTTATCTATTAGAACATGAGCAGGGGGGAGAGGGAGAAGCAGGCTCCCCACTGAGCAAGGAGCCTGATGTGGGGCTTGATCCCAGGACCCTGGGATCATGACCTGAACCGAAGGCAGATGCTTAACCAACTGAGCCACCCAGGAGCCCAAATTTTTAAAATTTTCGTGAAGTCCAGTTTGTCTTTTTTTTGTAGCTTGTGCCTGTGGTGTTAATATCCAAGAAATCATTGCCAAGTCCAGTGTTGGGAAGCTTTTGTTCTGTTTTCTTCTAAGAATTTTGTTTTAGATCTTATTTTAGGTCATGGATCTATTTTGAGTTAATTTTTGTATATAGTGTTAAGTAAATGAGTAGGAAGAACACACTTCTGTGTTTCTCCTTTATTTTCAGACTGTTAACCACACTCACCATACTTCTGACACCAGATATATGAGGTTTCCACACATTAAGCAATGCTAGATTCAGTTTAATTCAGTTCTGACGCTACCTGGAATTAGCGACAGATCCCATAAGTTAATGACTCAGTCCCACAAGACTGCGACTTTTAAGATGCCAATCACAGGTCTCCCAGACTGACCAGCTATAACTGGGGGTTCCTATGACCTCCTCTTTGGGGTTGATAATTTGTTAGAATGGTACACAGAACTCAGGGAGACACTTTTGTTTACTGGGTTCTTAGAAAGGATATAATAAAGGATACAGAAGAATAGCCAGATGAAGAGATACATGGGGCAAGGTCTGGAAGGGTCCTAAATTCAAGAGCTTCTGTCCCTATGGAGTTGGGATGTATCGCCCTCCCCACATATTAATGTGTTCATTAATTCAGAAGCTCTCTGAACCTCATTCTCTTAGGGTTTTTATGGAGGCTTCATCTTGTGGATATGATTGATTGTTTATGCCATTTCCAGCTTCTCTTCTCTTAGAGAATGGGGAGTGGGGTTGAAAATTCCAAGCTTCTGATCATGGCTTGCTCTGTCTGGTGAGCAGTCCGTATCCAGGAGCTCACTGAGATCACCTCATTAAAATGAAAGATGCCGCTACTATCCAGGAAATTCCAAGGGATTTAGGATCTGTCTCCCAGAAACCAAAGTCAAAGACCAAATATTAGAACAAATGATGTTCCTAGTGCTCTTATCACTTAGGAAATTTCAGGGATTTTAGGAGCTGTCAGGAACTAGGAGCAGATATATATATATATCTTCACAGTAAGGGTCCAGCTTCATTCTTTTGCATGTGGATATCCACTGTTCCAGCACGATTTGTTGAAAAGACTGTTCTTTCCTCACTGAATGATCTTGGCACCCTTGTCAAAAATCATTTGACCTTATATGCATTGTTTTGCTTCTGGGCTTTCTATTATCCCATTGGTCTATATGTCTGTCTTTGTGCCAGTACCACACTGTTTTGATTACTGTAGCTTTGTAGTAAGTTTTGAAATCAGGAGATGTGAGTCTTCTAGTTTTGTTCTTCTTTTACAAGATTGTTTTGGCTATTCAGGATTCCTTGAGATTCCATATAAATTTTAGGATTGGTTTTTCTATTTCTACAAAAAAAAGTCATTGGAATTCTGATAGGTATTGCTTTGAATCTGTAGATCATTTTAGGTAGTATTGACATTTTAACACAATTGTTTTCCAGTCCATAAAAACTGAATGTCTTTTCATTCATGTAGATCTTTTTAAATTTCTTTCACCAATGTTTTGTAGTTTTCTTTCACCTCCTTAGTTAATTCCTAATATTTTACTTTTTTATATTTTTTCTTTTTGATATTATAAATGGAATTGTTTAATTTCCTTTATATTTATTTGAAAGCAAGAGAGAGTGGGGGTGGGAGAGGAACAGGGAGATGGAGATTCTTTTTTTTTTTTTTTTTAAATTTTACTTACTCGTTTAAGAGAGCGCACAAAGCAGGCGGAGGGGCAGGCAGAGGGAGAGGGAGAAGCAGGCTCTCCGCCAAACAGGGAGGCCGATGTGGGGCTCGATCCCATCACCCTGGCATCATGACCTGAGCCAAAGGCAGATGCTTGCCCGACTGAGCCACCCAGGCACCCCTGCAAGAGAGAATCTTAAGCAGGTTTCATGCTCAGTGCAGAGCCTGACATGGGACTGGATCTTAAAACCCTGAGATCATGCCCTGAGTTGAAATCAAGAGTTGGCCGCTTAGCTGACAGAGCCACACAGGCACCCCTTAATTTCCTTTGTAGATTGTTCATTGTTAGTGTAAAGAAATACAACTGAAATTTGTGTCGACTTTGTATCTTGCTACTTTGTTGAATTTATTTAATGGTTCTAACAGGGTTTTCTCGTTTGGGTTTTTTTTTGGTGGGGTCTTTGGGTTTTTGTTTTTGTTTGTTTTTTGGTTTTATTTATTTATTTGACAGAGAGAGACACAGAGAGAGGAGGGAACACAAGCAGGAGGAGTGGAAGAGAAAGAAGCAGGCTTCCCGCTGAGCAGGGAGCCCAATGTGGGGCTTGATCCCAGGACCCCAGGATCATGACCTGAGCCGAAGGCAGACATCTAACTGACTGAGCCACCCAGGTGCCCCAAGGGTTTTCGACATGTAAAAAATTATGTCCCAATAGACTTAAAAACACAGATATCATACACAGTATCTTCTCCAGCCACAACTGGGTGAAGTTAGAAATGAATAACAAGTAAAACTGGAAAATTCATAAATTTGTGTAGATTAAACAACACACTTTTTTTTTTTTAATTTATTTATTTATTTGAGAGAATGAGTGAGTAAGAGAGGGGCAGATGGAGAGAGAGAGAGAAACTCAAGCTGACTTCACGATAAGCAGGGAGCCCATGCAGGGCTTGATCTCATGACCCTGAGATCAGACCTGAGCTGAAACCAAGAGTCAGATGCTTTAACTGACTGCGCCACCTGGGCGTCCCCAAACAACACACTTTTAAACAACCAATGGCTTGAAAAAGTAATCACAAGGGGAATTAGAATATATGTAGAGATGAATGAAAATGAACACAAAACATGTCAAAACTTACGAGATACAGCAAGAAGTGAATTTTCAACTATACACTGTAAAAAACACTAAAAAAAAACAAGAAAACTCTCAAACCAGCAATCCAACTTTATAACTTAAGGAACTAGAAAAGAACAGACTAAACCCAGAGCTAACAGAAGAAAGGAAATAATAAGGATTAGAGCCTAGATAAATGAAATAGAGAATAGAAAAACAATAGGGAAAATCAGTGAAACCAAAAGTTCGTTCTTTTGAAAAGATCAACGAAACTTACAAACCTTTAGTTCAGTGGCCTAAGAAAAAAACGATTCAAGTTACTAAAATCAGAAATGAAAATGGACACATAATTACCAGTTCTACAGAAATAAAATTGATATGAAAGTATTATGAACAGTTAGTTGAATACCAACAAATTGGGTAACCTAGATGAGATAGACAGATTCATAGAAACATAAGATCTACCAGGACTTAAAAAAGAAAAAAAGATCTACCAGGACTAAATCACAAAGAAATACAAAATCTGAAGGCATGTGGGTGGCTCAGTTGGTTGGGCGACTGCCTTCGGCTCAGGTCGTGATCCCAGAGTCCTGGGATCAAGTCCCGCATCGGGCTCCCAGCTCCATGGGGAGTCTGCTTCCTCTGACTTTCTCCCCTCTCATGCTCTCTCTCTCAAATAAATAAATAAAATCTTAAAAAATAAAATAAAAATGATCACGATGTATATCGTCTCTTAGGAATATTAAAAAAAAAGAAAAGAAAAGAAAAGAAATACAAAATCTGAATAGACCTATCACTAGTAAGGAGAGTGAATCAATAATAAAAAAACTCCTGACAAAGAATAGCCTTGGGCCTGATGGCTTCACTGGTAAATTCTACCAGCTGTATAAAGAATTAATTCCAAGGGCGTCTGACTGGCTTAGTCAGAAGAGCATGTGACTCTCGATCTCAGGTGTGTGAGTTGGTGCCCCATGTTGGGTGTAGAGATTACTTAAAAATAAAATTTTAAAAAGAACTAATTCCAGTCCTTCTCAAAATTTTCTAAAAAATTGAAGAGGAGGGACCACTTTACTAACTCATTCTGTGAGGCTAGCATTACCTTGATACCAAAGCCAGATTAAGACACAGCAAGAAGACTAGAGACCATTATCTCTTATGAACATTAATGCAAAAATCCTCAACAAAATACTAGCAAACTGAACTTAGCAGCATATTAAAAGGATTAGGCACCACAACCATGTGGGATTTATTTCTGGAATGCAACAGTGGTTCAAAGTATGAACATCTATCAGTGTAATACCCCAACTTAACAGAATGAAGGGGAAAAAGTCCACATGATCATCTCATTTGATGTACAAATAAAATGTCTTTTTCTTGTCCACATGAAACTAAGTTTTATGATGATATTCTCATTTTTAATGTTTCCTTCCTGTTTCTTTATAATAATAGCTGAATTGAGCATTGTATACTTAATCTTTACAACCCAATGAATTAATCACTATTTTTATTTATGTTTTACAAAGACATAAACTGATTTACGGAGAAGTTGCAAAAATAGTATGCAAACTTCCCATATCCCCTGCACTCAGTGTTCCTTATTAACATGTTACATTATTAATTTGGTACTTTTGTTACAGTTAATGAATCGATATTGGTATATTATTATTAACTAAGGTCCATACTTTAATCAGATTTCCTTAGTTTTTACCTAATGTTCTTTTTTTTGTTCCAGGATCCCGTCTAGGATACCACATTACACTTAGTAGCCAAGTTTCCTTGGGCTCCTCTTGGCTGTCACAGTTTCTCAGACTTTCCTTGTTTTGGATGATCTTGACATTTGGGGAGTATTAGTCAGGTATTTTGTAGAATGTCCCTCAGTTGGGATTTGTCTGATGTTTTTTTCATGATTAGACAAGGGTTGTGGATTTTTGGAAGGAAGACCACAGAGGTAGAGTGCTTTTTTTTTTTTTTTTTTAAATATTTTATTTATTTATTTGCCAGAGAGAGGGTGTGAGAGAGAGAGCACAAGCAGGGGGAGCAGCAGGCACAGGGAGAAGCAGGCTCCCCACCAAGCAAGGGGCCTGACGTGGGACTCAATCCCAGGACCCTGGAATCATGACCTGAGCTGAAGGCAGATGCTTAACCGACTGAGCTACCCAGGCATCCCTAAAGTGCTTTTTTTATTACATCTTATCAAGGGTACATAATGTGAACATAATTTATCACCATTGACATTGACTTGATCACCTGGTTGTGGTAGTGTTGGATTTCCCCACTATAAAATTAATCTTTTCCCCTCCTTTTCCATACTGTACTATTTGGAAGAAAATCACTGCACACAGCTCACACTTAAGGAATACAGAGTTATGTTCTATCCCTTGAAGGCAGAGTATCTACACAATTATTTGGTGGTGTTTTGCACAGGATGTTTGTCTATTTTTCCCCATTTATTTATTCAGTTATATATATGGACTCATGGATGTTTATTTTGTATTATAATCCATGACTCTTTTGTTACTCAGATTGTACCATCTTTGGTTACTGGTAGCTCTTTGAGTTGACTCTTCTTGATATACGCCATCATTGTGGGGTTCTTTGGGGCACTTCCTTACTTTCTGGCACTAGGAGTTTCTCTGGGCTTATCTTGTATATTTCCTGCCTTAGTCCTAGGATCACCCATTTTTCCAAGGAACCTGGTAACTTTTTTTGGAGAATGGTGTTAGCAACCAAAATCTGGGTGTTAACGTGTGCTTGCTACTGGGGTGTGTGTTACTGCTTCTAGGTCCTCTCAGTTGATGGAGCAGGGGCATACATGTGTATATACTAAGCCAAGAGTTTCTCTCTCTAACCATTCTATATTAAGCTAAGCATGAGTTGATTCAGATGTCTCCAACTCTAATCCATTACCACATGGATCATTCTAGCCTTCTCCCCTTGGTTACCTGTAACTTCCCACTTCAACACTGAGAAAACTGACTTCCCCCCATCTGTTTACTTAGTTGTTCAGTTCCTGTATATGTCAAAAGATTTAGTGGCTTCAGAATTAACACCCTATGGCAAACACCTTTATCAACTGGAGAACAGCACTTACGTGCAGTTTCTTTTGCCTTTAGTCTTACAGACTCCACTCATTTCCATAGCTACTTAGGTCCGCATCTTTCCCTTTCATCCCCTGCAGTGAGGTTGTTTGATATATTTATAATACAATTAGAGTCTTTGTCATAATCTGTGTTCCATCCTAGGATCCTCTGACCTTTTAAATGATCTTTTTTTTTTTTTTTAATGATTTATTTATTTATTTATTTATTTGACAGAGAGAGAGAGAGAGAGAGAGATCACAAGCAGGCAGAGAGGGGGGAAGCAGGCTCCCCGCTGAGCAGAGAGCCTGATGCGGGGCTCAATCCCAGGACCCTGAGATCATGACCTGAGCCGAAGGCAGAGGCTTAACCCACTGAGCCACCCAGGCGCCCCTTAAATGATCTTTTTAATTTCATGCATTAAGATTCACTCTGCTATGAAGTTCCATGGGTTTTGACAAATGTATAGTGTCATGTATCCATTTGTCTGAGTTTTTACATTTGTTGTCCTGCCTAGAATACTCTTCCTGCCTGTTTTTCCATGGCTGGACCCTTATCTTTCATCAGCTTTCTGCTGAAATGTCAGCTCTTATAGAGGCTTTCCTTAAACACTCAATCCAAAGGAATCTCCTAGCCTAAAAAAAACGTTCATTTTATTTGCTCTGTCTGTGTGGTTTGTTTTGGTCAGTCTGCCTCTGGTAGGATATAAACTTAATGAAAACAGGAACTGTATTTGTATCCTGGATATCTAGAATACTGCGTTGGTGAACATTTGTTGATAGATGAATAAATAGTCCTGTCCTAGGTGTGTCCAGCATTGCTTGTTCCTAGTGCATAGCTTTAGTACTCATCAGTAGTGATGGAAAAGCAGGCTTGTTCAGTTGGGCTTCCAGTTCACCCTGATTCACTACTTACAAAAGAGTTTTGCTTGCAAATTAGGTTAAGTGTTTCAGTATATTAAAGATGTGCAATTACTCTGATTGTTCTCTCCTATAATGTCTATAACTCTTTTTTTTTTAAAGTTAGTAAGTGACATACAGTATAATCTCGTTGTATGTAGAACTGTACAATACATTGAATTGACCAGCCCGGTGTACATTAGAATTCATTGAGGAGCTTTAAAAAAAAAAATTTCCAGGCTTCACATCTGACCTACCTTTGGGAGATTCTGCAGATTTATGTTTTTAACACTCAGCTTAACATCTAGTCAGAACTTTTGGGTATGAAGCCCCAGGGCATTAATATACGGTGAGATCTGGTGAGACTGGAGGATTTCAGTTTATAGCTACAGTTATCAAAGCTTATAAAAAATGGTCTTTTTAATTTAGACTTTTTCTGTAACTTTTTAGGTCCTTACCGTGTGCTAAGTAACTTCTTCTGTAACTTTTTAAGTCCTTACTGTGTGCTATAGATACATCCCAGACACTGCTCTCAAGGAGCCTATGTCCTCTGATAAGGCTATAGAGTGAGTATAATCATAATAGAAGATAGAAAATAATACGTACATAAGAGAGATAGAAAACAATTTAAAGCAGAGTGGCTGGGGCACTGGGTGGCTCAGTTGGTTAAGCGTCTGCCTTCGGCACAGGTCATGATCCTGGGTCCCAGGATTGAGTCCCACATCGGGCTCCCTGCTCAGTGGGAAGTCTGCTTCTCCCTCTGACCCTGCCCCCTCTCATGCTCTCTCTCTCCCTCACTCATTCTGTCTCTCAAATAAGTAAAATCTTAAAAAAAAAAAGGCAGAGTGGCCATTCACCCAGAGAAGAAGGTAAAAGTAGAGTCTAATTCTTAGACAGTGTATAAAGAGGAGGGGAAACTCTGGATATCCAATGGATATCCCAGCCTTTTGCAGAAGGCTGTGAGGAAATTGGAAGTTAAGGGGGAGCCTATTAAAAGTCAGAAGGCCGGGATACCTGAGTGGCTCAGTTGGTTGGGTATCTGCCTTCAGCTCAGGTCATGATCTCAGGGTCCTAGATCGAGTCCTGCTTCCTACTCAGCAGGCAGCCCATTTCTCCCTCTGCCCCTCCCCCTGCTCATTCTCTCTCTCTCTGGAATAAATAAATAAATAAATAAATTAATTAATTTAAAAATATTTTTTAAGAAGTCAGAAGGCAGTAGCCAAATTGATAAAAGGCCTGGAATGGTCAGAAACAAAGTCCAGACTCTTAGAGCTGTCAAAGCCAGCGTTCTGTTTGTTTGTTTGTTTGTTTGTTTGTTTGTTTTTTAAAGATTTTATTTATTTGACAGAGAGAGAGATCACAAGTAGGCAGAGAGGCAGGCAGAGAGAGAGGGGGAAGCAGGCTCCCTGCTGAGCAGAGAGCCTGATGCGGGGCTCAGTCCTAGGACCCTGAGATCATGACCTGAGCCGAAGGCAGAGGCTTTAACCCACTGAGCCACCCAGGCGCCCCATGTTTGTTTGTTTTTAAATAGGGCAGGGGAGAGGCAGAGGGAGAGAGAATCTTAAGTAGGCTCCACACCCAGCGCAGAGCCTGATGGTGGGGCTTGATCTCATGATCTGAGTCGAACGCTTAACCAACTGAGCCACCCAGGCACCCCAAAGCCAGTGGATCTAATAGCGCTTTAGAGTAATTAACAGAATTTATCAGTTTCAGTTTTAAAATTTGTATAGTATTTTAAACATAAAAATTTTTTTCCTATCAAAATTTATATACTAATGGGTTTTTTTTTTTTTTTTTAAAGCAGTTGCATAACTAAATAATTCAGACTTCAGGTTTTTTATTTTTTTAAGGTCTGGAAAGGACAACCAGTCCAAATTAAGTCCCTCATGGTGCACATAAAGGAAGCTAAAATGTGTCTGGTCTGTTTTTACAGGGTACAGAATCAAGGCAAGAACCTCAGGCTCCTGCTTCAGGAATGCATGTTACCACATTATTGTGAGGTTGAGGTTGAGATCAGTCTCTTTCACCTGCTGCTTGTTGGTTGTTAAGAGGAATTTCTTTAGAATAGAGACTTTATCCTGTTCATCTCTGTATCTCTTGGGCATAGTAAATAGTACAGAGAATAGATAATAACAGTAGACATTTATTATGTAAAAGGACGGATGGATGGATGGATTTGGCTTTTGTATTAGACCTCAAAGGAAGTCTAGGATTGAGCCCGCTGAGCCCGCTGGAAATTCTGGTCATTAGTTGTACATATGAACTGTTAGATTTATTAAGTATTGGACATCTAAAGGGAAATAGAAAATAATCTAGAAAGCTAGGTTGGGGCCACGTTATACAAACACTTGAATGACAGGCTAACGATTTTGGAATTTACTGTCCAATCAACTGAAAAGTTTTGAGCAGAGGAGTACACAGACTTGCATGTACATGTGCACACACATACACACAAGAGTTAGAAAATGATTTTGACAGTTCAGTTGAAGGATTATAAAATCTTGATTAAAGATGTTGGATGTGAGAATAGAAATGTGGTTAGAGATGTAATATAGGAAATAGTCAGAACTTGATTGCTGATCAAGTGTGGAGTTAAGGCATAGAGTACTCAAAAATGAGGCTGAGGTTCTTGAGGTCATCTTTGCCTGTATGTATGTATGATTTTATTTATTTTTATTTAAAAGATTTTACTTATTTGAGAGAGAGAGAGAGTGAGAGAGCAAGAAAAGGAGCAGGGGGATGGGCAAACGGAGAGGGAGAAGCAGACTCCCCACTGAGCAGGGAGCCTGATGTGGGGCTCAATCTTAGGACAGGATCATGACCTGAGCTGAAGGCAGATGCTTAACTGACTGAGCCACCCAGACACCCCTTCCTGTATATTTTGGAGGGTGGTGTCATAACACATGTAGTGGTTTTAAATGATGCATGTGAGGTAGTGATGCCACAGCTTGGTGGAAATGTTGAATAGGCTATTGGAAATTATGCTGCTAAACTTCAGAAAAGATGGCAGGCCCAATGATTAAATTAGGAGTCATCTAAGTAGAAAGGGTGGTTGAAGAACAAGGATTAAATGAGATCGCCGGTGGGATGCCTGGGTGGCTTAGTTGGTTAACTGTCTAACTTGTGGTTTGGGTTCAGGTCATGATTTCAGGGTCTTGAGATTGAGCCCCGTGTCGGGCTCTGTGCTCAGCATGGAGTCTGCTTCAGATTCTCTCTCCCTTTCCCTCCCCTGTTACCCCTCTGTAAGTAAGTAAGTTAATTAATTAATTAATTAAATCTTTAAATGAGATTGCCAGGGAGTGGTAGGTATAGAGAGATGAAAACCGAGGACACATCCTTAGGGAAATTCCATTTAGAGGGGTGGCAGAAGAGGAGCCAGAGAAGGAACAACGTGAAATCTGAGAAGAGTCCAAGAAGGGAATAGGGAAAATACTTATCATAGGAAACCCTATGAATAAAAGATTCAGTTTTACACAGTTCATGTTATAAGCTAGGTTATATAGGTAAAATGATGTTATTGTAAGGCATTATATTTTGCAGGAAACCTGTATTACTATATTATGTATTATAAACAGAATTGTTGAACATTAAAGAATATTTTGCTGGTCCCAGTGGTTGAAGGAATCTTCAATTTTTAAAATTTCAGTTTGAGAGGAGAAATTGATTTTAATCAGTAGTCATCTTAATTGAAAGCCTTGAAGTTTTAAAGTGTAAGAAACTTTCTTTTTTTTTCCCCCTATGGGAGTAATACCTGCTATAAGTGCCTAGGTAAATTCTGAATAGTGACATTTTTACCATACTTGAACATCTCCAATACTTTTCAGTGTAGTTTCCCAGCAGCATTCATTAAGTGTAAGGGGTAAAAATATCTACATAATTACTGTTGGTTTCTCCCTAAGTAACTTTTCGGTTTTTTCTTCTTTTCAGGATCTGACTGGCATAGAATCTATGGATCAATGTCGCCATACCTTGGAACAGCATAACTGGAACATAGAGGTATGGTAGGATTCATTCCGACCTTACTTCTTTTCTCCTGGTTTGATAATGAACCAAAGACATGTATTTTTTCACAGCAGGAGTCCTTTCTCCTCATAGAAGGTTTTTTTTTTTTAATTTACAACTCTTTAGTCTTTAAAAATAAATGTGTGGGAAAGATAAAAATTACGATCAAAGTGTATTATAAAATTTTATAAAAGATGGTGACCAGATCCCTCTGTATAGTGCCCCTCTCTCTTGTTTTTTTTCAGTGGCTCTTTGGGAAAACTCGATTTTTATATATTTGGTTTGTAACCAAATACCTTAATGTGAACTTTCTTATTACATATTTTATAGTTTATTCTTTTGGATTTTCTAGGTAGCTGTGTCATCTGCAACTCAGTGATTTTTTTTTTTTTCTGTATTTAGATCTTTTGTTTCTTCTACTTGATCATTGAATTTCTAGAACTTCATAAACAGTGTCACTTAATAATGGTAATAGCAAACGTCCTCACTATAATGCCTTTAATGTTTTATTATCGAGTGTAATGTTGTTTTGACCTAGATCACTAGAAATTAAGCTCCATGAGAGCGGAAATATTTTTTGGTTTTGTTAACTGCTGTCTTCCTAGCATTTAAAACGTTCCAGAGGAGTGCCTGTGTGGCTCAGTCCTTAGTCTGCCTTCAGCTCGGGTTATGATCCCAGGGTCCTGGGATCGAGCCCTGCATCGGGCACCCTGCTTGGCTGGAAGCCTCCTTCTCCCTCTCCCACTCGCCCTGCTTGTGTTCCTGCTCTCGCTATCTCTCTGTCAAATAAATAAATAAAATCTTAAAAAAAAAAAAAAATTTACAGGGGCGCTTGGGTGGCTCAGTGGGTTAAGCCTCTGCCTTCGGCTTAGGTCATGATCTCAGGGTCCTGGGATCGAGCCCCACATCAGGCTCTCTGCTCAGCAAGGAGCCTGCTTCCTCCTCTGCCTCTCTGCCTACTTGTTCTCTCTCTCTCTCTCTCTCTGTGTCAAATAAATAAATAAATAAATAAATAAGCTTATAAATAAATAAATAAATGCAGCACATCATAGGCTCTCAATAAATATCTGCCTACTGTCTTCCAATGTTAGTCTACTCATATGATTTCTATTGAGATTCTTATGTTTTAATTATACTATGTCATTTGAATAGGGTGCTAGATTTCTGAAAATATATTCCTAAATTATATTTAGTTATTCAGGACACTTTTGAGCAATTAAGTTCTAGGCTCTGTTATTATACCAGAGAACAAGACTAAAATCCTACTCTCAGGGAGCTTAATTCTAGATAATTTTAATTGGTAATAAATGCTGTCAGTAAGATGAGTATAGGAAATGTCACAGGATCTCTGTGTTATTTTATTTATTTATTTATTTATTTATTTTTTCTGTGTTATTTTAAATAGGGTGGTGAAGTAAGGCATTTCTGAGGAGGCTATATTTGCGCTGACACCTGAATGATGAAAAGGGATGGTGAATGTGAACATTTGGGGTAGAGAATGCATTTTAGGCCGAGGGAATGATGTTGCTCTGTATGATCATTTTGTGCTATTTCCTTGTTAAATTTTTATTGCAAGCATGTGCTGACTTTATAAGATGACTGACTTGATAAAATGAATTGAGAAGGGTACATAGCATAGATTTGAAAGAAAGCACTTCAGAATTTGTTTTTGTCAGTTCTCTTAACTTTTTCGTGTTTTCCCCATCCATAATTTCTTTGCTATGTCTTTCTTTTTTAATTTATTTAAATTCAGTTAATTAACATATAATATATTATTGATTTCAGAGCTAGAGGTCAGTGATTCATCAGCCTTACATAATACCAGGGCTCATGACGTCATGTGCCCTCCTTAATGTCCATCATACAGTTATCCCATCCTCCTGCCTTCCTCCCTTCCAGCAATCGTCAGTTTGTTTCCTATAATTGAGCCTCTTATGGTTTGTCTCCCTCTCTGATTTCGTCTTTTTATTTTTTCCTCCCTTCCCCTATAGTCCTCTGTTTTGTTTCATGAATTCCACATATCAGTAAAATCATATTTCTCTGATTGACTTATTTTGCTTAGCATAATACCCTCTAGTTCCATATACATCATTACAAATGGCAAGATTTCATAATTTTTTTTTTAAAGATTTTATTTATTTATTTGACAGAGAGAGACAGCAAGAGAGGGAACACAAGCAGGGGGAGTGGGAGAGGCAGAAGCAGGCTTCCTGCTGAGCAGGGAGCCCGATGTGGGGTTTGATCCCAGGATCCTGGGATCATGACCTGAGCTGAAGGTAGACGCTTAATGATTGAGCCACCTAGGCACCCCAAGATTTCATATCTTTTTGCTGGCTAAGTAGTATTCCATTATATATATATATATATATATATATATATATATATATATATATATTCCATTATATTCCATTATAAATATATACCACTTCTTTATCCATTCATCTATCGATGGATATCTGGCCTCTTCCCAGAGTTTGGCTATTGTGGACATTGCTGCTATAAACATTGGGGTGCAGGTTC
>CM052895.1:76496387-76573525 GCA_028534135.1 Potos flavus | reverse complement strand
TGTGTTTGGTTTATAAAAAGCTATTGTATTTATCAGTTCTTTCTTTCTGTTTTTGTTTGTTTTGTTTTTGTTTTTTGTTTAAGAAAAATCTGGAGTGCCTGGGTGGCTCAGTTGCACGTCTGCGTTCTACTCAGATCCTGATTCCAGGGTCCTGGGATTGAGCCCCATATCGGGCTCCCTGCTCAGTGGGGAGCCTGGTTCTCCCTATCTGCCACTCCCCCTACCTGTTCTCTCTCTCTCTCTCTCTCTCAAATAAATAAAATCTTTTTTTAAAAAAAATCTACTTTCACACTTTTGTAGATTTATATTCTTTTACTTAGCATCTTAATTTTTATAGTTTGGTTTATTTATGTTCTTGCATTTAAGGCTGTGAATTTTCTTCTGAAAATACCCTTTTAAAGTTTAGATTTTCTTCTTTGACCCAAAAGTTATTTAGGAACATATTTGGAATTCTTAGTAGCTTGTTTCTTTGTTTTTTATTTATCTTTTTCTTATTAATCATTCATTTTATTTCATATAGGCATGTATTGAGGTCCTTGTGGCTTAATAATGTTCCATTAACATTATGAGAGATATTTTTAAAATTTTTTTTAATTTATTTTTTTAAAGATTTTATTTTTTGGGAAAGAGGAAGCCAGCGACAGAGCAAGAGCAGAGGGAGAGGGGGAAGGGGAGAGGGAGAGGGGGAAGGGGAGAGGCAGAGGGAGAGGGAGAAGCAGACTCCCCGCCAAGCTGGGAGCCCAACATGGGACTCGATCCCAGGACCCCGAGATCATGACCTGAGCTGAAGGCAGACACTTAACCAACTGAGCCACCCAGGCATTTTTTTAATTAATTTTTTAATTTTAATTTAATTAATTTTTTAAATTAATACTTAGAGAAAAATATAGAAATAAGATGAAAAGCCATGTACCTATCATCCAGCTCCTGAAAGCCAGGCATTTTGCAATCCTTATTTTATACTTCTTTTAAACAAATATGGATACAACAGTCAACAAAACTAAAAGGAATAGGAGAAGATATTTGCAAACAACCTATCTGATAAAGGTTCAGTATCCAAAATCTATAAAGAATTTGTCAAACTCAACACCCAGAAACCAAGTAATCCACTTAAGAAATGGGCAGAAGACATCCAGATGGCTAATAGACACATGAAAAGATGCTCAACATCATTCATCATAGGGGAAATACAAGACAAAACCACGATGAGATACCACCTCACACCTGTCAGAATGGCTAAAATGAACAACACAAGAAAGAATAGGTGTTGACGAGTATGCAGAGAAAGGGGAACCCTCTTGCACTGTTGGATGGGAATGCAAAGTGGTGCAGCCACTGTAGAAAATCATGGAGATTCCTCAAAAAGTTAAAAGTAGAACTACCCTACAATCCAGCAATTGCACTATTAGGTATTTACCCAAGGGATACAAAAATACAGATTCCATGGGGTACATGCACCCCAGTGTTTATAGCAGCATTGTATATATATGGCAGCATTATCAACAGTAGCCCAAATTGGCATTGACTGATGAATGGATAAAGAAGATGTTTACACACACACACACACACACACACACACACACACACACACACACACAGTGGAATATCGCTCAGCCAACAAAAAGAATGAAATCTTGCCATTGGCAATGATGTGGATGGAACTAGAGTATATTACGTTAAGCAAAATAAGTCAATGACAGATACCATATGATTTCACTCATATGTGGAATTTAAGAAAAAAACCAGATGAACATGTGGAAGTGGGGAAAATTAGAGAGAGGATAACAAGCCATAAGAGACTCTTAATGATTGAGAACAAACTGAGGGTTGATGGAGGGAGGTAGGTGGGGTATGATCTAGATGAGTGAAGGGCATTAAGAAGGGCATTTGTGATGAGCATTGGGTGTTGTATGTAAGTGACGAATCACTGAATTCTCCTGAAACTAATATTGCACTGTATCGTAACTAACTAGAATTTAAATAAAAATTTGAAAAGAAAAAAGTGTATATGTAAAAAATATAAATGAAAAATTAACAAAATAAACAAATATGGATAAAATCACAGCCCATGTAAGTTGCTTGCATGTCATTCCTGTCCAACCCCCCACCTCCTTTCTTTTCCTTCCTTTTAAGAAGTAATCACTGTTGACCACTAGGTGGTTATCAAGGAATGTGTTTTTTGTTGGATAAAGATTTGGTGTCTGTATTCAATCAAGCTTATTTAACAAAAACAATACATGTCTACCGCAAATTTAAAACACAGAGTTGATGAAGTTTAAAGTGAAAGTTCTTGGGGCACCCGAGTGGCTCAGTCAGTAGAGCATCAGGCTGTGATTTTGACTCAGGCCATTATCTTGGGGTGTGGGATTGAGCCCCACCTTGGGCCTGGAGCCTGCTTGAGACTCTTGAGACTCTCCCTCTACCTGCACCTAGTCATGCACTCACGCTCTCTAAAAAAAAAAATTTTTTAAAGTAGGCGGTGTCCAATGAAATCTAATTTAACTATTGCAATTTAAGACTATGGGCTTACGGGGCGCCTGGGTGGCTCAGTGGGTTAAAGCCTCTGCCTTCGGCTCAGGTCATGATATCGGGGTCCTGGGATCAAGCCCCACATCCGGCTCTTTGCTCAGCAGGGAGCCTGCTTCCCTTCTCTCTCTCTGCCTGCCTCTCCACCTACTTGTGATCCCTCTCTCTCTGTCAAATAAATTTTAAAAAATCTTAAAAAAAAAATAAGAGTATGGGCTTAGGGGCCCTGGGTGGCTCAGTTGGTTAAGCATCTACTTTCAGCTCAGGTTATGATCTCAGGGTCCTGGGATTGAGCCCCACGTCAGGCTCCCTGCTCATCAGGGAGTCTGCTTTTCCCTCTCCCTCTTCTCCTCCCCTCTGATGCTTTCTCTCTCTCTCTCTCTCTCAAATTAATAAAATCTTAAAAAATAAATAAGTAAAATGAAAATTCTTGGTAATCACACTTGAGATAACCATGTTTGATGTTTTAATATATGTTCTTCCAGACTTTCATATGTATGTAGCTCTGCTTAGTGTACTGATAATATATGTATATACTTTTCCAGTGTTAATAACAAATATGTCAAAGAAATTCTAATCTTTTGTACATGCTGTGGAAAGGCAGGCCATGGTGCAGATAAACCACATTAATAAATTTTATGTTTTATTCTTAGGGAGACACTTTCCAATTTTACATAGTTTGACTCTTTGATGCAGAAAGACAAGTGCCTGTTAGAGCTTTCTTGTAGTATCTCTTAATATCAGATGATGCTTTTTGCTTTAAATTCTACTTTGATATATTAATATTGTTGCCCCTGGTTTTCTTTATTGATTTTCAGTTACCTGGTATAATGTCAACCATCCTTTAATAGGAAATGACTTATTAAAATATTAAAAGCTTGTTGCAAAATACCTGTGCACACGTGCATACCCACACAGACAAAGAATTCCGAAAAGCATAAAGAAGAAAATGCTCTCCCTCAATTCCACTACTGGTGTTAAGTTTTAGTGTATATCATTTCGGACTTTTTATATTTATTTATGTGACTCTGTAGATTGAAGTATAATTTTCTTGCTACACAAGTGGGATTATGCCATCTTTACAGTTTTTTTCACTTTAGTCTATTTTAGTAACTCATAAAAATAATGCATGAAATACAATAAAATAATCCTGGCTTTAAAAAGTTTAAAGCCTAAGATGAAATATGAAAAAAAAATCCCATTCAGATCACATTCTTACCACAATCTCTTAATTCTAGACCCCCAATGTAGTAATATTAACATTTTAAAATTTATTTCCAGGTATTTTTAGACCTGTCTAAAATATATGTGTATATTTTCCCCCAAATAATCCAGAGGTTCTTGAACTTTTTCATGCCACTGTTTACACTTAAGAATTACTGGGAACCTCCATAGAGCTTGTTTATATTGGCTTTATCAATTGATATTTATTACCATATTACAGATTAAAACTAAAAAAATTTTAGTTCATCTTAAAAATAAACTCATTACATGTTAACATAAATTTTTGCAAATCTCTTTAATGTCTGGCTTAATAGAGAAAAATCTGGATTTTCATCTGCGTTGCCTTTAATCTGTTGTGATACATCATTTTAGTTGAAGTATGTGAAGAAAATCCAGTTTCACCCAATTACAGTTGGAAATGGGAAGAGTATTTCAATAGCCTTTCCAGATAACCGTGGCTAATCTCTGATACTGTGGCAGTTTCTTAAGGGTTAGTTGTAATATGGAATTTGAAACCCTATGAAAGAACTTTTCATTCTCTTTTACCTTGAAATCTACTGATCTGTCTTGCACTTTTTTGTTGTTGTTCTTATGAATGATTTTTTTTTTAAGATTTATTTATTTATTTTAGAGAGAGAGTGCATATGCGAGCTGGGGGAAGGAGCAGAGGAGGAGGGAGAAGAAGACTCCACGATGAGTGCAGAGCCTCTCTTGGAGCTCGATCCCACAACCCTGAGATCATGACCCCATTCGAAATCAAGAGTTGGATGCTCAACTGACCAAGCCACCTAGGCGCCCCATGAATGGTCTTTTTAAAGTAATTAGTAGTTTGACACACAATTTTCTGAGGGGCATCACTTTTCTTCAGTTCTTTTTTTGAGGTCTAGCCTTAATTTTTATTTATTTTACTTAAAAACTTTTTATTGAGGCATAATTGATAAATAACATTATATTAGTTTTAGGTATACAACATAATGCTTCAGTATTTGTATATATTACAAAATGATCACTACAGTAAGTCTGGTTAGTGTCTCTCAACATACATAGTTACAGATTTTTTTTTCTTGCGATGAAACTTTTAAGATCTACTTTTCTTCAGTTCATTACCTCCCATCATCCTTGAAGCCCACTGGCTACTCCCCTCTTGCTTTGTGCCTTGACTTTGCCTATGGAGAGAATATTTGGGAATAGGTGGCTTCAGGATGCTGGATCCAGTCATCTTTTTCTTAAGTTGCACCTCTAGTGTAACTTCTTTCCCGTGTTGAACTTCCCCCATACCTGTTTCCCAAGAATAAACTTAAATGCTTTCATGAGTCAGAATTGGAATTGGCAGCAGCAGCTATCAGATAAGCTATCTGGTGTCTGCCACCTGCTTTCTCCCCCCCTTTACTTCTGCAGGTATTGTTGTCTTCTGTAAAAAGCCAAACCACGAGCACCAGATTAAAGAGGAAACCCAAGCACATCTAACAAGGTAGTGCTGGTGGTTGACAGGAGACTTTCAGTTCCCTGACATGTGAAATGCTCAATAGGACTGCTTGAGTATTCTCCCACCATGGCAGTTGACTTCATGTCTAACTTGACTCTGTCTGTGTTAAGACTACTCTAGTCTCTCCTTCACCATCCTGGGCTTCGTGCTTCCCTTGTCACAAAGGTCCCACTGAAAAGTGATTGACATTGCACTTTGTAAAGATTGACATTGCACTTTGTAAGGATCTTTGACCATTGCATCATTTCATAACTTTAAGCATTGGTTATTTGGAAAATAGTGTTCACTGAATTAATACAGATCTTCCAAATGTTGTTGCCTTTTACTATATAATTTCATGTGTTAATAGCACCACCATATTCATCAGAAAAGCTTTTAAAAGGTATTAGGAAATTGTCAAGTTTACAATGGCAAATACAAGTTTTCTAAAATTCTAATTTTTGCCTGGAAGCTCTAATTAATAATTGATAATAATTGTTGTCAGTTGTGGGTTTTAAATAACAACTTTATTATTGATATGTAATTCATATACCAAATAGTTCACCCATTTAAAATGTGAAATTCAATAGATTTTAGTATATTTGCAAAGTTGTGCAGCCATTACCACCATCAATTTTAAAATATTTTCCCAAAAATGTTTCAGAATATTGAGACCGTTACCCCAAAATTGAGACCATTACCCAGAATATTGAGACCATTACCCCAAAAAGAAACCTCATACCCTTTAGCTATTACCCACCTACTTCTATCCCTCTCTGTTCCTAAGCAACTACTAATCTACTTTCTGTTTATAGATTTCCCTTTTCTGGACTTCCATATGAATGGAATTATAGTATGTGGTCTTTTGTGACTGGCTTCTTTCACTCAATATTTTCAAGGGTCATCCATGTTGTAGCATGTATCAGTACTGCATTCCTTTTTTTGTGTTGTGGTAAAATATACATAATATAAAAGCTTACCATTTTAACCTTTTTTAAGTTTACAATTTTGTTGCATTAAGTACAGTTACATTGTTGTGATGGTAACACTGTCCATCTTCAGAACTTTTTTATCATCCCAAACTGAAACTCTGTATCTATTAAATTTAAACAATTATTTCCCATTATCCTCTTCCCTTGTCTCTGGTAACCATAATTCCACTTTTTGTCTCTATAGAATTTGGCTATTCTAGATACCTCATATAAGTGGCATCAGACAATATTTGTCCATTTGTGCCTGGCTTACTTCACTTAGCATGTTGTTTTCAAGATTTATGTATGTCATAGTTTGTATCAATACTTCATTCCTTTTTATTGTCAAATCCCATTCCCTTGTATGAATATACCACAGTTGATAAATGCTTGGGTGTTTCCACTTTTTCCATTATCAGTAATGTAGTAAACATTAGTGTACCAGTTTTTGTGGAGATGATTTCATTTCTCTTGGGTGTATACCTAGGAGTGGAATTGCTGAGTCCTATGGCAACTCTGTGTTTAACCTTTTGAAGAACTGCCAGAGTGTTTCCAAAGAGGCTACACTATTTTACAGTCCCAACAGTGGTGTATGAGGGTTCCGATTTCTCCACATCCTTACCAACATTTGGTAATATTTTTTATATTATAGTCTTGTGGATGTGATAAGTACTGTCTTGTGATTTTGATTTGCATTTTTCTGGTGGCTAATTATATAGAGCATGTTTTTATGTGCTTGTTGGTTATATATCATTGGAGAAATGTCTGTTAAGTCCTTTGCCCACTTTTAAGTTGGGTTATTATGTTTTTGATGATGAGTTCTAAGGGTTTTTAATATTTTCTAGATACCACAGTCTTAAAGATAGATGTAAATCTTTTCTTCGATTCCGTGGGTTGTCTTTTCAATCTCTTGGTAGTGTTCCTTTGATGCCAGAAGTTTTCAGTTTTGATGAAAGTCCAGTTTATCTAATTTTTTTCTTTTGTTGTTTGTGCTTTTAGTGTCATATCTAAGGAACAGTTGCCTAACACAAGGTCATGAAGAGTTTCATTTTTGTCGTCTTTTACAAGTTGTATAATTTCAGCTCTTACATTTAGGTCTTTGATGTATTTTGAGTTAATTTTTGCATATAATGTGATTTAGGAGTTCAAGTTCATTCTTTTGCATGTCAGTAAGTTGTCCCAGCATCATTTGTTGAAAGACTGCTCTTTCCACATCAAGTTGTGCCTTAATACTCAAAAACATGAAAACTTAGAGAACTACCTGGTGTTAGCCACATCGCAAAGTTTAAAGCCAACTATCATGGTTAGAAAGCACACAAGTTCTTAAAAGACTACCTTCACTTCTGACAGTAACTGCAGGTTTGGGAATTTCCCAAAACCACCCTCAGGTTTGATAATTCACTAGAAGAGTTCTCTAAAAGCTATTATACTTGGGTTAAAGTTTATTACAGTTAAAGGATATAGATTAAAATCAGCTAAAGGAAGAGACATATAGGGAAGAATCTTGTCTTCTAAACACAAAGCTTCCATATTCCTCTTTCATGGAATCAAAGATTTGTGACATTATGCATGAAGTATTACCAACCAGGGAAGCTCATCTCGGCTTCTGTGTCCAGAGTTTTCATTGGGGCTTCATTACATGGTCATGATTGAATTGATTGGTTGCCTATTACTGAGCTCAGTCTCCAGGTCAACTGATACTCATTACACAAAGTCCCTACCCTAAAACATATGGTTGGTCTTCCTGGGATGGCCATTTTCGCCCTCAGATCTGGTAACAAAGACACTCCTATCACTTAGAGATTATCTCCCAGAATCCAAAGCCAAAAACCAGATCTCTCTTTGGGTAGGGCCGGATTTTTTACGACACTAACGAATATCCATTTTCTGGGGCAGAGTTAAGAAGAGATTAAGGTTTTGGGGGACACCAAGGTGGCTCAGTTAAACGTCCAACTCTTGGTTTTGGCTCAGGTCATGATCTTGGGGTCATGAGATTGAGTCCTGTGTGGAGCTCCGCACTCAGTGGGGAATCTCTTTAAGATTCTCTCCCTCTGCCCCTCCCCCCACTCACACATACTTGCGCTCTCTCAAATAAATAAATAATCTGTATTTAAAAAAAAAAAAAGAGGGGTGCCTGGGTGGCTCAGTGGGTTAAAGTCTCTGTCTTCGGCTCAGGTCATGATCTCAAGGTCCTGGGATCAAGCTCTGCCTCGGGCTCTCTGCTCAGCAGGGAGCCTGCTTCCCCCTCTCTGCCTGCCTCTCTGCCTACTTGTGCTCTCTCTCTGTCAAATAAATAAAATCTTAAAAAAAAAAGAGAGAGAGAATAAGGTTTTTTATTGAATATTCTATCAAGAATTATATTAGGATCCTGAGGTACCTGGGTGGCTCAGTTGGTTAAGCATCTGCCTTCAGCTCAGGTCATGGTCCCAGGGTCCTGGGATTGAGCCCTGCATTGGGCTCCCTGCTCAGCGGGGAGTCTGCTTCTCCCTCTCCCTCTGCCTGCTGCTCTCCCTGCTTTTGCTCTCTCTCACTCACTCTCTCTCTCAAATAAAAAATAAAATCTTTAAAAAAATAAAATCTTTTAAAAAAGAATAGTATTAGGATCTTTACATATGGACATCTCATTAAATTTTCAAATTAACCCTGAGAATACTGTTCTTTCATTTTACATGTGAGGAAACTGAGGCTCGTAAGCCAAGCGACTATTCTGAGTGGTCAAGCGACTATTCTGAGTGGTAGAGCTAAGATTCAGACCTTAGTTTCTCTGTTCCAAAGCCAAGCCCTCCATCAAACACTGCTCATCATGACAGCTCCATTGCACAGCTCTAGGGGCACTTGCTACATTGTATTCTCTGTGGATGGCTTTCCTTCCTACAGTGAAGCACCTTAGATCCCAGCTACCCTTAATAACACATACCATTTGGATAAAAGCAGTTGTGTTTGCTGCATAAAATAAGTTTCTTGGACTCCTGAGTTTTGGAGCCATCACCATACATTGGCTCCCAGCATAGCATGTTAAATATTTGTCTATAAAGATATACTCATCAGGTGATCCTTTTTGAAATACTAAGCAGTGGTTGCCTAATCTTTTCTTTTGGGTTGATTTGAGTATCACTGAAACTCTTACTGTTCTTTTTTCCTTCTCAGGCTGCTGTACAGGACCGACTGAATGAGCAAGAAGGTGTACCAAGTGTTTTCAACCCACCTCCATCCCGACCCCTGCAAGTTAATACAGCTGACCACAGGATCTACAGTTATGTCGTCTCAAGACCACAACCAAGGGCAAGTTATTTGTAGCTGGAATTTTCCCCTTACTTATTTTATAAGTCCATTCACTACATTGTATTGATCTCTGTATGACAGGAGTAAAGGAAATAATCAGAATGTGAACCTGTTAGCTAGACCTGGCTCATTGGTAGATTTATTGGGTTTATAATTTTCCCTTGATTCCTCAATGAATTGATATAAACTATCCTTTTTTTTTTGGCTAGTTATTTGAGGAGTTTTGTGTACCTTGTTTTGAGTACACAGTTTTATTTACATGTCTAAAAATGTTTGCTACATGTTCAATAGATCTTCCACTTTTTTCCCCAGGATTTTATTTTTTTAAGTAATCTCTACACCCAGTTCAAACTCACAACCATGAGATCAAGAGTACATGTTCTACCACCTGAGCCAGGCACCCCTGGGTCTTTTGCTTTCACTTTTAAGTTAGAATGTTTACTTGGCTCTTGGTTACTTCATTTTACTTAATTTAAGCTACTTCTGGGAAAGTTACTTGGAATCTTTGTAGAGTCTTTGGCCATATATTTGAAATTTGTCTTGAAGGGCTAGTAGCAGGGAGGTGATGGTGGTTCCTTTAAATTCAGCAAGCATTTAAGGGTGCTCTGTTGTACCTGGTATTTTGCTGTTGGTGATCCAGATATGAATAAAGAGCCAAGTCCTAGTGTAATTAGGAAAATCAGATACGTATACCAATAATGAACTCCAGCGGCCTTTTTTTTTTTTTTTAAAGATTTTTATTTATTTGACACATAGAGATAGAGAACACAAGGAGGGGTTGCCTCAGGCAGACGGAGGGGGAGAAGCAAGCTTTCTGCTGAGCGAGGAGCCTGATGCAGGGCTTGATGCCAGGACCCCAGGATGATGACGTGAGCCAGAGGCAGACGCTTACCAACTGAACCACCCAGGCGCCCCTCCAGAGGACTTTTTGGAGTTTCTCTTTCTTATTCTTGGAGTTACACTCGACCTCTTATACTTGGACTTAAAATTCCAAGAAAGCACTCTCTTTAACCTTTCAGCAGTTAGAATTTACTCCATTATTATACTTTGGTTTGTGGAGTACTTGACAATGTTTTAAAAATGGGACTTTCTAACTGGTTGTTTTAGGGTATTCTAAAGTAGAAGAAAACAGATTCCTAGAGCAATTCTATAACTCCAGAAATTCTGTATATGCCTAATATTTCCTCAGTTTGATTTGGGCTTGACTCAGTGTTTGGGACCCTAATATCAGCCATGGGGCTTCAGAGCCCCCTGGCCATAGACACAGGGAAGGTCTCATGTTAACGCAATATGACATAGAAGAAATATTTTGTAAACTATAGATCCCCTTATATATTCTACTTAATAATAACAGCAGCAATAATCAGCATTGCTAAAATAATAATTAGTATTATTATTAAGATTGGCAACTATATGGGGATTTATAATTGTGGTTAATGTAATTATTTGTCATTTATATACAAATTTATATACAAATGTCCCAAGGTAGTTCTCTTTCTTGTTACTTCTGTATACCATATTTTAATGTGTAATGTGTAATCTGAAAAGGAAATGTGTAAATCTGAAAAGGAAAGAATGAATATTTATGATTTAGGGAGGCATACTTGTAATTAAATTTGACAACTAGTATAAGTAGCTGCAGAAAGTATTGAAGCAGATTTAATACAAAAATTATGTGATAAGAGAAAAATACGATGGTATCAGATGAAATGAAATGAAATGCAGTAGGTCTTTAGGAAGGATGATGTGGCCAGGAAGAGGAACTGTATTGTAGAGGGAGGAATCATATGAAAGAACAAAAAGAGTGAAAATCTGAACTAGTCATTTTGCAGGGTGTTAGGGATTGAGAGAATGGTGTCTAACTTTGTTTTTGGAATTTCAGGGGCTGCTTGGATGGGGTTATTACTTGATAATGCTTCCATTCCGGTTTACCTATTACACAATACTTGATATATTTAGGTATGTACATTTGTATTTATGTGTCAGTAGCAATAGGGCAGACTTTGGAGCTGAAACATAGACCAGAATAATAAGGTTTATGCTCTGTCAGTTTTGACTTGCCAGTTTGTCATCACATTGAATATTCTTCCTGAACAATCTTTTAATAAATTGATCAAACATAACAGATGTTGTGAAATGGAACTGTTTTAAATTAACCCTGTAAAGTAATCTTGCCTATTGTTCTCAAGGTCAATCTACCGACATTTATCATCATCCTCCCTCCTCCCACCCTGTTTGTCACCTCTACATTCCCTAGTTAATCTTCACACCCTTTTCTTTCTAACCACCATATCTAGTACACTCCTTATAACTTTTACCCTAAACCATCTAACTTCATCTGACGACTCATAATCCCAACAAACTTTCTTGCTCTGAGATTACCCATATTTCTCCCTCCCACAACGGTTTTACCTCTCAGACACTCCTATACATTCTCCTGTCCTGGCAACCCATAGGTTGCTGACACTGGCACCCTTCCTTATGTCTACCCTCTTGATTCCTACTTTCACTTTTCTTCTTGCTTCCTTCATGTACCATTCAGAGAGCTCAGCACTGGAAGACAAAGAGGGGCCTGGACTAGAAAATGTCAAAGGGGACCAAGTTTCTGGCACATCAGTCTTGGGGCATCTGGTCTAGAGCTGAGTAGTAAATGAACCCATACTTAGGCTTTATGGGGAACTAACATGTTGTATGGGCATCCAGGCCAACAGATGGAGCTAGAATATATGGTTTGGGCCTTGTATACAGGGCAACCTGTATTCCCTGCCATATATGGAAAAGCTTTGCCTTGCTCTAGAGAGCAGAGGCTATGGGAGGTGAGGACCTAGCAGGTGTAAAAGTACAAGGATCAGGTAATACCTTTTACCTTGACTACTTGGTGTTTTAGGAGTCTGCCTGCTTAATAACTTCTTTGCTTTAGCAAAGTTCTTATTAGTTACCAGTTAATCGGTACTTTTTCCATCGTGTTTTATTTAAAAATGGGCACATGTAAACCATTAAAATCATAACAAAAACTGAATTGAGATCTTTTTTTTTAAAAAAAGCTGATTGTCCTGAATTATGTAGTTCATGAGAATGTATTGTAATTAGAAAGAAAGAAGGTAACAGCCTTTATCCATTTGTTCATCAAAATTTGAAAACTTAAAAGAGTAATAAAATAGTCTTAAATACTTAATTTCCAAGAAAGTTATCAAAACATCAGTCTTCTAAAGGATTTCTAAACAGTCCCCCCACATATACAACTTCTTACATTTGTTTTTAATTTCCTCTGCAATATTTGTGTCAGTGAATTTGATTTGATTACTCAGGAGAATTTCTAAGTGAAATTGTATATGCACAGGGAATTTGAGAGGCTAAGGAATTGGTTCCGTATTTGGTAAGGAAAGTGTCATAGTTTAGTCACCTTTTCTGTGCTGAAAATGCCTCAAGTATGTATTGTTTGCTTTCCTTGGAAAAAAGTATGCATGGCATGTCTGACTAATTTTAATGCAACTGTATCATCCAGACAACTTATTTAATGTTATGTAGCACATTGACTTAGCAAAACTCTGTCCGTTGCCTTCTGTGAAAACCCAAAGGATAAATAAGTGGTGCTATACAAATATGATAAGATAGGCTCTTAAGAAACAGATGTGTGGTATCATCCTTAACTTGACAGTAGCTGCCAGGTCTCCAAATCTACCGGTGTACTCTAGATCAGTTTTATAACTTCCTTCATGGATGCCATTAACCATAAATCATTAAGCAGAATTTTACTTGCCTCCTTGAAAAGCAAGTAAATCATGACTGCAGGTTTGGGTTTGAAGCCTGTGCATAATTTGAATAATTTGGGAGTATGCACTAAAAATTCAAAATCCCAGGACAACAGAAAGGAGAGGGAGAGGCAAGTAGGATAGGACAACCAGAAAGAGAGCTCTATTCTAGAGCAGTGCTATCCAATAGAATTTTCTGTGATAATGGAAACATTCTGTATCGTCCATGTCCAATGTGGAAGCCACTAACCACATGTGACTACTGAGTACTTAATGTGGTGAGAGCAACTGAGGAACTGGATTTCATTTTGTATTTTATTTAGTTAATTTAAGTTTTGATAGCCAGATGTGTCTTGTGGCTGCCTCATTAGACAGTGCCATTCTAGAGAGTCTGGGAGCACAGTCTCACCTATGATCTTTTTGGACTGTGTCTTCCTTTTGCAATTTTTCTAGTCCTGAATTTTACTGCAAAAAACACTCAGGATTTGTTTAGGCCATTGTTGGAACTTATAATCCTAGTAGTTTACATTTGTCTTGAACAGGCAGTGGAAAAACACTTGCTGCTTTGCAGCTTTTGAGCCAGACTCTACTCTCAGATTTGATGGTCCATTCATAGACCATTCACCTCCTTTTGCTGCCATGCCTCTGGCTCTGTTGTAGGAATCTTTACAAACTGGCCCACTCCATATGCACTACAATAAGCCGATTCATGTGATATTTATTCCTTCCTCCCCAGGTTTGCTCTTCGTTTTATACGGCCTGACCCTCGCAGCCGGGTCACTGACCCCGTTGGGGACATTGTTTCATTTATGCACTCTTTTGAAGAGAAATATGGGAGGGCACACCCTGTCTTCTACCAGGGAACGTACAGCCAGGTCAGTGCCACAAACCATATAGATGCCAATTTATTGATATGGTTCTATCCACAAAGAAAAGCATAGCCCAGCACTGATCATGTCATTCTTTTACTTAAGAACCTTAAATACCTCTTCACTGCTTAGAGAAAAAGAAAGCCAGCCCTACTTGATCTAATCCCAACCTCCTTTTGAGGTTTTTCCTATATAACTTGTTTCTCCATACCCTAGGTTCCAGCTAAACCATTTCCTGAACATACTCTACTTTTTCACCTCTATGCCTTTTGCTTTTGCTTTTCCCTCCACCTGGAATGCCTTCCTCACATTTTTGCTGAATGGAAACTTGCCCATCCTTCAACTAGGTCATATCACTCCCTTCCCTATACCCTTTCTGATGTGCCCTACCTGGCCTACCTTGCAATCTAAAATAGTAGTCTTTCCTTTTGTGCTTTCATAGCTTTTTTTGAAAACTTACAGCAGTTTCACAATCTTCCTTATATTATGGTTGATTATGTTCGTGTTTTTATCTCCGGTATCAGACAATAATCCCCTTGAAGGCAAAGCCCAAGTCATCTTTGATCCCTCACAGAATTGAATAAGGGCATAGACCGTAGACTCAAGGCAGCACATCTTACTCAACCCAAGCCATACAGACCTTTGAACTGCTAACTCTCAGGGGGTGAAAATTAAGAGTTTTGTGGGTGTTAGGCATATCTCTAGTTTGCCAGAGAAAAATGTAGAAATAACACCGTGAACATAGTCCAAAGGATGGTTCTATTTCAGCCTTCTGGTATTCCTGAATCTATCTGGTAAAAAAGAAAAATGCTTACTCTTGCTTCCTGCTTTGATTCTCCCATATCAGTTTTTTCTCATAGTTGATCTCCTCAGTGGCTCTGCTGCCACCCTACTCAACAAGCATTAAGCACCCATTGTATGCCAGATGGTGTGCTCAATGCTAGAGATGCAGATGTGAATGAGATGGGTACCTTTCATGCACCCTCCTTGCTATGATCCTGAGGGTAGACCACCATTGGCCATTCAGGAAATCTTAATTGAATTGTAATGTGCTCAGGATTTTGGAAATGCAAAAGCATACACAGGAATCTTGGACACTGGCCATGTCTTTAAAGATCTTTTAAACCCTGTGCTCTTTAGAATGCATTTGGGTCCCCCAGTCTCTCATCCTTGGGGTCAGGCTCATCTTTGCAGTATTTTTTATGGACAAAGATGTTGTAGCTGTAAAGTGGCAAAATTCTCACCTCCCCTTTCACCTGGTCAGATTCTCCTGTTTTTATCTTCCTTTAGACTGTGGGAACAGCTGACTTTTCTGTGATTTGTTCGGGACCTTTCTTTGTCAGCCTGTCTACTCTCATGTGCCTAATACAGTTTAAATCCTAACAACACTAAAACCTTTTCATTAAAGCTTGTTAGCGTGGACTTTTTTTAGGGAGAAAAATGCCAGGGGTATGAAGGTAGGAGCCCAGAATCTGATTTCTTGTTCACCTTTTTTCCTCATTTCTCCTTTTGTTCCTTTAGCCTAATTAAAAGCTCAAGGCACAGTCATCATAATAATTAGTGATCTTCTGTTTTCCACAGGCACTTAATGATGCCAAGCGGGAGCTTCGCTTCCTTTTGGTTTATCTTCATGGAGATGATCACCAGGACTCTGATGAGTTCTGTCGGTAAGTGGATTGATCGTTTGTTTACTTATGTAATTTTTTTTAGTCTGCTGATATTTTGTAGTAATCAAGTTCTGCTCACATCCTTTTCATCCCTCTCGACAGCAACACACTCTGTGCACCTGAAGTTATTTCCCTAATAAACACTAGGATGCTCTTCTGGGCATGCTCCACAAATAAACCCGAGGGATACAGGGGTAAGTTGTAGTTCCTTCTTCCTCATTGAGATTGGTGAGATATCCTTGGAATAACCTGGGAAAACATGCCATTTATTGCATGATTATTCTGTGGTAGACATAGTGCTAGTTACTGTTTATACATTATCTTATTTAATCCTCTCAGTAGTCCTGAGATGGGGGTTGTATTATCTCTCCACTTTGTGGTTTAGGAAATAGGCTCAGAATTTAAGAGACTGGCCCAAGATCATATAGTTAGCAAGCTCAGGTCTTTTAGACTCAGCCTATTCTTTACAGATAACCATTGCCAGGACCTGTTTTATTTTTAAAACACCCAGTCCTGTCCAGCAACTTGCTTTTAATCTAAATGGCTTTTTACTGAAGAGTTTACTCTTGTCATCAGCAATTTTAACAGAGCTTCTTGCACAGTGAGTTAGTTGTTTGAGTACCTCTTGAGTGCTGATAGGGATTCAGAAAGTTCAAATCTTTGCTGACAATAACTCTTTACTGGAGATAGTATAGTTAGAACTCAGTAAAACATATGAAGGTATCCAGTGAAGAAAAATGTAGTTACTTTGCAGCTACTTCTGTTCAGCAACTTGAGTATATACTAGCATACTAGGCACTGTGCTAGATCCTAAGAATCAAGATGTTTTGCCTACATCTTAAAATCTGAGTCTTTATTCCTAATTGGTTTTTAAACATCTGATAAGTTTGTACAGCATGCATTTTGCCGTTCAAATATGTCTTTGGGGATGGAGGGTAGTGGATAGAAAGAGACTAAGAATATTTTTTATAGAAGCTTATAAAATCTCTTCTTTTCAAACTATAAGGAAAACATAAGTAAAATTTATGGTAAAACCTTGGTTATTTGGAAAAACAACTTTCTAAAACTTCTTTAGAACAGAAAAACTAGCTCTTTTGTTTGAGGGTGATGTGGGGGAGACATGAAAAAGGGGGTAAGGAAGGGGCTGAATAAGAGGAAGAAAAGGCAGAAGACAGTGGTGGAGCTCATCACCAGTGATATAAGGCTGAGACTTGCAGCCTTATTTCCCTTAGGCTTGACACCCGACATAGGGAAAAATCATGCTCAGCAGTAGTCAGATTTTTTTTTATAGATCCTTTCTTATCAAAAAGACATTGTCCTTGGGGCTCCTGGGTGGCTCAGTGGGTTAAGCCTATGCCTTCGGCTCAGGTCATAATCTCAGGGTCCTGGGATTGAGCCCCGCATTGGGCTCTCTGCTCAGTGGGGGGCCTGCTTCCCCCTCTCTCTCTGCCTGCCTCTCTGCCTGCCTCTCTGCCTATTTGTGAACTCTCTCTCTGTCAAATAAATAAATAAAATCTTTAAAAAAAAAAAAAGACATTGTCCTTGACCTAGTCTTTCCCAGCATAGTTATGACAGCCACCCCCACCAATAAAGCCTGTCCCATTCTAATCAAATTACCTGGGAATACAGACACAAAAATAAAGCAACAGCAGCAAAGATTAAGAAACTAGGAGGGAAAAAAGGTACTCAGAGAATAAGTGAGACGAGACCTCCTTTCTTTCCCAAGTGGGATTAAAACCTTTCTCTCTTGATCATTGTGGAAAGTCTAAGAGTTGATCTGGTTCATCCTAGGGCTGCCCTTAACCTGTTGGCTCTTCTTTCTGTCAGTCTCGCAGGCTTTACGAGAGAACACCTATCCATTCCTGGCCATGATTATGCTGAAGGATCGGAGAATGACTGTGGTGGGACGGCTAGAAGGCCTCATTCAACCTGATGACCTCGTTAACCAGCTTACATTTATCATGGATGCAAACCAGACTTACCTGGTGTCAGAACGCCTTGAAAGGTATAGGGGAGTTCCTTTCTGGAACAGAGAGACCAGCTACAAATTTGAGTGGCTGATCCAGGGCTTCACAGATCCCGACTTATTCTCTGTCTTAGAGAAAACCTTATCCATTTAGTGTTAAAATATTTATGTACATTGAAATAATTCTCCCTTCAGGTCTTCTGTTCTTGGAGATGCGAATCAAAATAAAGACAAGGCTCTGTGCTCAAGAATGTATATATCACAGAAAAGCACAAAAAAAGAAACTTAAAATCACCCACAATCCTACCACAACTTTTAATATTCTGGTGTATTTTATTTTATAGATACATATTCTCTCTCTTTCACTCACTCTTACGTATACATACACATTTTTTTTTTTGGAGACAAAATAGGAAGTACTCCAGAATGTTACAGGATATTCTCTTTGATTAGTAGAATTCTGAACAAGATATTTCTCCATTTTCCAAATCTTCTAAAATGCACGTATGTGGTTTTTAGTTTTGTGAAAGCAATATATACAAAAATGCAATAACCCAAAAGGGTATTTAACTGTAAAACGTGATCTTGATCGCCTTTTGGCAATAATATTGTTACCTTTCTTAGAATTGGGAAAAGGATAGTTCTATTTGTAAAATTAAAAGGGAAAGGAAAAGCTGGCCATTTATTTTTCTGCCAGATTAAACTGGGAAAAGAGCTCATTCAAATTCTGCATGCTCTTCTTTGGAATCCTTTATGGTAGTATGAAATACTCATCTGTCAAGATTGTCAACCTTTTTACCTTCCCAGAAGTTTCAGTATGAGAAAAAAAAAGTTGTTCTTTTCCTTCTCTGCTTTTTGATCTGGCCACAGGGAAGAACGAAACCAGACCCAGGTGTTGAGACAACAGCAGGATGAGGCCTATCTGGCCTCTCTCAGGGCTGACCAAGAGAAAGAAAGGAAGAAACGAGAGGAGCGGGAACGGAAGCGGCGGAAGGAAGAGGAGGTGCAACAGCAAAAGTTAGCAGAGGAGAGACGTCGGCGGGTAATGAACCCATCTTTCCTCCTTGTGATTCCCAAACTGATCTTAAGTGTGAAAGGAAAAAAACTTGAAGATGATGGGATTTGTGGGTGTTTTAATTCCTTGCCATTTTTTTTTTAAAGTAAGTTCTGTGTCCAGTGTGGGACTTGAACTCATGATCAAGAGTTGCATGCCCTACCGACTGAGCCAACCAGCGCCCCCCCCTTGCCGTTTTTATATTTACTACAAAAAGTATTTTAAAAATTTTTTTTTATTTGTTTATTAAAAACAAATACATCACTGAGCAAAAGTCAGACAAAACAATTCTGTTCCATGAAAAGCAAGTATAAATGGATAACAAACAGTTCAGAATTCTCAGCAATAGTTTTTATTTCATAGCACCAGTCAGTGTTAGCTAATTTGGCATTTCATTCATGATCTTTCATCATGTATTGCTACTTGATTTTATAGCCAGTAGAACGATTTTAGCCGTTCCCTTTTTTCCTGACAGATAAATACCACAACATTGTCAATAAATAATACACGTAATGCAGTAGCACTTTGAATTAGGGTGTTTCTGACTCTTGCCAAGAAGTTTTTCTTATGATAGTAGTCATTCATTTTTCTTCTGGCTGCTCAGTAAACCTACATAGTGATAGTATTCCTGTGTCCCTATTGGAGCCATAGCATCAACTTTGCTTTGTGTCTGTACAGAATTTACAAGAGGAAAAGGAAAGGAAGTTGGAGTGCCTGCCCCCGGAACCTTCCCCTGATGACCCCGAAAGTGTCAAGATCATTTTCAAATTACCCAATGATTCTCGAGTAGAGAGACGATTCCACTTTTCACAGTCTCTAACAGTAAGGACTGCCTAAGTTGTGTGAAGTGTATGTAGGGTCTGGGCTATAGATTTGGAAGCTTTTAAGGACTCTTGAAAATGTTGTTGGTATATCTGTTGCTCTGATGAACAGGGCAGGAAGGGGTGGGGCAGAGAGAGGAGTGCAGCGAACCATTAGGTTCCTTCAGTTCTAGCTGCCAACTCAAAGGAGCTCTTAAGGTTTGCTTTCATCATGTTTGAGCTCTGAAGTGCTTTGTACCAAGAAGCTCCACAAAAAACTTCGGTATTTAAGGTGGGAGGCTCTTCCATGCTGCTCAGCTCACATTGGCTTCGGAATCCCAGCAGAACCCCTTGTTCTGTCTCCACAGCAAACTCTGTCTCCACTGACCTAAAGCATCAGAATTACACATCTGAATATAGATGGATGTACAGTTTGCATGCAGTTGTCACTCTTCCTTTCTATCCATTTAGCCCATAAGAATCCCCACTTTGTGGGGCTACCTTTTATATTTGGTATCTAGAAGTAAATAGTATTTGTTATTAATTCGTCATTAAGTTAAAAGTTCAAAGCAGTCTCTTAGAGTCTTAAGCACAGTCTCTTAGAGTCTCACAGAATGTTGAGACTCCTGGGTGGCTCAGTCAGTTAAGCCTCTGCCTTTGGCTCGGGTCATGATCCCCAAGTCCTGGGATCACAGCCCTGTGTTGGGCCCCTTGCTCAGTGGGGGATCTGCTTCTCCCTCTCCCTCTGCCTCTCCCCCACTTGTGCACATTCTCTCTCTCTCTCTCTTAAATAAATAAATAAAATCTTTTAAAAAATGAGGATCAAATTTTCATTCTAAGATTAATAGTTATGTTTTCTTGGTCAGTGTACTCTGTTGACTCAGTTTCTTCATCTGCAAAATGGATATCATAATAGGTACTCTCTAATAGGATTGTTGTTAGGATTAAGTTCATACATAAAGGGCTCAACATTGTGCCTGGGTCATAGTAAGCACTCACATGCTGTTGTTTTTGGTATTTATAACCAAAAGGAAATTTCTGTTTATATTGATAGTATGTTGTCTTTCCAAATTTACCAACTATAGTAGATTCTACCATTTCCCTGATCACTCAAAATAGTCTAGAGTAAACTGCATAATAGAAATGAGGATGCATGGTAGTCAAGTGAGGCCAGGTAACACATTTATTACTTCTCCTGTTTAAGTAAAGAACATTGGAGAAGTCGCAGAATCTTTTACAGGGCCTCAGATACCTCATTAGTTAAATGGAAATATAATCTTCCCTTTGATAACTTTAAACTGAAGATATCTCAGGCACTGTGCTAGGCACTCTAGGGGTTCTACAGATGAGTGAGACATGGTTCTGGAATTCATGGAACTTATGGCCAGTAGGGAATGTAAGACTCAGAGTTAATACAAAGTAAAAAGTTGTGAGGCATCCTGGTGAGAGAAAAGTGAGTAGCTTTCTCATTTTATTTATCTCTCATTTATGCATTTATTTCTATTGAGTGAAGTGTTCACATTTCTAACTTTGGATTCTTAAATTGGGATAACATGAATGAGCCTCACATAGTACATACCATGCAGTAGGTGGTTACTAAATGTTCATTCCCTTCCCCCTGGTGTGTTTCCTAACTACTGAGGTTTGCACTGGATTTTAGCTTGCAACCATGTTCACTAACAGTTTCACATCATAGTACACCTGAGCTCTATGGAGCTTCTACTCCCTAAACTCTAATTGTGTCTGTGAAAAACCTAACAAAAATTGAGAGTTTCAGAAGAAAATCTATTAGAATTGTGGAACAGAATAGGCTTCCGGCCTAAGGGGAACCAACCCATTTGTTAACTATTCAATCCTTAAAGACTTTTTTTGTTTGTTTGTTTTTAAGATTTTATTTATTCATTTGAAAGAGAGAGTGTGCACAAGTAGGGGGAGGGGGTCAGAGGGAGAGAGACAAGCAGAACCCCTCTGAGCAGGGAGCCCAATGTGGGGCTCCATCCCAGGACCCTGAGATCATGACCTGAGCCAAAGGCAGCTGCTTAATCAACTGAGACACCCCCCCCCCCCCGTCCTTGAAGACTCTTAAATAGGTTCTCGGTTTTTAAAAAAAACAAACCTCAGACTGAAGTACTAGATCATATTTGGGGACAAGGCTCAGAGATGGGAAAGAAATGTAAAGTGTAGTGACGCTGTGAGCCTTTAATTTAACATCCATGGAGTTTATACATATAACTGAGTAAAGATTTATAGTTTTTCATGTTCTTGTAGACTTTGTGTCATCTTCCTGTGAGATCTCCTCTTCATAAATAATCTCAAAAAGTGAATGTGCAGTGAAATACTCAAATTGCACAAAACTCAGCTCTTGATAGTAGTAAAATGCTAAGATAAAAAGGAATAAACTGTAGAAAAAATCTCCAGGTCTCATGAGTGGGCAGAAAAGTGGCAGCTGACTTTCTGTTAAATGAATGCATGTTAGAGAGAATCCAAATCATACTCAGCCCAGGCCTCATTTTTCTATCTGTTAGGAACCAAAAGCAACCTCTGGAGGTGATGTGCATTGTCAGTGGTAAACAGAAAATGCCAGTTTTATACCAGGGTTGAATATTTTCAACAAGATTAAAAAGGAAACAAAATATTGTTTAAAGTCTATGTTGGGTTCATACCAATAATATTTGGTGCAAGTCTAATTGATGCATCTCACCATAAGGAAAATAAATGTTAATGGAGATTGCACAGAGAGACAGGAACTGTAAATGATTGAGGTTGATAGATTAAAATATGTGAATTTATAAAATCATGAATGGATTTAGGAAAGAGGAGCACAGATTTACTCCTTAACTTCTGGAGTCATATGTAGCCTCTTAAAAGCTCTAAAGAAGTAAATTTAAGACAAATGAAGAAAGGACTGCTTCACACAAAGGGGACTAAACTTATGAGAGGTAGAACACAAAGAAAATAGATTCCCTCCAAACAGGGTAACTTGAGTGTTGTGTTCCTGATCTTTGGGATTGACCTGAAAGAGATTAGCAATGCCCTTCACAACACATCCTTTAGATTCTTTGGTAGAAGTAACATGCTAGATGAAGAAGGCCATAGAGTAGATCCAGTGTGCCAGTATTTAATGTGGCATCAAGAGACAGGGAACGATAAAGGTGGCCTATTCATAGTACCTCACATTTTAAGTGTTAGTAATGTGAGTTTTCTTGCTGTCACCTTACTTCTTATTAAGAATTTACCTTTATTTTATCAGAGCCAGAGCAAGGTGAGAAGGGCATTCTCATAGAGGAGAGGTCTGCATGAAGAATGTCAGATCTTGACCAAATTAAGGAGAGTGTCTACATGTGGGGACTGCCCGGTGCACAGAGTCAGAGCCCGCATGGCCTCTGGTGGGGTGTGGGTGTTAAAGCCAGAACCGGATGAGGAGGGGGAAATGAACTCATGGTTTTTCTGTGTACATATATATAAGGAAGTTTAGACGTAGATGTGTGTATGTATATACATATATTCTCTAGTTTTTTCCACAGAGAGTGCTTGGGAGCAGTGACACCCCAATAGCAATGAATATACCTAGCACCTGGATTGTAGCTTTTAAATACCATCGTCCATTAAGAAGAACCAGGGCTCCTTGGAGAAGTGGCTGATTCCAGAGCTGGGGCAGGAAAATAAAAGATCAGCAGCCTGGAATAGCAAAGAATTATTGAAAAAATGATGGAGACTTGCCACAAAGACACAGAAGCCATCTTGGATGGGCTCTTCTAACTCCATCCGAACGTTTGAATATTGAAATAAATATATACATTGAAATAAATATATACATTATAACCTACTGAATAAAATAGGGAATCATAAGTCTATGTTAGTACAAATAAGTTGAAAGTTTGAGGAATAGGTATCGCTGTAGTTTCAAAATACCTCCCCACAAGATCTCTTTAATTACAAAGGAGAAAGGAATGACTGTGACAGTGGAGAGGCCTGGCAGTCACCACCTTAACGAAGGAATCAGAGTGCACGTTATAGGTAGTGGGGCAAATTGGAATTGTGCTCCAGCTGGATAGGATCCATTTAGTAGAATGCAGCATCAATTCTGTAACACTCCTGCCAAAGAACATACCTGGAATCTAATCATGAGTACACATTAGGCAAAAATCGAAAGGCACCAGTAATCTTTAGAAGTGTCAAGGTCATGAAAGTCAATGAAAGACTAAGGATTTGTTCCAGACTGAAGGAGGAGACTTAGAAGATGTGACAGTGAAATGGAACACATAATCCTAAACTTAGATGCATTTGCTATTATGAAAGGCAACTAGCAAAACCTGAAAACTTTAATAATAATTTAATATGTATTGTTATGTTACAGCATTAATGTGCCAGTTAAATTTCCTGTGTTTTGAGGGCTGTATTATGGTTATGTAGGAGATTGCCCTGTTTATAAGACATACACAAGTATTTTGGGGATGATGGGCCATCAGGTTGGCAGCTCATTCTCAACTGGTTCAAAGAAAAAAATTCTATGTTCTGTACTTCCCACTGTTCTGTAACTCTCTGATTATTTCTAAGTAAAAAATTTTTAGCTCTGTATCAGGTTGTCAAGAATAAAACAGATGAGTTACTTCAGAAGTAGGACTAGCATTGGGCAGTGTAATCTCTTAAAGTTAAGAACTGCCCTACGTATTTGCTCTGTGAAATGGAAGGACTCACAATAGAATTCCAGTGTCATGCGATGACTTCATATTCCAAGTCATCCTGGAGAGAGCTGGCAAGGGGATATTTGATTTCATAGTTGTGTTGTCTATCTTTGTCTTTCTCTCACTGCCCTTTTTCTATATGATCTGCAGGTAATCCATGACTTCTTATTTTCCTTGAAAGAAAGCCCAGAAAAGTTTCAGATCGAAGCCAACTTTCCCCGGCGGGTGCTGCCCTGCATCCCTTCAGAGGAGTGGCCCAACCCCCCCACGCTGCAGGAGGCCGGACTCAGCCACACAGAAGTTCTCTTTGTTCAGGACCTAACAGATGAATGACATTTTTTCTTCCTCTCCCCTCCTACCCTAATCCCTAAAAGAAATGGAAAAACAAAAACAAAAAAAAACAAGAGAGAGAAATTCATATTATTATTATTATAATACAATATTTTTTTTAAAAGACTGCTGCATCCTGAGGAAGGATCAGAAACCATGCTGCCTAAAAGAGTCACCACCTGTGTGTGCGTGCGAGGTCAGCAATGAACGTTCCCGCTGGCAAGGCCGCCCTTCCCTACTGCCTCTGCACCACGCACCTTCCAACAAAAGGAGACTCTTCACCTCCAACCCAGTCATTGTCCCCACTGGGGAAGGGGACATTCCCACTAGTTCTCATTCATTCTTGCTTTTATGGAAAATAAAAGTGAAAAAAACCTCCACCAACCAGCTACTGCAGCATCTCCTGAGGACTTGCTTCTCCCACCACCGGAGAAGAGAGGGAAGAGAGGGCACAGAACAGAGATGTTCTTGAACTTCCCACAACTTATGAATAACTTCTAAATGTTTTCTGTTGCTTTGTAATGACCAAAGGAATGAGGCTGACATAGGTGTTTTTTTCCTTAACTTGATTTGATAAGAGCCAATTCTTAAGCCCATGAGTTCATGCCCGGGGCTCCTTAGCTCACAAGAGTATAATAAAGGTGGCCTGGGCTGATTTATGCTTATTTCTGCCATTGTCCCTCTCACATTCCCAGAGAGGTTGTTCTTTTTGGTCCAACTCTTACTGTCCTTTCTTGCCATCTATGTGCCCCACTTGGAGTATTGGGAGGAAATCTGGGTTCGTTACTCCACAGTCTGTACAGATAGACCCATATATACGGCGTGAACTCTGTGTATACTCAGTATACACATGACTGCAGCTTTCCCTTGGAATCTGTACCAAGTAGTTATTATGGGATCTGAACCAAAGGATAGCGGCTCTTCATTCCTCTTCTGACATGTGCATGCTCTTCCTGCTCAGCCTTGAGCTTTCCTGAATTGCCAAGTTTGGTGCTTTCCCAAAGGACTAGCAGGACCTGTGGTAGAACCAGCAGAACCCCATGAGAGTTCCCTGCCTGTCTCAATGGGAGTGTGGTGGTGGCAGTGGTTTAAGGGTAGAACTAGAGACCTTGAAGGGAGCCAAGACAGAACTCTAAGCCTGTGTAAACTGTTGGAAGGCACATTTAGTTTCTGATGTAGCCACCCGCCAGACGAAGTTTTTAATCCTCTCTATTGCTGTGTTAAAGTAATAGGGTTTTTTAACCTCTGGATATCTGTTCTCTGGTTGAGTTTATGCTAATGGGTACATGGGTCAGGCCATGTATTAGCAGATGCCAGCATGAGCTGGCAAATATTCCAAAGTGTTCTACAGCTAGACTGGTGCAGACTTGTAACACTGCAACCTACTGAAGTAACTGTAGTTCCTAACATGCTGTGAGGCCAGGGGTTCATATCAAGATAAAACATGGTAGATTTGCAATCTTGCTCTCTCTTGCTTACCTAAAATCTAAGGGCCACTCTTAGGTAGCAGTGATGTGTCCTCAACTCTCTGCAGCCGTCAGGGGTTGGGGTAAACATCAAGGGACAGAGTAGGGAACCTCACACAAAGCACCTGGGAAGCCTAGGAATTTCCCAGTAGCCTTGGCACAGGTTTCTAGAACACTATTTCTAGGAAAATTTAATTCTGCTCCTGACTGCCTATTATTCCATTGTTTACTGTTGCCTCAAGCCCAGGTGAGTCGGAAATCACTGTCTGACTGCTGTGTTGGCACGAAAGGAATCTGGAGTGAGTACCAGGATAAAGCATATTCTCCACCCAACCTTATGTGAATTCTGCTTCCTGCTGACAACCATGCAAAGAGGAATTTTTCCACTTAACTCAGAGCCTCCCTCCCCGTCGAACTCACATCTCTTTCCCTGGCAGTACACAGGAGGGGAGGATATTAAGGGCCTTTGCTAGGTTGAGTGTACCAAGTGTCTTGCCAACACCTCTCTGGGAAGTTGTAAAACTTTTTCCTTAATTCAGTCTTCATCTTATTCTACAATGTGCACTTTATGTCTCTTACCCTTTTAAAACTTGGTTCAGTGAAGGAGGTCAGATGCCAGAATATTAAGAAAAAGTCTATGTCGGTACAGTTCTTGGGATGGCCTACCCATTACTTTAGGTTTCAAGAGATTTTATCTAAAGCACATGTTCCTTCCTAGTCCATGTTGAAACAGGCTTGCTTTGCTCAGACCCCATTCCTGTCTCCTTGCTGACCCTAGGGCTGCTGCCTAGGTGCCATCTCCCTCCTCCGTGAAGGATGCACGTTTTGTCACTTAAAGCCAGTACAATCTGTATGTTACTCCCAAGGACCTCTGGGAACTCAATGGGACCTGCAAAGGAGAAAATAACTGAGAAGTATCTGCAAGGATTTGCTCATTTCCAGATCGCCTCTGGGTTATTTCAGCTGTTTATCAAACGGCAAGTCATCAACCTAACAAAAACACTTGTTTCAAGTTGTGTTCTGCAGTCCCAAAACTGAAGTTGTAGATTCAGCTGAATAACTATGGGAAATGACCAAGCAAAGACACCCTGTTGGGAGTCAGTTGAATTTCTGCAGCCTCAGTGGGGCCTTTGTGGTCTTTTCTTCCACTTCTACAGAATTTCCTGCAGCAAATATGTCTTTGTCCTTGCTTTCCTCCACTATGATGTTTGGATAAAAAATGAGCAGAGGAGAATATCTGTCTCTTAAAAAAAAATAAAAGGAACCTAGAATCTTCGACTGAGCAGTCATTATGAAAATTGCTAATGGTGCCAAGGCCAAGGAAAGAGTTTCAGAAAATGACTGTGGGAAAGAGTGATAACCCCCAGAATGGAAAATCAGGGGAGTATTATCTGGTGCTTGAACAAGGAGCTCCACTTTACAACTGGTTTTTTTAGGACTTGTGAGGAATGCAGCAACAGGAAATCCATCCACAAAGGATGCAGTGCCCCAACTTGTACTGCACCTGAATAGTTATGTGATAATTTACTGAAGAAATCTAGTGTACTTTAAATTTTTTTCATAAAAGTTTACATTGTATTGTAGGTTAACATTAAATGTTTTATAACAAAAATCTCCAAACAAGTTGTGGGTCTTTCTGTCCAGGAGAGATGTGGTAGGTATTTTCCTGTGTGTGAAGGAAAGTTTGGGAAACCACGGGGGTGAGAACAGGGTTACTGCATTGCCGAAAAGCAAAGGAGAATCAAAGAAGAGCATGAAGTTGAAATAACATATTCCGGTGAAAGGAGGCAACATAGTGTGGTGTAGCAGAAGGAGCAGACAGATCCAGGTTCGAGTTTGGGCTTTTCTGACCTCAGACAAGTTCTTTAGTTTCCCCCAACTATAAATGAAGTTAACACCATCTGTCTCAGGATGGGTTTGTAGGTTAATCAAATGTATATGAAGTGCCCTACACAGGTGTCATTGATCCCTTTCTCCATGGGAGTGTGTTTTGAAAGAATATTTTCTTACAGTTGAAACTGTCAGTTTCAAAAGGGATGCCATGTCTCCTGCTAGAACATACCCATGTCCTTGTGAATGAGTGCCTAAAGAAGAGTCGCCTTTGATCTAACGAAGTCTGGACTGTTGGAGCTCCCCTCCTAAGGTATTTTTGCTTGTTTTTTTTATTTCTGAGAGGAAATGCAAACCTTGGTTCTTTGCCTTTCTCTTCCCCACTGTCTGACCTTGTGCAAAGAACTTATTCCTGTGAGCTACGAATTCTTGTCATCTTCAGTCTACCCTGTTACTTATCTGAAGATGTGGGCTTCCTTTTTGTTGTGTGTGTGTGTGTAGTTTTTAATTTTATTTTAAGATTTTATTTATTTGTTTGACAGCAAGAGAGGGAACACAAGCCAGGGTAGAGAGGGAGAAGAAGCAGGTTTCCTGCTGAGCAGGGAGCCTGATGCGGGGTTCGATCCCAGGACCCTGGGACCATGACCTGAACTGAAGGCAGATGCCTAATGACTGAGCCATCCAGGCGCTGCTTGTTTGTTTTTTTAAATGTAGATCTTAAGTGTAAACTAGAATGTCTTCTACTCCGTCTCATAAGTCTGCAAGAAGCGTTTGTTCACCTTAGGTCAGAATCCACTTTTAAAAATGAACACTTTTCAATTGTTCGTGAAGGTTATATATAAAATTTTTGCCATCAATTGACAGAGTAAAGGAAGGTTTGAACTCTGATGCCAGATACACTTGGTTTCAAATCCTGGCTGTGGCCATGGTTTGGGGCAAATGACCTTAACTCTTTAGGTTTCAGTTTCATCATCTGTAAAATGGGGCCTGTTGTAGCCTTGCAGTCAGGCTGAAGTGAATGGCTGCTGCAGTTACCTGGCACCCAATAGGTGTTCGGTAAGTAAGAGCTCCGATTACTGTTTTCAGCACAGTCTGTAGCTTGCCCACTGCTAGCAGTTCATCCTAGATGCAGATAAAGGAAGGAGAGCAAAAGGGGAGGGGTTAAGTTGACGCTTTGCTTACGGGCAGGTAATGTCTGACACTTTTTCTTGCCATGCCTCCGGTGTTGTAACTCCATGTACTTTTACCCTGATGGAGCCACCAGCACCCAAAATCTCTTCCTCCTGACCATGAGCTCAGCCAACACTGCTGAGCCTCTCCTCCTTCTCACGGCTCTACCTCTCCCCTTCCCTTTTCTGTCTGCCCTTCTTGGTAACTCTCAGAATGATGCCCCAAACTCCCTAGGTTTCTAAACCTGGTGAGCTAAAACCTGGTTTTGTCTTGAAGACACCACTTCAAAAAAACCCGTAATCAGGGACTGTTCATTTTCCTTCAAATCTTGGAACCAGAAAATGGATCCATATTTCTCTTCTGCCACTTTGATGCACTGTTGTCCAGGACAGTGTTCCTGAAGCACATGCCATCTGCTTGGACTACTTTATCCTGTTCTGGTTGCTACTGGACATTCCTCCAGATGTTGGCAACTGATACCTTTTTCTCCACCAGGAATCTAGGTGACTTTTACATCTACATATGTGGATTTCCTAAAATTCTGGTCCTCCTGCTCCTGATTTGACTTGTGTAGCTACTGAATGTAGTAGAAAGAGGCTTTGAGTCAAATCTGAATTTGAAACTACCCCTTGCTGAGTGATCTAGGGGATTTCCTCATCTATAAACATGAAGGCAGTGCATCCTTATAAAATTCAGGTGCTCTTTAAATGGACTGCTGTCTGTGAAGTGCCTGGTGGGTGGAAAGATGCTTAGTAAATGTTTGCTTTCTTCGCTCCTGTCCCAGCAGTGCTGTGCTTTGAGTTAGCGTTCAGTGTCAACTGCTTCACCCTCAAGACCTCAGAACCAAACCCTTCCTGACCACAGCCTTTAGTGCTCCAGCTCCACCGTCCCTAAACTGCCCGTAAGGCCTTTCTTTCCCTCTCCACATCTCTCAATTCTCCCTACTAGAATTCTTTTGGCTTCGTGCACCTCTCCACTACAATCCAGTGCTGTCACAATTCCCAGAGTTAAACTGAACTATTTGATTTCTCTCGTCTCGTTCCTTAAGTTGTGGAGTCCTAGCATATATCACAGTAAGCTGAGGAGCCTGGGCGTTGGTGCCCACTTCTGTGCTCCAGCTCTTACTCTCCATGTGTTTCTGCCGCATAGGCATTGCTCCACTGTGTCCGCTTTCTCAAATCTAAGCCCACCTGCATCCTCTTCACTCTTAAGTCCACTACTGACCAGCCTACTTCCTGAGAAATTCAAGATCTTGTCACAGAACTTCATCCGCTTCCTTTTTCACTTCAAAATTGTTCTGTGATGTTATGTGCTTCCTCTTTCTTTTCTGTCTTGTGGGTCTATTTTCTTTTGAAGGAGATGTAACTTACATACAGTAAAATGCCCAAATCTTAAATCCACAACTTGATGACATTTTACCTTTATGTGTATACCAAAATCAAGATGCAGTATATTTAATCACTCTAGAAAGTTACCTTGTGTGTCTATAGCTCCTCAGAGACAACCACTATTCTGGCTTCTTTTACCACAGAAGTTGTGCTTGTTCTTAAACTTCATATGAATGGACTCACCGTGTATGTTTGTGTGATTTTATAAATTGTTGTTTTTTGTTTTGTTTTGTTTTTGGAGAAAGTGCTTGAGTTGGGGTGGGGGAGAGGAGGGAAGGGAAGAGGGAAAAAGAATGGTAAGCAGGCTCCACACCCAGCACCGAGCCCGAAACAGGGCTTACTCTCATGATCCTGAGATCATGACCTGAGCTGAAATGAAGAGTTGTATGCTTAACCCACTGAGCCACCCAGGTGCTCCTGTTTTTTGTTTTTTGTTTTAATTAATTAATCTCTACACCAAACATGGGGCTTGGACTCACAACCCTGAGATCAAGAGTCACTGAGCTGACTGAGCTAGCCAGATGCCCCATCAATTGTTTTCTTTATTCAAATATTCCTATTCATGATAGGAAACTTTAGGAAGTGCAAAGGAACAATAAAAAAAACTTTATAATACTATGTTGTCCAGAGGTATCATTAATATTCCAATGTATGTCTTCCCAGACTTTGCATATAAAAACTTTTTTTCCTACAAAAATGGGATGGCATTGTAAATACTGTATTATCTCAATTTCACATCTTCTATATATTTTTAAATGACTATGCAGCATTTCACTGAATGGATGTGCCATAAACTGTAAACTGATAAAAATTCTCTCATGACATTTTAGGTTGTTCAACTTTTTTTTTTTTTTTTTCTTTTCTAAGTACGAATTAATAAACATCCGTGTAGCAATAAATGTACACATCCATGCTTGTTTTCTCAGGGGAAAAAAATCCTAGAGTGAAGTTACTGAGTCACAAAAGGATGGAATTTTGCTTTTTTAAATGATTGATTTCCAAATCATAGTGCAGAAAAGTTATACTCCTGCCAGCAATGTGTGCTCCGTCTCCCATTTGTGTCGTCATTGCCAGAACCTTTACTAACAACTATCCCCTTTCAATCACTTGAATCTCCTTTCATGTTCCATCTAAAAATGTTTGGCATCTCCTCCTTTGCAAAACCTTAATCTTACCCACAAGTTACTGTCCTATCTCTTTTCCTGCCAAGATTGGTTGCACAGCCAGCCTCCACTTCTTTCTTAACCTCCTCTTGATTGAACTTTCATCCCCACTGACCATCTCTTATGGTCAGCTGTAACCTCCTAATTGGTTTCTTACAAGATCTCCGTAAATGTAAAAGTTCCCCAGTTGGTACCTGATACAGAGTCAAGTGTCCCCTTGTTTCTGGCCCACGGATTGGGGGTCAGATTATGTGAACTAGGTTAGGGAATCACACTTTATCCTGAGGGCCATTGAGGGGCTTTAAGCAAGGGAGATACATCAGATTTGGGTGTTAGAAAACTGATTCTGTCACTGGGAGACTGGATGGGAGGGGGCCAGGACTAAGAGGTGATATGATAGAGTCCTGGATTAGGAATGGTTTGGGGATGAAGGGGTGTTAATGATGGAAATGAGAACTATTTAGAAAGCACAATGACCAGGGAGGACTTGGAGGCTGATAAGATATGGAGGGTGATGGGGTGAGAAACTGAGGATGATGTCCAGGTATCTGATGACTGCATTTAGGAAAACAGACAGTCACTGGTGACTTTCATAGGTGCTATTTCAGTGGAGTACAGTATCAGAAGGCAGAAATAACAAATGGGAGATGAACTGGAAAGATGAAATGTAGGCAGCTCTCAGGAAATTTGTTGGTGGAAGAAGGTATTGGAGGAAATAGAACAAGCCAGAGAGGAACTATGAATGAGGATAGGTCACTTGTTTTAAGGTGGGAGAAACTTCATTATGTGTCAATGTTAAAAGCAATGAGATTTTAGAGAAAAAGGTTGAAGATGCAGAGAAAGGATAACAGAAAGATACCCCTGGGGTGGGGGAAGGATTGGCCTTAGGAGGAAGGATGGGAGCAGAAGTCGGTGTATTTATAGATTTGAAGGCAAAAGTTGAGAGTGTCCGCATGTGATGGCATCTGTTCTGTCAGGTTGTAGGGGTTGATGAGGTCAGGCGTCTAAGAAGACTGAAGAAGATTTGAAATAGCCATTTTAGAGAGCAGGCCAGAGTATAGGAAGACATAGGTGGCTTTCTAGAAAAACTGAGCCCAGGTGAGACTGAGACCAGAATATGTGGTAGGAGTAGACATGAAAAGCCAGGCACTGTCACCAGTCTATTTTCTTCCTGCTGCCAATTTTCTTTCTGAAAACAGGTCACATGCGGGCATTCAGTTTTCAGCACCCCCTTTGTCCCAGGTGAAGGTCCAGCTCCTCAGCCTGGAGTTGGAGACTTGAACTCTGGGCCCTTGCAGAACTTTATAGCTTTTTCTGTTCTTCCTCATGGTCACACTAATGCACCGTTACAGATCTCTTGATTGTTCCCTAAACGTACCATGCACTTCCTGCCTAAAGATAAACTAACACAACTGACACTCAAGAGAAATGGTTTAAAAGATACGTTGTCAATTTCTCAAACTCTTCTGATTGCCAGCCAGGCAGCACCTAGACCACATGATTCTGGTCTTCCAGAATCATATTTATAAGACTCTGGCTTACTATAACACAGATACTAGCAAGGAGAGTAGATGTAAGTCATAATTAGCATGGTATACCGATTTAGGAACATAGTAACTCTATACACCTGGATCTTCTCAGGTAGCTCTTACCTTTTGGTGCCTATATTGGAGATCTTTAGTTGCAAGTAACAAACAGGAAACCCACTGTAGCTAATTTAAGGGAAAAAAACGATGTGTTGAAAGACTATGGGGTAGGTTGCAGAATTGAAAGTCAAATTGCGGAAAGGGTGAGGTCCAGGTTTCAGAAAGGGTGGGTTGGTGGGAGGGTGTTGTCAAAGGTAGAAGATACCCTTGGGAAGTCAGGACTCCTACCTTTGGGAGGGAAGAGCATAATTGGCAAGTAGATTGGGGTTTCTGTGCTTAGTTGCACCCCGTATATGGCAGGGCCTTTTTAAAAAAATTGCAGAAAAGTATAAAAAAGAAAATAACCCTTATTCACATTCCTTCTACCCCAAATTATTAATACTTTGGCATGTTTGCTTCTAGCTTTTTTTCCCCTGGATATACTTTGGTTAAAATTGCATCAAATCTTTATACATTTGCTAAAATAAATCCATTCATGCTCAGCAGATGTGGCTAATTTCTGACTGAGCAACCTGCCATTGTGTTGAGCACTGACCAGCAGTGAGCCCTCTGTTATTCGGAGGCCTTTCCCAGCGTGCACGTCTCTGTCAGAGACTTGATCTGAGGTTGAAATAACAGCAGAGGCCAATGCGTTTGCCTCAGCTAGTCAGAACTGTGGAGGCCAGGGAGGGGATGGTTCAAGGAATCATCATCGTACAGAAGGATCATTGGATATGGGACAGGTAACAGTTAATTTACCATGCTGGGACACTGGAAAGAAAGAGGGTAGGGCCCATGCAAACACCTGGGCCCTGGGACTGAGGTCAACTTCCCACATGCTTTCCCTCCCAGCAGCTTATTCGTTCACTTATTCAGTCACCTGTTGAGAAAACCCTCACTGATGCCTACTGTGTCCATGCCCTTTTGCTAGGATCTGGGAACATGGTGATTGTGATGGCGTTGGTCCAGTGAAGCAGACACATGGGCAGCCAGCTGGATTGATCATAACAGGTGAGACGTGTGGGGAAAAGCCGTCTGCATGGTGGGCTGTGAAAGCAGAGTAGAAGTGTGGCCTGCTCTGGCTTGAGGAGTATCTGGGGAAGCTCACTTGAGGAGGAAACATTCAAACTGGACTTTAGAAAAGGAGCATGCTTACCAGGAAAAGTTAAAGCATTTGAGGCCACATACTGTGCTAAGGGCAACTGTGCTAAGCCACAACTGTGGCTCAAGGGCAAAGGCTACAGGGGTGGGTAGACGGACCTGGGCTTGACCCCTTGATCCCAACTGTACTGTGTATTGGCTCCAGGATCTTTGGCAAGTCCTCTCCCATCTCTGAGCCTCCCTTTCCTCAGCAGGAACTATGAGGGAAGCAGTAGCAGTTCTACAGTAAAGAAAACAGAAGAAGGACCCCATGAGGGATAACTTGGCAGTATGGTAGGCACTCACGAAATGTGAATGGTCTTCCAAGCAGGGGGAACGGCATGCACAACATGGGTAAAAATGGCATGTTGGGGAAACCGTGAGAACCTGATTTGACTTGAAGGAAGGCCTGAAGGAAGGAGGGAGACGCAGGGACTGACAAGAGTGAGACGAGATTGGGATCATAGTTCTTCTACTGCCCCCATCCCCTCCCACAGGGAAGCTGGAGAGGCAGGTGAGAGAGGAAAAGACAAGTATGGAACCCCATTTCTTTGACATCACCCATCTTCCAGTGAAAGACAGAGGTGGTTTATCTTCAGGGCTGCAATCAGTCTGACTTCAGTTTCCCCATTCATAAAAAACGGAAAAGAGGAGACAACATTCCTTCTGTGGCTGTCATCCCCAAGAACCCCATAAGGGACAGAGGACTTCCATTTTCTGTTGCATCCCAGGAGGTTGTAAGGTGGCAGTGGAGCATGGAGGAGGCAGGGGAGGGAAACAGACTGAAGAAGACCTCTGTTAGGGTTTTTCAAAAGTGGGTTTTCTGACTTGGAGAATGCAGGAGTGGAAAGACTACCAGGTTATCCTGATTCTCCCATTTTCTACCTGGGCCTATGGCTAGCCTGGGGCCTCTCTGAGCTGCAGCTCCTCCAAAGGGAAACCAAAGATAATATATGCCTCAATTCAGGGAGCTGAAGAGCAAATGAAACCCTATGGTTTATAAGGCCCTCTGGGACCTGGCCCTTGACCACGTCTTCAACTTCATCTCTTCAACTTTACCCTGTGCTCTTGCCCAAACTCATTCTTGCCTCCGGGCCTCTGCATATTCTGTTCCCTCCTTCTGGAATGCTTTTCTCCTGACTAGGTAGCTCCTTTTCATCATTCAGGCCTCGCTGATCTCAATGTCACCTCCTCTGGGAAACCCCCCCATTTTCATGACCCTTGCGATAATCTGAAATTATTCTTTACTTATATATTGTCTGTCTTTCCTGGAATGCCAGCTTCCTGGAGGCAGGAACTTTGTCTCATTCACTGGAATTCCCCACTGCCTAGAACAGTGCATGACTTTGGGCAGAAACACTCAGCCAGTTCTGTTGAATGACTTTATTTAGCACAAACAACATGCAAAGCACCCTACAAGGTGCTGAGGACTCGGTGGCAGTTAAACTGCCCTTATAGAGTATATAGGCTTTTACACCTATGCCCAGAGAAGAACTTTGAAAGTCTTTCCTATCAGTATACGGGCTGAGTTCAAAGGGTGCTGAGGCACCAGGGCCAAAGGAGTGAGAAAGTATCTATTCCTGGAGCTCCACCTTCCTCCCTCTGAGGACCTGTGGTGTGTGCACCCCTTGGTGAGATATTACCAATTCTACCAACTGTTATTAAAAAGACACACTTTAGTGCCACTTCATTCATTCTTCAAGAAATGACTACCATGGGTCAGGCATAGTTGTAGTTGCTGGCAGGCAGAGCTTCTGATAGAACAGCGGTAACCCAGAATGACCTTCTACCCTCCCCGCCCCCACCCCCGCAACACTGCCACACCTTTAAGTAACAGAACTACAGCCCAAAGATGGTAGGATTTTTTAAAATATCTTATTTATTTTTTAAGTAAGCTCTACGCCCAAAGCGAGGCTTGAACTCACGACCCTGAGATCCAGTCACATGCTTTACCAACTGAGCCATTCAAGAGTCCCAAGATGATAGGATTTAGAAAAAAAAATTTTTTTTAATTTATTTATCTGAGTATAGTTGACATGCAACATTACATTAGTTGCAGGTATACAGCTTTGTGATTTAACAAGTTTATACATTATGCTATGTTCACTACAAGTATAGCTGCTGTCACCACACCACACTATTACAATATCATTGACTGTATTCCCTATGCCGTGCCTTCTATTCCCATGACTTAGTCATTCCATAACTAGAAGCCTGTATCTCCGTCTCCCCTGCACCCATTTTGCTCATCCTCCCACCCACCTCTCCTATGGCAATCATCAGTTTGTTCTCTGTATTGATAGGTCTGATTCTGCTTTTTGTTTAATATATATATATATATATTTTTTTTTTAGATTCCACTTATGAGTGGAATCATATGGTATTTGTCTTTCTCAGTCTGACTTATTTCACTAAGCATAATACCTTCTAGGTTTCCCACAGTTGGCTGTACACTACATTACATTCCCACCAACAGTTGCTTTTTCTCCGCATCCTTGCCAATACTTGTTGTTTCTTGTTATTTTTATTTTGGCCATTCTGACACGTATAAGGTGATACCTCATCATAGTTTTAATCTGCATTTCCTTGATGATTAGTGATGCTGAGTTGAGCATCTTTTCATGTGTTTGTTGTCTATCTCTATGTCGTCTTTTGAAAAATGTCTATTCAGGTCCTTTGCCCATTTTTTAATCAGATTGGTTTTTTTGGTGATGAGTTGTACAAGTTCTTTATATATTTTGTAAATTAACCCCTATCAGATATATCATTTGCAGGTATCTTCTCCCATTCGGTAGGTTGTCTTTTTGTTTTGTTGATGGTTTCTTCTGCTGTGCTAAAGCTTTTTATTTTTATGTAGTCTCAATAGTTTATTTTTGCTTTTGTTTCCCTTGCTTCAGGAGACATATCTAGAAAAGTGTTGCTACAGCTGATGTTAGGGAAATTACTGGCTGTACTCTCTTCTAGGATTTTTATGGTTTTAGGTCTCATATTTAGGCCTTGCATCCATTTCAAGTTTATTTTTGTGCATAGCGTTAGTGGTCTAGTTTTATTCTTTTACATGTAGCTGTCCAGTTTTCCCAACACCATTTATTAAAGAGAGTATCTTTTCCTATTGTGTATTCTTGCCTTCTTTGTCATAGATTAACTGACCGTATAATTGTGGGTTTATATCTGGGGTCTCTGTTCTGTTTCGTGGATCTATGTGTCTATTTTTGTGCCAGTGCTGTACTGTTTTCATTACTGCAGCTTTGTAGTATGTCTTGAAATCTGGTATTGGGATACCTCCAGCTTTGTTGTTCTTTCTCAAGATTACTTTTGCTATTCAGGGTCTTCTGTAGTTCCATACAAATTTTAGTATTTTTTGTTCTAGTTTGTTGAAAAATGCTGTTGGCATTTTGATAGGAATTGCACTGAATCTGTAGCTTGCTTTGGGTAATATGGAAATTTTAACAATATTAATTCTTCCAAACCATTAGCATGGAATATCTTTCCATTTGTTTGTGTCATCTTCAGTTTTTTTCATTAGTGTTTTATAGTTTTCAGAGTATAGTTCTTTCACCTCTTTGGTTAATTATTCCTAGGTATTCTATTCTTTTTGTTGCAACTGTAAACAGGATTTTTTTTAAATTTCTCTTTCTGCCACTTCATTAGTGTATGGAAACACTACCAATTCCTGGGTGTTAATTTTGTATCCTGCCACTTGATTCTTTTATTACTTTTAAGAGGTTTTGGTGGAGTCATTAGGATTTTCTGTGTATAGTACAAAAATGATAGGATTTTAATCTGATTCATAATGTCGGCCTTTATCCAATTTCCCAGAGGCTTTTTTTTTTTTTTTTACTTTTTATTTGAAATAAATTTATAGGAAGTTGTAAAAATATTACAAAAACGTCTTATGTAACCCAATGAGAACACCTTTTAATTAATTAATAATTTATTTATTTTTAAAGATTTTATTTATTTGACAGAGAGATCACAAGTAGGCAGAGAGGCAGGCAGAGAGAGAGGGGGAAACAGGCTCCCTGCTGAGCAGATAGCCTGATGCGGGGCTCAATCCCAGGACCCTGAGATCATGACCTGAGCCAAAGGCAGACGCTTAACTGACTGAGCCATCCAGGTGCCCCACCAATAATAACATTTTACATAAAACCAGAAAAATGACATTGATATAATCCACAGTTTTCACCAGTTTTACATCCACCCATTTGTGTTTGTAGTTGTCAATTTCATTACTTATATAAATTCATATAACCACACCATAATCAAGATCCAGAACCACTGCATTGCCACAAAGATCTTACCCCTGCTACCCCTTTATAGTCACACACACACACCCTTGTTCCACCCATCCCTAACCCCTGGCAACCACTAATCTATTCTCCATCTCTCCTAATATTGAGATATATATATATATATCACCTTGTGATTGGCTTTTTTCACTCAGCATAATTGCCTTGAGATCCATCCAAGTTGTTGCATGTATCAGTAGTTCCTTTTTTTTAAGTGAGCTCTACACTAAATGTGGGGTTTGAATTCAACGACCTCGAGATCAAGAGTTGCACGCTCACTGACTGAGCCAGCCAGGCGCCCCTAGTTTGTTCCTTTTCATTGCTAAGTAGTATTCTGTGATCTGGATGGATCAGTTTAACCATTTGCTCATTGAAGGACGTGTAGATTGTTCTCTCTTTGGGGTGATTACGAATAAAGCAGCTATGAACATTTGTGTATGTGGTTTAGTGTGGACATGTTTTCATTTTTCTGGGATAAATGCCCAGGAGTACTGGGTCATGTAGTAAGTATATGTTTAGTTTTAGAGGAAACTGCCAGGCTGTCGCCATGGTGAAGCTGAGCAAAGGGGCCAAGCAGAGGCTGCAGCAGCTCTTCAAGGGTGGCCAGTTTGCCACCCACTGGAGCCTTATTCCTCTCATGATTTACCTGGGATTTAGGAGGGGTGCAGATCCTGGAATGTCTAAGCCAACCCTTTTTAGTTTACTTAGGGGATAAAGAACTATTTGGTCATCTAGATTTGGAAGCAATTAATGGACAAGAACAACATGGAAGGTGTGTGCGGTGGCTGGGATAAAAGACGGGACATCCTTTAGATGCTCATCAGTTGAATGGTACAGGGCTCTTCACAGATGCTTCAGTGGCAGAGTGGAACCTAACTCCTGACTTAGTTAGGATAGATTGTATCAAAATAAGTGTTTAAAAAAAAAAAAACAACACTTGCCAGACTATATTCCAGAGAGGCTGTACTATTTAATATTCCCGTCTGCAATGTATGAGAAATCCAGTTTCTCCGCATCCTCACCAGAATTTGATATTGACACTATTTACTATTTTCGTTGTTTTTACAGGTATGTAATAATCTTATTGTGGTTGAATTTGCATTTCCCTAATAGCTTATGGTGGTGAACAAATGAAATATCCTCTTTGTTTAATGTGTTCATGTCTTTTTCCCATATTCCTTTTTTAAATTTATTTTTTTAATTTTTTTTTGTAAAAAAATCCAATGTATTTATTTAATATATTCATCACAAGGGCTCAACCAGAGACTTAATTTAAAAAACAGAAACAAAACAAAAATGACACCACAGTTTAAGATTAAGATACTAGATAGAAATCAAGAAAAAGACACACTGTCTAAGGAGAAAATAAAAAAACACAAGGAGAAAGGCTGGACAGTCAGGGATCTTGGCTGGAGACCTGCTTTGAGTAGGTTTCTCGCAGATACTTCTTAAAGGCTGTGGGGTTTTTCTAGAGCTCGGCAGCATGTGTGTTCAAAGGACTATCAATGTTTGGTTCTCCTAGCAGGTTCTGGATGGACAGCAGGATGGTCTTGACATCATGCAGGGCTGACCACTTGTCCTTTAGGATACCCAGGCAGATGTTCCCCTGGGTGTCCACGTTGGGGTGGTAGCACGGGGTGAAGAACTTCACCGTGGGCGTGTTGTAAGGGTACCACTGGGGAACTCCAGGGACAGCTTATACCTCAGGTCTTCGTACACTGTGCCAGCTGCTCCATGGATGGTCCCCACCCATTTGAAAAGGTTGTCTGATTCAAGGAAAGGCAGAAATTCCTTTGTCTCCAGACATCATGAGGGTCATCAGCTCCTGCTGTAGCCTCTTGCCCACGGGGCCACGGGCGGCGCCCCCGCTGGGCTTGGCTCCTTTGCGGGCGGCGGCGACGCTGGCGGCAGCTGGGTCGCGGTTCTGGGAGGCCATCCGGGCGGCGCGGGGAGGGAGACAGGAACTCAGAGAGCACCACTGCAACTGCCATTTTTTTTTTTTTTAAGATTTTATTTATTTGACACAGAGAGAGAGATCACAAGTAGGCAGAGAGGCAGGCAGAGGGAGAGGGAAGCAGGCTCCCTGCTGAGCAGAGAGCCTGATGCGGGGCTCGATCCCAGGACCCTGAGATCATGACCTGAGCCGAAGGCAGAGGCTTTAACCCACTGAGCGACCCAGGTGCCCCTCTTTTGCCCATCTAACTGGACTGTCTTTTGTTGAGTTTTGAGAGTTCTTATTTATCTGACATGAGTCATTTCTCACATACGTGACTTGCAAATTAAGCATTTAATTTCTGGTGAAGTCCAGTTTATTACTTTTCTCTTTTATGGATTGCTTTCAGTGTCATGTCTAAGATCTCTTCACTTAGCTGTAGGTCCTAGTGAAGATTTTCACTTGTTTTCTTCTAAAAGTTTTCCAGTTTTATGTTTTACCTTTTTTTTTTAAAGACTTTAGTAGAGAGAGAGAGAGCACGCACACAAGCAAGGGGAGCAGCAGGGAGAGGGAGAAGCAGGCTCCCCGCTGAGGGACTCCATCCTAGGACCCTTAGATCATGACGCGAGCTGAAGGCAGATACTTAACTGAGTGAGCCACCCAGGTGCCCCTATGTTTTACCTTTAAATCTTTGATCTATTTTGAGTTCATTTTTGTATTGTGACTTAAGTTTCTTTTTAATTTTTTTAATGGATGTCCAACTACTCCAGTATTATTTATTGAAAAGCCTATCCTTCACTGAATGCTCAAAAATTAGCTGGCCTTACTTGTGCGGGTCTCTTTCTGGGATCTTTCTTCTGTTCCGTTGATCTACCTGTCTATCCCTCTGCCATGTTGTCTTTTTTTTTTTTTTTAAGATTTTATTTATTTATTTGACAGAGAGGAGAGAGATCACAAGTAGGCAGAGAGGCAGGCAGAGAGAGAGGGGGGAGCAGGCGCCCTGCTGAGCAGAGAGCGTGATGCGGGACTGGGGACTCAATCCCAGGACTCTGAGATCATGACCTGAGCCAAAGGCAGAGGCTTTAACCCACTGAGCCACACAGGCGCCCTCTGCCATGTTGTCTTAATGCAGATCTACAATAACTCTTAAAATCAGGTATGGTGATTCTTCTCACTTTATTCTTGTTTTTCAAAGTTATCTTAGCTACTTGTTTCTTTGCCTTTTCATATGAATTTTGAAGAATGCCATCTCAAAAAAAAAAAAAACAACTGCCAGAATTTTGATAGGAATCACATTAAACCCATAGATCAGTATGGGAAGACATCATGTCTTCACCTATTGCTGAGTCTTCTAATCCTAGAACTTGACATGTTTCTCTGTTTATATAGGTCTTTGATTTCTTTCATCCAGTGTTTATTAATTTTCAACATACAAATCTCATATTTTGTTAGATTTAGGTTTCATCTTTTGAGTGATTATATAGTTTTAAATGTTGACTTTCATGTGTTAATTGCTAATTAATTTTTGTATATTCATCTTATGACCTATGACCGGAACTCATTTAGTTCTACATCTTTTTGTAGATTCCTTGGGATTTTCAAAATCTCCATGGGATTTTGATAATTTATAGGTTATCAAATTTACAAATAGGGACAATTTTCTTTTCAGTCTCTGTTTAATTTTATTTCCTTTTTCTTGCCTTATCTTATTGTGCTGGCTAGGACTTCCAGTATGATATTGAATAGGAGTGGTGAGAATGGATATCCTTGCCTTGTCCTGATCTCAAGGGCGAGGCAACTAGTCTTTCACACCATTACATATGTTAGCTGTCGAGTTTTTTTGTAGATGTTATTTACCAAGTTGAGGAAGTTACCCTCTTATTTCTGGCTTGCTGAGAGTTTTTATCATGAATATTCAATTTTGCCAATTTTTTTTCCAATCAATTGATAAGATCATCTTCTTTCCCATAGGTTTTTTTAAATACTGAAAAAAGCTTAGAGACTTCCCTAGACTTCAGAGTAGGGCCCTGGGAACTCCATTGCTATCACTGGTCTGGTCCAGCACTTCCCAGTGTGCCCCAGAGAATGCAATTTGAGCATTACATGTAGCCAGACAAGCCCAATATAGGAAGTGCTGCTCACAGTATCCATTTCTAGAGGCTTATAATACACATCAGCATAACCAAGGCTCAGAGAAGCCCTGCGGCCTAGGCTCCTATTACCTTTAGTGTGGAATTTCCCAAACTTGTTTAACCACAGAGCCCTTCTTAACCCCCTCTTATGCGCCCATAGCCCTGTCTCTGAAACACAGTTAGGGAACCACTCAACTAATTGTCCCTTATTTTGCAATTGATCCAGAGGCTGAAAGAGAAGTGACCTGACCAAGGCTACAGATAGTAGCATCACACAGACACCAGGTCCTGGGTTTCCTGACCCCAGCCCACTGCTCCTGCTCCAGACCATGTTGCTTTGACATGTTAACAAGTCGGCTGATACCCTTGCAGCACCATACGCCATCATGGGTAAGAGGAATGTAACTGCATCACCAACCTGGTCCTCTGGGAGGTTCTCAGGCCCCTAGTCCCCACTGAGCCTGGAGATGAGGGACTCAAGTCCATGTAGTCTTAGTAGGGCCTGTGGGTGGGAGGGTATGTAATGCAAGTTAGGCTGATCATGCTGGTGTAGCTCCCTGATATGGTAGCAAATGGCTCAGGGATGTACCCACAATCCAAATTGGGTCTAACAAGACTCTATCCCAGAAATATCATTAGAATTCCAGGGAAAATATGGTTTTCCCATGGAATGATGCTAAACTAGAAGAAACGGAACTAGAGCTGCCAAGAACCACCATACAGAAGCAGCTCCTCCAAAACAAAGTTGTAAAATGAAGGAGACCTTGGTTTATAACATGCCTGAGCCCAATCCAGTCATGCCTGAGGCAGCACCCACCTCCAGAATTGAAATGAGAGACCAACAAGTGATGCTTACCTAAAACCAGTTTCATGGAATCCTGCCACTTGCCAACAGAATCCTGCCTAATTTGAGTGTGAAACAGATGGCCCAGAATGTCATCACTAACCTGGCTTGGCAGACCCTCTTGATCAGGAGGTACCCCCAAGGTGCCACAGCAGAGAACAATCTTTTCTGCCCACCTCATCTATATCCCCTACCCACTCTCGGACTGACATTACCCCCACTTCCCACAGAAAGAACACAGGTAGCCAAAGGCAGCTTGGGCAATACTTGATATACATCATACATTTATTAGTGAATATCCCTCTGAAATCAGCAACAATATTAAAAAAAATAATGATTGCACTACTTGGTCAAGCAGAACTAGCAACTTTCATTTTAAAAAAAGTACAAATCTGTTAAAAATTTCAATCAGTATACACATATATATAATACAACATACTAGTTATGTTAAATGCTACAAACCAATGTGAATCCAATGGAATGGAAAAAACCACACATTTAAGCTTTAAGAACCATTTTTTTTCTCTATATATTAGCATTTTCTCAAATACATACATGGGAAAAATGAGGTAACTGTAAAATGTGCAAGGAACAGGGCCCCCCCAAATTACATATATTTTTATATATATATATGTAATTATATATATATATATATATATATATAAAACCTTTCTAATACAGAACACAGGTGCTGGGCCCAGCCAGGGCTGGGGGATGGTGCCCACTGTCATGCCTAGGCCAAAAGTTGGTAAATAAAAGAGTAAACAATGACAAGCCCCCACCACAGGAAATCATTGGTAACATGGCATCTATAGCAAGGTCGGCAAATCACAAACATCCTAAATAATTGTTTTATAAATCTTTTTTTTAATGATTTTTTTTTTTAATGTTGTGTTTTCCCCCCCATAGCTGCTCGTTGGAATCACTGCTGCAGCCGACACACAATCCGTGAGCCTGTTTCCGCCTGCCCCAGGAACCTTAAGGATTCTGAAAACCTTTTGTCGGGGTGGGAAGGGGAGGGGGGGTTTGGAGAGGGTGGTTCTCTGTAAAACACGTGGGGTTTCAACACTGCTATAAATATAGAAACATCACCTGGAGTTATATACAGTAAGACTTTGGGTTCTCCACGGGGGTGGAGCCAGGCTGATGGGGCCCCATGGCAGGCTGAGGGGAGGCAGGGAGCCAGGGCCGCTGCGGGGAGAACGAGGGTGGTTGGAGCATCCCTGAGGCAGCAGGCGCCAGGGGCTGCCTGCTAGGATGTGCCGGCCCCACACGCGGTTCGTTCGGGGCAGCAACCCCAGCTGGGGGTAGGACAGGAGAGGAATGGGACTAGGGAAAGAGAAGGTGGGAGCTCAGCCAGACCCTACCGGGGGCCTCCTCCAGACCTTGGAGGGCAGGGCTCAGGCTGGGAGGGGGCCCCTGGAGGTGGGGTCCACGCCCTCCCTGGTCCCTGTCCTCCTGGGACTTCCTTGGAGGGGACTTGCCCCGTCAGGTGAGAGACGGGCCCTGGCTGGAGGGAGAAATGCCCTGAAAAGCGTACGGTCCCGGTAGGCTCTGGGGACGTGTGCAGTACAGTGCATGGCAGTTATCAGCTGAGCACAGACCACCCCCCAATCCCACCCTTGACTGCCAGCCGCCCAGCCCAGCCCCAGCCGCACACATGCATGCAGACCAGGCGGCACCACCAGACCATTCCTGCCCCCCTGGGCGCTTGGTCCTGGTTGGTCCCTATATCCCCCAGTAAACCAAAAGGAAACAAATTATTTAAAAATCCACACCCCCAAATCCTACACGCGATTTTGGGCCAAATGAATAAACAAAAACTGCTGCTCCTCACGTTCATGCAAAACAACAGAGAGGGGAGACTGGGCATGTGTCTGGCCACCAACACTGCAAGGAAGGCATGGCCACCAGGAAAACAGGAGGTCACTTCTCCCCTGCATGGCCCAGGCCCCCTCAGGATACAGGCCACCCCAGTTCAGGGCCTGTCTCCCATCTGTTCAGGAGGCTGGCTCTGATACCCTCCAGCCTGGGGGTGGGCTGGAATGTTGTGACTGGGGTGACGGTCCTTGAGGGAGCCAACCCTCACAGTAGCCTGGGTAGGCCTGGCTGCCTGAGTCTGTCTGGGGTCAAGGCAGGAGGACCTAGGCCTGGGGCTCAGGAAATGGCCTCATGCCACCCTCTGTCTGCACGCCTGTCAGTGCCACCCAGGCAGACAGCATACCATTTCAGTGCAAGAGACCAGGCAACCCAGGACAGAGCCCCCTTTGCCCATCCTGGGGCTGAGGATCTCCCCCAGCTGCGCTCGGGGGGGATGGACCCCTGGCTCCCAGGGCTGGCAGGAAAAAGAGACAGACTCAAGGGCAAACAGGAGGGAGACTGAGTTAGAGACACTCAGGCAGCTCCGTGGTGGGCGGACTGGCAGGCAGATCGGGGCAGGAGTCTTTGGAGCTTGGCAAATGCAGGGGCTTATTGCAGGGGCTTCTCTCGGGGCTGACCCTGGCACCGGCTCTGGAGATGCAGGCGGGAATGACGGGGCAGGCCTGGGCCACTCCCTCCCCGTCCTCCCCAGGTCCCCCAACCCGAGCTTCCAGAGCTTCGGGCAGGGTTATCCTGGGCGGCTGTGGGCCTCACTCAGCCTCCCTGGGCACCTCGGAGGCGTCGGCCCGGCAAATGGGACACGTCCGGTTGGCCTGGGGGAGCAGCCACACATCAGGCTCCACTCTTGCCTGTCCCCCACCCCAGCTGGGTCTATTCTGCCTCTGGGACTTGACCCCTGAACAGAGCCTGAACTTCTAGATGATGATAAGAAGGGAAACCCTCCAAGGTCTATCCCCCTCCCTTACCACATGATGAATACCCTGAATCTGGCCTGGGCTGCATTACCTTTAACCACTTGTCGACACACTTGGTGTGGAACTCATGGTTGCAGGGGAGGACTCGCAGCAGCTGCCGTGCCTCGAAGTCACTGAAGCAGACGACACACCTGGGAGGAGGCATAGAGCGTCACTTCCACACTGATGGCAGGGGGAGGCTCATCGCATAGCACAAAGCCCCCTGGAGGAAGGGGTCCCCTCGTAGTCCCCCTGTGCTCAGAGGGGCAGGAGATGGGGGCACAGTACTCACAGTGTCTGCTCTGACTGATGGCTGTCCGGGTTAAAGCGGTACGACGGGAGATGCTCGATGTCCGCTTTGGTGAGGCCTCGGGGCTTGGCATCTCCTAGCCGCTCCGCCAGGTTCAGGAGGGCCTGTATCCAGGCAGGAGGGGAGGGTCATTAATGCTCAGGGCCGGAGGTCCCCCAGGCTCCCACCTCCCAGGACAGTGTTCCACGGGACCTCATAGTTCTCCATCTCCACGTCATCCACATCGAGATCCAGGCTGATGGTGGGCCCCATTGCTGTTGGTGACATTGGCAGCATCGAGCTAGGGGAGGGGAGACAGGTGTGGGGGGCCCAGGGTCAAGGTCAGTAGGTGTAGGGGGTGCAGAGCTGCTCCCGACTCCCTCCGTGAAACAAAGCCCAGAGCTCTGCACCGTTCACACCAGGGACTCCAGTGTTTGTCCCAGGACATTGTAGGAGGGCCAGGAACCCAGCTGGTGAGTGTTGAGAATGTGTGTGGTTTGGTGGGGATGCCAGATGGCTTTAGAGGCCCCAGGTACCCCATGGGGCTTTGTTTGGGTCCAACAACTGGAGGCCCCAGGAGACCAGAGCACCATGGCTCTGGGGCAGATGTGCTGGTACTTACAGGAAGTAGGGCAGGAAGCTGGGGTAATACGGTGGCGGGGGTGGCGGTGGGGGTGGCGGGGGCAGCGGCTGTTGCAGGCGGTATCTCTGAGTGCTCAGTCTCCGTGGCATCATGTGGGAATATGGCTACGAGAGGGGTGCCAGGTACAGGTCAGCCCAGCCGGCCTGTCTCCTGATCACACTAGAGTCTGGCTGGGGGCGGTACTTACCACACCGAAGGACAGCTCCTGGTGCAGTGGATCATGGGGCAGGTAGTGCAGGGGCACAGATGGGGACAGGGCTGGGCCTGGGGCAGAGGTGGAGTAGGTGAAGCTCCCCAAGGGGTGCTGGTCCCCCCGCAGGTCCACATCATTGTCAAGCCGCTGCAGGGGCTGGAAGAAGCGGGGGTGGGCCAGCCAGAGTCAGTAACGAGGGAAGCCCCACCCCCCATGCCATCCCCTAGAGCATTAAACCCATTGCCCAGACTCACCATCCGCGGGTGCTGGGCCTGCAGCGATACAAACTGTCCAAGAGGTGCCATGTGGGGAGGCGGGGGGTGTGGGGCTGGCGGTGGTGGATGCAGGATGTAGTGGTCACTGGAGATGAGGTGAGGGTAGGCCTGATAGGGCACGGGGAGCTGCTGCATGGTACACGCCTGGATCAGCTGCCAAGAGGGAGGGGGTGGGGGGGCTGTAGAATGCTTTTCTAGGCTCTGGGTTGGGCCTATGCCTGGGCCAAGGGCCAGGGGCCATTCCATCCATCAAGAGGTGTCTTCACTGAAACCCTCTGGCCCCTCCAACCCCTCCCAGAGGCCACCCAGGCAGGACACTACACTCTTTTAAGGCCCACAGTTACAATTCCAAACCATAAGGCAGGCACTGGGGTGAGGAAGGTCCCTGAACCCTGAGGTGCTCTCTCACTAGCCGTGAATGTACACATGCTTTTCTGGGCAGGGTGGAGGCCTGGAGCTGGGTAGGTGCTCTGATAGTGTGGATGGGTGTCATAAGCTCAGCTTGCTTCTGCTGCTGGCCTATGTCTGGGGCTTTCAAGTGGGGATGGGGCAGGAGGTGGAGGCACTCACTCACCGGGGGTGGGAGGCAGCAGAGGGGGTAGTGCTGCCCGCTGAACATCACGGAGCATGCTGGGAGCTGCTGGGCACTGCAGCCAGGGATGTGTTGGCTGGCAGGCAAGGGGAAGCCTTGGGTTGTCACTGTCGTGACTGTGTAGGACAGAGGGACAGGTCCCTGGTGCACCTGTGGACAGAGAGAAACCCGGGAAGTGTAGGGAGGAAATGGCCATGCTGCTGCCCCCAAATGAGAAAGCCCTGCTGGGCCACCTCCCTTCCCTTCTCTAGCTGGGGCCTATGTAGGTACACAGGTTGGTACCCCTGTCCCAAGCCCTAGAAGGCAGAGAGAACCCTCTGGGAACCTGGGAGGGGCTTCTAACTCTACCACTCATCCACTGTGTAGTCCCAAGGAAGGCGCTTCCCATCTCTGGGCCTTAATTTACCAACCTGTAAATTGGGCTAAGAACGCCTCACTGAACATGCAATGAGTTAAGCAAGGGGAAATCAGGATTCTGCTACCTCTGGTCCGCAGACAGGCTTGCCAGAGGCTGGTGGGGAGGGGCCAGGAGGGTGGGGAAATGGAGGTGATGGGTATTCTGCCTACCTGCTCGTGGAGATCAACCATGAACGGGCTCTGTTGGGAGGCTGGGTGCAGCATTCGGGGGCTCCTGCCGGCAGGAGCCGAGGCTCGGTGCTCCTCTACAGGGAGGTGTGGTGGTCGGGGTGGTGGCTGCTGGGAGGGTAAGCGCTCATCCTGGGCAGGCAGGCTGGCCAGGGGGCCCTCGCGGCTGGGGCTGCACCACAGAGAGGAGGCCCCAGTAGGACTGAGGGGAGCCACTCATTCAGAGAGCATGGAGAGAAGCCAAGGTCACTACCCACTAGGGAAGGAAGACCGCTCAGGGCCCTATGCCCTGCCACCCCTGGCCCCTATGCCCCAACCCAAGCTGACAGCCCTGGTACCAGGGGCTCTAGGCTCTGTAGGACTAGGAGGTTCCTTCCTACCTTCCCCGGAGCTGGCCCGGGGTAGTGCCGGGTCCTACAGAGGATCGCCGCTGACCCACAGGGGCAGAGGGTGGCCACCTAGTCACTGCCAGAGCCCATGGTTGCATCAGGGGTGGCAGAGGGGTGGAGGGGCTGGGCCAGGGCTCACAACCCTAGGAGGCAAACAGATAAACAAACTGAGGCACACAGAAGTCCAGTCACTTGCCCCAGTAGGGATTTCAGAGACAGAATCAAACCTCAGCAGTCTGACTCCCAGGGCTACTGATGTCCACCACGCCCCTGTACTCCATGCACAGTGTGCACTCTGGGTCTGGCCTTCTTGGGCACTGGGGATCAGGGATGACAGATCAGGGACAGGGAGCCCAGGTCTCAGTTTCCTGCGCTATCAAATGGGATCAAGTTCCCCTTCAGGGTTGTGGTGAGTTAGGAGGGCTGGCCAGCATGCTTCCAGGCCAGGTGGCTCCAGTAAGGTTCCCTCAGGATGGGGTCCCTAGAGTACCCTGTTCTGGTGTGATGGCCTACAACTTCAGCCTCCAGAAAGCTGGGGTTCCTAGGAGGGCACTCCAGCTTCCTTCATTCCATTGTTTCCATTGTGTTGGCCCTGGGGGGATTCCAATCAGGCCTTCTCTTTCCACTATTGCCAAGTAAGAGGCTCTGACCCAGTTCCTGCCCTCAGGGGTTCCCAATTCAAGTCAGCTTGCTTTCTTTCCATAACCAGCTCCCACAGTGCCTACCCACAGGTGACTTTATCTACTCTTCAAGGTCCATTTCACAAAATAGAAAACTGAGGCTCAAGAGATTGAAAGGGACTTGCCCAAGTGTCAAAGCTGGGAGGTGAGCTGGCCCCAAGCCTCTCACAGCACCCTGCTGCCAGCAAGAAGGGGTCCAGCACAAGCACTCTGCAGGAGGTGATGAAGGAAGTGGCCACTGGTGGGTGGGTGGGTCTGGCATACAGCCAGGCCTTTGCTCTGGGTGCCTAACACAGCCCCCAAGTGGCGGTGGGGCTTGCTGAGAAAAAAGGGGAAGCAAGAACCTAAAGGAGGAAGTTGAGTGGGAAAGGGGTGGGGCAGGTCTCCTCCTTCGGGCAGGAGCTGGGGTTCCAGGTGGGATAAGCTGGAGGGACCATTTATTAACTCCAGAGGTTGGGATGAAGCCCTGGCAGAGAAAACTCTGGAACCTGTTAAGCCCTGCAAATCTGAAGGGTGCATCAAACAGGACCAGCCCTTTGCTGTTCCTGCCACAGGGAGGCCTCCTCCGCCCGCCCCTTCTCCATCTGACAGAACTCCTATGCATCTCTGACACCCAGCTTTCTGTGTTACCTCCCTGCTCACACAGCTAGGGAGCCAGTGTACCATACCCCCAACACCTCGTTCCTTCCTGCCAGCAGTGGCAAGAACACCTCCTCTGTGCTCGGCTTTACAAGCCACGGCCCTAACTCTCACAGCCAGTGCGCAGGGGAAGCTCTTCACTCGCTAGGACAGCACCTGGCCATGGCCACAGCAGGAAGTGTAAAAGATGGAATTCACCTTTCTCCTGCCCGACCTGGGCTCTGGCAATTAGCAGAAGGGCGGGCAGAGCCCAGCGACCAGCTTGTGTCCAGCAATGATGTGGTAAATGTACACCTGAGAGCCAATCGCAGTCTGGCAGGAATGAAATTGGTGCCCGTGATTAAAAATTGGGAGATTACATAAAAATCTGTTCTTTCCTAAGGGGGAAAAAAAGCAGAAAATCTGGTCCCGCTAGCCCCTCATTTCTGCTTGGTTCCCCTCACTGGAGCAGGAGCTTTCTCTCCAGGCCACCCAAAGCCCATCCTCTACCTGCCCACCTTGTGTGACGAGGTTTGCAACCCCTGGGGTGAGCCGGGTGTACATCCTTACACACATGTGTACACCCACAGCCTTCCTGATTCTGGCTGACAATCCAGCCTAGCAAACAAAGGCTAAGAGAGACTCTTGAGTACACCCCTAAATATCTGAAACAACAGACCTTCCGGATAAGAATCTTTGGAGGGTTCGGCAACAAGGACATCTAGATATTTTACCAAATTCCCCAGCAGTTTCTATGGCACAGCCAGGTTTGGGCACCTCTGCTCTAACTGACCTCAGAGATCCTGGGAGCTGACAGTCCTGCTGATGAAGAATATTAACAGGAATAACTATGACACTTCTCACATGCCATCCTGAGTCCTCATAGCAACCCTCAGACGTAAGGACACTGAGGCTCAGAGAGGTGAGGTCCAGAGCCTGTCAGCCAGAATTGTGAGTGCACTGGGACGCGACCCATGCAGTGGCTTCAATGGCTCCAGGCTGCCTTGCTGAAGTCTGCGGGATGTGGATGCCATAGAGGCCCAGGCACATGGGAATCTGCTCTGGCCAGCCCCTTCAAAAACACCCATTCCTCAGGAACGGCAAGTGGCAAGGAGCTGAGAAACCAAACCAGCGGACCAAAGGGCCTCCAGATGTAGAGGTGCCAAAGTTTAAAGTGTCAACCCTTGCATTCTTACACACGATACCCCGACTCTGGCCACAGTCCTGGCTGAGGATTGGGCACATCAGTTCCCCTCTCAGCCTCAGCTTCTTCACCTGTAAGATGGAACAGCCAGATAACCATCTGCCAGTGGACTGGCAAGGACTGTGCAAAGGCAAAGGTGATTTTAAAGTGCAGGTGTGAGTGATCACTTAGAAATTAAGAGAGGCTAACCTTCACTCTCGCCCTAACAAACAGAAATCAGGGGCCACTTCAAGCTCTGCAAGAGACAGATGGGAAATATGCCTCCCTAGGGGAAACCCCAGCTGGCAAGGGAGGGACCCCTGGTTCTTGTAAGTCCTACTAAGAACAGAGGTTGTGTGGAAGGGACACGCCCACTTCACAGCTGAGGAAACTGACACCCAGAGAAAGGAAGTAACTTGCTCTAGCCCACAAAGCCAGAGAGACACAGAACTAGTTCTGCCTTGCTGGCCATTTAGGCCCAGATTCCCCCATCCCCTGACACTCTCATTAGCATCAGTAGCCCCAATAACCACCTAATCCCAACTAATTTCAGTCCCTAAAGGGGATCAAGAGTTTTCTGTTTTAGGCATTCCCGATTAACTGTATTGTAGTGAATGAAGCAAGTGAGGCCCAGAAATGGAGGAAGCAGTTTGCTCAAGGTCAAACGGGTGGCCAGGTGACCACCCCCAATTTCTCTGTCTTTCCATAGTCCTCTGTGCTGCGCTTTTAATGAGGTCTGGGTAAATGGGTCTGCAGGGTCCCATCCCTAAACCCAATCTTGCCCAGAAGCAGGCACCACACTTTGCAGCCACCCCTTTCCCCGGAGGCGGCCAAATCCCTACTTTCTGCGCTCCATGCAGCTATCCCAGTCCAAGTCTAGGGAACCCCTGCCAAGTCCTTTGCCCCTGGGGATGTTTGCCTGAGAGCCTGAGTAGATTGAAGCAGGATGAGAAGCCCCCTCCCCCGCAAGGGTTAGGCTAAACCACTACTGCCTGGTAGGCAAGCAGAGCTCTCCAAACGCCTGCAGCCTGGAGGTAGTTGAGAGTAGGACCATCAGCCTCACAGCTAGGAGTCCTTGGCTAGTCCTGGTTCCCTAGGTGACCTTGGTCAAGGAAATCTCTCCGCTTCTGTGAGCCTCAGTTGTCACAGCTGTGAAATGGGGGTGGAAATCTCTCCTTCCTAGAACGCCCAAATAAAGCCAGAAGAAACAAGACGCAAGAAACCAGGTGGTCACATTAGCAGGGGAGGAAACCAGTGTTCCTGAAGGACCGGCCCTTCCTCAACGCTGGCCAGGCGCAGGTTTCGGGGCTCTGGGGAGCTTCCTCAGTCACTCCCGGGCTCCCCGGGGCTGGGGGGCCAAGGTGCAGACACCTGCCTGGAGAGGAGACTCCCACGTACCCCCTCACTCATTTGTGCCGCGCTCGGAAGGACATGGGGGGCGGGAGGCCAGACTGCGGCGTTGGGGCCAGAGCGCTGTGACTTTAAGAGCCGAGGTTCCCGGACCATGTGCTCGGCGTGAGACAAAAGCAACAACAAAGGAAGTGGCGGCGGCAGGGGGAGGGGGCGGCTCCTTCCTCTCCAACCGCAGCACTCAGACTCTGGAGAAGGGAGACTCGACCTGGCCTTGGGGGTTGGGGGGGAATCCTCCTTGATTCTAGAGGTCTCTCCGTCCCCCCTCTGGACCGCTCGTGATTAACCCCTGCGGAGCCAGCTAGATCACAGCCCCCAATCCCAGGGGAGGAGAACAGGAGTTCCAGGGATGCGGAAATAGGGAGTTGGGGCTCTGGCCCCTACTCACCTTCGGCCGCCAGGCCACACGTTGGCTCCTTTGTTCCCGATCTAGGACGGCCAAGCTGGACAGACGGGAGGGGGGCTGCCTGGACCCTTTAAGAGCCCCCGCCCTGCGGAACAATGTGCTCCCCTCCCAATCCCCCGGTCCCGGGGCAGTCCAGCTCCTTCCGGGGCTCTCTCTTTGTTGTCGGTCCGCCGGCGTCCGCCTCGCGAGGCCCACGCGCGGTCTGTCTCTCAGCCCAGGCCCTCCGGGAGCGGGAGGCGGCGCAGGACGCAGCCGGGTTTGCGCAGCTGCAGGCGGCTGGCCCTTTAAGAACTGTCCGCGGCGGCAGCGGAATGTAACAAACCCCACGTTTGATTCACAACATTCGAAGCGGCGGGGTCGCGCGCCAGGCGGGAGGGGGGCTCGCGGGGGCGCGCCGGGAGGTTCCGGCAAACAGTAGCCGGCGGCTGCCCGCGGCAGCCCCGCCAAGAGCTCCGCCCCGCGGGGGCCATGAGAGCCAATCACTCACCGCGACTCGACACGTGATTAATGGGACGCCATCTTGGAAGGCAGATTTTCTTTAAAACCTCCTTCTTGCCCCCACCTTCGCACTTAAAGTGACAGCCCTCATCACAAGCAGGGGGCGGGGCCACATGGCCTGAGCTAAAGATGGGAGACCCCGGGGTGGGCAAGGCCAACCAGCTGCAACTCGAACTTGCTATGCAAACTCGTGAACCACTCGCGCCTCTGAGGCTCAGTTTCCCTGCCGGAGAAATGGGTCCCCCTAGGAGAGCCGCAGCCCGGACTTACTGTGTCATGATCTTCTCTTCGGGGACGGGGCGCCGCCTGGGACACTGAAGTGCAATGGACTGAAATTCGACGACGCAGGAGCGGCCTCTTAAGCCAGCCCAACTGGGTTAGGAAGGCTCTAACAGCCTTGGGTCGGCAACCTCCCCGGAGATGACGTCAGCCCCAAGAGCTACCGCGCCGCGATGACATCATGGCCTGGCCGTCCTGCATCTCCTTGTTTATACTACGCGGCAGCTTTAAAAAGCTGGGACACCTGGGTTACCCAACGGACCAATAGCGGGTGACCCATGCAAACGAGCTAACGCCTGCGGGGCAAGGGGATTGGTCCTGCGTGCGCTGACGCCACAGAGACATTTAACCGCCCCGCCCCCAGCGTGGCCCGGGAAAGGGGCGGGGAACAGTTTGAAGCATGAGCCACAGTTGTCCGGCGCTCTGGTAGCAGTCAGCGCGTGGCCCGGAAAGCTTGGTCTCCCCCATGGGGGGCTTCCTGCTTAAGGGTTTTGGGAAACTAAGCCCAAAGAAGTCTTCAGTTTCCTACTGTACTCCTCCCAGCAGCGATGAGAAGGAAGGATTACTACAGCATTTTACAGATGGGGCAAGAGGATCAAGGGGGGCGTCACTCACTCACCCCAGGTCACACAGCTATGAAGGGTGGCTAAACAGGTATCTGAACCGAAACCACAGCCGAGCTCGTTCCCCTCTGCCTTAATACCGGGGCAGCATTATACAAAGTGGGGTATTACTTCCACATGGATTATTTTAAAAAATCAGTAATACTCCAGATATCCAAGAGCTGGGCACAGGCTGAAAAGAATCATGTGCATATATGATCAACAACTGGACTGCTCCGCGTGGGGCTGCACTGACATAGGGCTACCCCCCTAAACAAGATGCCAAGTGCAAAATATTAACATTTGTTAAAACCTGTGTATAGGGCTACTGGAGGTGTGGTGGTGTCATTTTCTATGCTTTTTGGTGTGCTTCATAACCCCAAATTTAAAAATAAAAATGGAAAGCAATTTGCTAAGAGTGTAACTTATGTATCCATTTTTCTGAAAACTGGATATGTACAATATCTGCACAGAATACTTCTGTAAGGAGATACAGGAAACAACTGTCCTCAGGGAGAACTGGAAGAGAGTATGGGATCAGGAGGATAGACTTTTTATTGTATATGCTTGTGTACATTTGCTCTTTTTAAAAAACCCTACACAGGGGTGCCTGGATGGCACAGTCGGTTAAACCTCTAATTTTTGGTTTCAGCTCAGGTCGTGATCTCAGGGTCGTGAGATTGAGCCCTGCGTTGGGCTCCGTGCTTAGCGTGGAGTTTGACTCTCATCTGCCCTCCCCTCTGCACTCTCTCTCTCTCAAATAATAAATAAATCTTAAAAAAAAAAACAACCCTGTACAATCTGGGTGGGGCAATGGGTCAAATAGGGGATGGGGGTTAAAGAGTACACTTATCACAGTGAAAAAATAATAATAAAATACTAAAAGAAGAAAAAAACCCATACGGGGCACCTGTGTGGCTCAGTCATTGGGCAACTGCCTTCGGCTCAGGTCATGTCCTGGGTTCGAGCCCCGCCATCGGGCTCCCTGCTCAGCAGAGAGCCTGCTCCCTCTCCCACTCCTCCTGCTTGTGTTCCCTCTCTCGCTGTCTCTATCTCTGTCAAATAAATAAAATCTTTAAAAAAGAAAAAAGAAAGAAAGGAAAAAACCCATACACTATAACCTACAGAAAATCTCAAGAAAATTACTGTGAGGGGCGCCTGGGTGGCTCAGTTAAACAGCTGCCTTTGGCTCAGGTAATGATCCCAGGGTCCTGGGATTGAGCCCTACGTCTCTCACTTGTTCTTTCTCTCTCTCAAATAAATAAAATCTTTTTTTAAAAATTAAAGAAATTTTAAGAAATTACTGTGAAAGAGTATTTTTTAAATCTTCTAAGCCATAAAAACTTCTGTTCCTTTAAAGTAAGAAATCCAGAAATCCCCCTTCAGGAGTTATCCAATGGGAAGCAAACCAGAAGGAAGTTTGGGGAAGAGATACTTATTCAAGTTTTGTTCAGACCAGCAACAATCTGTTACTGCATGGTGGATGTGCAGTCATCTTCAATGACTGAAGATGGTGCCCACTGGCACTTTGCAGATATCTAAGCACAGGAGATCAAGTTCATGATGCAGTACTGTCGATGTTACCTGCCCAACTCTAACCATTGGTTAGTTATAACTATGTGTGCATGAGAATGAATGGGGATGTACAGGGGAGGCCTTTCTCTAAGCAACTCCTTTTCATCAACTCTCCCTTCTATATCCCTTCTGACCTTTTATTTTTCCCACTATGTAAAAGCAATTAGAAAATCCCCCCCTCATTGGAAGGTGCCACGTTGTTAAGACCACCCCTTGCTTGCCTGTGTAGGGACAGAACCTGCAATGGCTCCCTACTGCCTGCCCCTGGCACTGTGCTTAACCAGCGTCCCCTAGCCTTTCAGGCTCACCTCTCCCCAGTCCTCCCACAACCATGATGGAGCACCTACTGGCCTTCCCTGCCTGCTACCTTCCTGCCTGTGCTTAGCTGGACTGCGTCCCTGAGATGCCCTCTCTCTTCCTTGCTACCAATATATTTTTCTTATCTGTCCTTCAGGGCTCTGTTCCCATCTCACCTCTTACAGGAAGCTCTGGGGTCTCCGGCTTGTACCGAATCTCCCCCATCTCTGAACTCAGGGCTAGACGCGCCCCAATCTTCACTTCGTACCATCTAATTTGCACATAGCCCTGTCACGGTCACTTTGCTTCATGTCTCACTCCGTAACCCCCGGCTGGCCTAAGGGAATTCAGCATTTTTAAGTGCACTATCATCTAGCCTTCACCGGAACGCCTCAGTTTATGGGTGAGGATCTGAGGCTCAAGGAAAGAAGTGACTTGCCCAAGGCCAGAGTGAGACTACCTTACCACTCCTGCGCCCCCAGAATGCAATTCTTCAGCCACAATCAAGTCATGAACTTTGAAATCACCAAACCTCTGACTGTACAACTCTAATAATTAAAACCTCCAAAAAGGGGCGCCTAGGTGGCTCAGTGGGTTAAAGCCTCTGCCTTCGGCTTAGGTGATGATCTCAGGGTCTTGAGATCAAGCCCCGCATCGGGCTCTCTGCTCAGTAGGGAGCCTGCTTCCCCCTCTCTCTGCCTGCCTCTCTGCCTACTTGTGATCTCTCTCTCTGTGTCAAATAAATAAATAAAATCTTTAAAAAAAAAATTAAAAAAAATAATAATAAAACCTCCAAAAAAAAATAAAAAATAAAAATAAAACCTCCTCACCACCCCATAACTCTGGCAGAGCCCTGCTCAGCCTTCGGGGTTCGGCTCCAAGACTGCCTCCACAAAGCCTCCCTGACCTGTCTTCTGTAGTCAGCTGCTCTGGCTTCCTTACTGCATGGCCGTCACCACAGAGCATCAGGACAGCAGAAACTGTCTCCACGGGACTGCTCCCCCACCCCAGCAGGCGCTGGCTCACACTGGGCGGCGGATGCCCAAGGAAGGGGCTCTGAGTTTGACTCTCGCCTCTGATGCTACAGAAAAGCTGGGAAAACCCTGCTCTGTCCTCTCTCACGCATGACCCTCTGGCTTACTCCCCTGGGAGGCCCTCGGCAAGTACCCACAGCCCCTCAGGGTGGCCCCAGGGCCAGAGGCCAGTAACACTTCCCCTCCTGATCTGAAAAACATGCAGAATCACCCTGGAGCAAGTGGGCAGGAGGCTCAATTTTACCAGATTTTCCAGAAAAGCCAGAAGTCTGGACTTTCCTGTGAAATCCCCTCAGGTTCACTTACAGGTCTTCTGCTTGGGAACCCCAACGTGGTGCTATGGCCTGCGCACGTACCATGTGCCCCACTCTCATCCACCATACTCCACCCCTGCCACTTGAACACAGGTTCTGTTTTCATCTCACAGATGAGGAAAGTGGTGCAGGGGAAGTGCCTCTCCTTGCCTCAGACCCCGGAAGTGTGGCCCAGTGGGTTCCAGAAGCCACAGGTGGGGGCGGCTCATTCTTACGCAAGCATATGCAGTGAGGTTCTGTGAAGAAATTAGGGTTCTAGGGTCTCCTGCACAGTCTAAGCAAGTCCCATTCTGATTGTCTCACTGATCCTCCTGATGACCTAAGAGCTAGGTGCCAGGATTTCACAGATGAGGAAATGGGTGAGGGCGGATGACTCAGCCATCAAGGGGCAAACCTGGGATTACATTCTAATCTCACATTAAGTTTGGTTCATGCGATACAAATGTCAAAACAGAGTCCCCAAGGGTTGCTCAATAATCGAAAGCACAGATATCCGAAGACAAGAGTAGACCGTGAAGGCTCAAGGACTGGTGGATGAGCAGCAGAGGATTCAAATCCCAGTCCCTCCAAGGCAATGTTACATTCCAGCTTCCACACCCAAGCCTCCTCTTCAGATGGAAGGGATTCTACTTTGGCAGGAAAGGGGGGGGAGGGTCATGGATTCCTGCTGGGGCCCTGTCCTCCCTAAGAACTTGGACAGCTGGCTGCCTCCATTCTTCCCTCAGGATCAGAAAGCACCCCACTCCTTTCTTCTAAGACCTCTCAACTTCTCCAGATGCAGGGCCCAGTAGCCTTCCCAGGTGGAGCTTGTGGAGCAGGAGGTTGAGGGATCATCCAGGGACACACAGCACAGCCTGGTAGAGCCAGCCCAGGACACAGACCTCCTAGCTACCACAGAGCATTGCAGACCTGAGCCCAGAGCCTCACACCCAAGCGTGGGGGCTGATGGGCTCCCTGCCAAGTCCCCTCTGCTCAGAACATGCCCGAACACACCACCCTCACATCTGAGCTCCAAGCTTTTTCCAAGTGGCTGTGCACGTGGGGGTAGGGCAGGGCATCTGTTAAGGTGTTCATGGGCCTGGGGCTCAGGTCAGGGGGACTTTTAGTTGTGACTTGGATCAGTTACTTGGCTTCTCTCCACCTTAGTCTTATCTGTAAGATCAGGACAATAACACTAGTGACGCATGACATTTACTGAGCACTTAGTGTGCACCACTGTTATTCAGCTCCTATAAGCCACTGAGGACGGGCACACACTGGTGGTTAAATACAGAGCCTCTGAAGTCAGCCTGTCTGGGCTTGGAGCCTGGCTCTGCCTCTTACTAGCTCTGTCATCTTGAGGAAGTCACCACCTTTTCAAGGCTCAGTTTCGCCAGGGGTAAAACGGAGGTGGCAGTACCTACCTCAGTGAGCCAACAGTGGTTCCCACTATGTGTGCATCTTTGGAGGTACCTGCCCAACTTTCTGGGTCTGGGTCTGCACTTGAGTGTGTGAGCTTTGTGGGTACGGTGTTGGAAGGAGCTCCCCTTTCTGACTCCCTTCCCCCTGCAGTTCTGGCCGCTGTAACTCCCGGGGTCTTCAGAGGTGGGAGCAGGAGTTTCATCCAGAGATGAAAACCGGGGGCTGCAGGAGTGTGGGGGCCTGGCAGACCCAGGGGGATAAGTCCAACAGAATTCCCCACTTTCTCTCCATCTTAAGTTTCTCTCCTACTGAGGGCCAGCTTCCTATCCCCGTCCTGTCCACACCACCGCTCTGACCCCCGACGGCAGCTCGATTCGAGCTTAGAGATCCTTAGGCAACGGAAGCTGTGTGACCTTGGGTAAGACACAGACCCTCTCTGGACCCCCTGGCGTTCCGCCATCCTGAAAGCTGTATTGACGGCGCTGGGGTGTAGTGGCCTGTTCCCCGGACCCGCAGACGCTCCAGGGTAGGGCTCGGGAAGCTCTGACTCCCTAGCGGCTGGCACAAGGAGCGCTGGTAAAATGTTTCGGAAGGACGTTACGAAGCCAAAGGGCTGCGGCGCCCCTTCAGCTCCCGTTCCCTGACCGCATGGCCCCTGCGGAAACCGGAATCCGCGCGGGGTAGAGGGGGCGGGTGTCGGTCGGGTCACGTGCGGAGCGCAGGGCACTCTGGGACTCGTAGTTCCGTGGAGAGGCTGTCCCCGAACTGGGGAACTTGGACCTAGCGGGGGGACGGTCTGGCGAGCGGAGCACTTTTGGCTCCGGGTCCCGGGACAGCGAGCTCAGTACTGCAGACGCAGGCAGAGGCCTCGCTGGAATTCCCTGCGCTACTCTGTCAGCCCGCGGCCGCCCCCTATCGCTCGGTCCTCGCTGGCCTCGCGCCTGAGGCGCATGGCGCAGGGTCCGGGCCAGGCGTTACCTGGGACCGCGGCAGGGCTCCACCCCAACCGGGCGGCCGGCGAGTCGCTCCCGCTGCAGCCCGGGGTCCCGGTCCCGCTGCGGCCTGAGCGCCGCCTGCCGCGGCCCCCCCCTCTGGCCCTGAGCAGTGGAACCGTCCGCGGACCTCACCACCCGGGCGCGCGGCGTATGCGGCTGCGCAGCTTCAACCCTGCTCCCCTGCGCATGTGGAACTACCTGGACTGCACCAAGTGCGCGAGAGCGGAGGGTGGAGCAGGCGGGGCGCCTCTAGGCCACGCCCCTCGGGGTGTGGCGGCAAAGGGCGTGCTAGGGCGAAGCGCGGAGGGCCTGGCATCCTAGCGGCTGACTTACTACCCGCCTGGCCTTGGGCATGCGACTGACTCTGTCTCGTCTGTGAAATGCGGAGCATAACGCGACTCCGTGGCCGTTCAAAGAACCTTCGCTGCCCGGAGAGTTTGTCGCCCTCCCCCGGCTTCGGATTGAGGGGGGTCGGTAATACAGAGTAAAGTCAGCAGATGTTCCCCGCTTTGGTCCCTTCTCTGAGCCTGTTTCCTCGTCTTCGAACTGGGAACGTTGATACCTCTTTCGGGAGGTTAGGAGACTCCAGTGACAACTGGACGCACACCCCCATCGCTAGAGCCACCCTGGAGCAGAGCGGGCCGCTCCCTCCTCAGGCCGGGCATTCCCCACTCGCAGAGGGGATCCTGGAGCCTCGTCGCCCGCGTCCTTGGGCGGTTTAGACGGGGGAGAACTACAACTCCCAGCTTGCCCCGCGCCCGGCGGGTCATGCCTGTTGTGGTCCCTCAGACCTCGCCTCCCAGACGCTGCCCCACGACCCAGGGGTGGGCTCCTCTGCCAGCTGCCTGGAGGCCGTCTTATTTTTTAAAGCTTCCATTTGTTGAGTTTTTACCACTTGTAAAGCAATATTTTAAGTGCTTAACGTGAATTAACTTCGTTATTCCTTAAAGTCTAGCAACTCAGTGAGGGAAAATTATTATTATCCCTGTTCTATAGATTTGAAAACTGAGGCATTAGTGAGGTGAAGAAATTTTGCTAGGAAGTGGCAGAGTCCAAGATTTCTACTCACTCCTGACACCTGGAGTGAGTGTCTTCTGCCTTACTCTAGTTCATCCTTCAACAAACCTGTTTCTTCCCATCCCTTCCCTTCATCAGAACGACATCTACATTAAGGCCTAATTTAGAATATATTTTACAGATAAACAGTAAAATGCACAAGTCTTCATGTGTATAGCTTAGTGAATTTTTCATAAATGTATACCTCCATATAACTAAAACTCCGATCAAGATTGAGAACATTTTCATCACCCCAGAAAGTTCCTTCTTACCCCTTTCAAGGCATTTCCCTCCAGACATAACTATTCATCTGGTTCCTGTCACTATAGATCAGTTACATGCGTTTAGAACTTTAGATCAATGGAATGGCTGGCTCTGTATATATATTGCCTCCTTTCAGCGGTCATCATATTTTTGAGATCCTATCTATTGTGTGTGTAAGTAGTCTGATACTTCCCATCACCACCCCCCAGCTTTATTGAAATATATCTGACACATGACATTGTGTAAGTTCAAGGTGTACAATACAATGATTTGATACATGTATATAATGCAAAATGTTACCACAGTAACATTGGTTGATGCATCCTTCACCTCACATAATTACCATTTTGTTGTTAAGATGAGAACATTAAAGCTGTACTCTCTAGCTGTACTCTTTCGTAGCAGCTTTCAAAAATAAGATACGGTATTGTTAACTGTAGTCACCACACTGTACATTAAATCCCTGGAACTTAGTCATCTTATAACTGAAAGTTTGTACACTTTGACCTACATCACCCAATTTCCCTGATGCCCCAGCCCCTGGCACGCTGGCAACCACATTCTACGATCTGTTTCTACATATTCAGGTTTTTTGTTTTTTTTTAAGATTCCACATTTAGGGGCACCAGGGTGGCATAGTCAGTTAAGATCCGACTCTTGGTTTCAGCTTAGGTCATGATCTCAGCATCCTGGGATCGTGTCCTGCGTCAGGCTCTGTGCTTGATGTGGAGTTGGCTTGAGAATCTCTCTCTCTCCCTCCCCATCTGCCTCTCCTGCTCGTGCTCTCTCTCTCTCTAAAATAAATAAAATCTTAAAAAAAAAATTAAAAATAAAAAAAAAGATTCCACATATTAACAACATGATGCTGTATTTGTCTGTCTGGCTTATTTGACTTAGCATGATGCCATCCAGGCCCACCCATGTTGTCACAAATGTCAGGATTTCCTTCTTTTTTTAATGGCTGAATACTATTTCACTGTGTATATATCTCACATCTTCTCTATCCATTCATCTGTTGATGGACACTGAGGTTTTTTCCATGTCTCAGCTACTGTGAATAATACTGCCAGGGACACAGAGATGTTTCTAAATCACTGAATAGTATTCCTCTGTATAAACGTACAATCGTTTTTGAAACCCAGTCTTCTGAACAAATGGCCTCTGTGCTCCAGCCTTGGTCTTTCAGTTCCCCCCAAGGGTCAGGCTCTTTCTGGAATGGGATTTTGTACATCCTATTCCGTCTGCCTGCGCTTCCCTTTTTTCTTCTTGGCATGGCCTACTCTGCTCTCATTCAGATTATCCCTCTGTGGGGCAGGAATGCCTGGTCCCCTCCAACCCTGCCAGGGCCCAGCACCAAGTACAGTGTCTAGCATAAAACGAGAGTTCAATTTCTGTCCGTTGAATGAACATCGAAGCGGCAAGGAGGCCCAGGAGGGCCATGCGGCCTCAAGTCACATTCCTAGAGGGCTCAGAGGCATTATATGTTCCATCTCAGAACTCCACTAACTTCACTGAAAGGAAACAGCCACATGATTGGTTTCCCCTATTTTCCTGATGCGGAAGCTAAAGCTCAGAGAGGGAGAGTGGCTTTCCTTAGGACCCACAGCCAGAAAAGGGACAAAGATGGAATGTGAACCGAGGTCCGCGAGGCTGCTACACCTACTTCTGGTGGTAGTGGGGAGAGAAAGCTCTGGAGGGGCTGTCTCACAGCAGAGACAGGAAGCAGGATCTAGTACTCTCAGAAGGTAGACCTGACTGGGAAGTTGAGGTGGGGTTGGACGCAACCACAGCAAAGAGCCTCTCTCAGTTCAGGCTCTCCAGTTCAACCCCTGAGGTTATACCATGTGGGGAAGAAGGGGAGGCGTATGGTGTCTCCATGGTGCAGATGAACAAGGGGAAGCTCAGAGGGGAGTGACTTGCCCAATGTCATCCAGCTAGTCAGAGGCAAGTGAGGACTGGATTTCAACTTGATCAATTTCCGAGCACATAGTAGGTGCACATAGTAGGTTGCCAGCAAAGACAGGCAATGGGAAGGTTTTCAGAACAAAATTTTTAAAAACCACACTCTAGAACAGTGGCTAGGAAGGAGCCCTGGCGTGTGCCTGAATTGCTATACCGTGTGCACATCTATCACTTGCTATCGGGCTAAGTGCTTTACTGTGTTACCCGAGGGCGTTTTTTTTTTTTTTTTTTTAAATAGGGGATGAATAACAGAAGTGGGAAAGTTTATGAAAGCAAAAAGTACACTCTCCAGATACGAGAGTGGGTGAGCTCAAGAGAGAGAGCTGCTCCTACCTGATTAACCTTTATAATAAATCTTTGAGTTGGGTTCTGCTGTTACACCCATTTTACAGATGAGGACATTGAGGCTCAGGGAGATGGCCAAGGCCCCCAGCTGGTAAGTGGACGGGGGGAGGGGTTTGGACCCAAGCCATCTGAATCCACATCCTGGCGTCTTAGCCCCACTTTCTGGCAGCCTGCCTTTCCCTAAAGCTGACCCTAGGCCTGGGGCCCTTACTCAGGCCTGGATTTTCACAGCCCAGAGCTCAGTGAGCTTCTCAGGCTGCACTGTGGCAGGCAGCTGGATGCTGCTTGAGATGGGCAGGGCACCAATAGGCCACACCTGGCTCATCCAGATGCTATCCAAAGGTCTGGCAGCCTAGGATATGCCCTCTTGGGACTGGAGCTGTGACTCAGACTTGCTGGCCCCAGGTGTCACAGCAGGAAGAGAGACCCGGGGCTTGGGTTTGGAGTCTGCCCTACCTGGAGCCAAATAGAGAGACCAGGCTGACTCCCTTGGTCTGGGGCAGGCCTGGAGCCTGGAGCCTTGCGGGGAGCTGCCTGCCCTTCTTCTTAGTAGTTACGTCACCAGCAAGCCCACCACACCACGACAGAAACATTGACATTTTACCCTGTGTTGGATACTGTGCCCAGGACTTTATTTTTTTTTTAAGATTTTATCTATCTTTCTATCTATCTATCTATCTATCTATCTATCTATCTATCTATCTATCCATCTATCCGTCTATCTATCTATCTATTAGAGCATGAGGATGGGGAGGGGCAGAGGGAGAGGGAGAGAAAGAATCTCCAGCAGATTCTGCACTGAGCACAGAGACTGATGCAGGGCTCAATCCCGCTACCGACCGTGCTAGAGACTTTAAATGTAGGACTTCATTGCATCCTCACCTTCTGGGGTGGGTCTCGTACATTATCCATGATTTACAGGAAGGGGAGCTGAGGCGTACGGAGGTGATAGAACTTGTTCCACCACAACTGAATCTGGCTATGTGACCACTGAGCCCAATCTCTTAACAACCACCTTGTTTTGTTTTGTTTTTTAAAGATTTTATTTACTTATTTGAAAGAGAGAGAGAGAGAGAGAGCGCGCGAGCCTGAGGGTGGGAGGAGGGGCAGAGGGAGAGAATCTCCAGCAGGCTCCGCACTGAGCTCAGAGCCCCATGTAGGCTTCCGTCTCACCACCCCGAGATCAAGACCTGATCTGAAATCAAGTCAGACGCCCAACCGACGGAGCCACCCAGGTGCCCCCTTTTTAAGATTTTATTATTTTTAAGTAATCCACACACCCAACGTAGGGCTTGAACTCACAACCCTGAGATTAAGAGTCACATGCTCTACACACTGAGCCAGCCCGGCACCCCTCAACAGCCATCTTGTAATAGTCATGTCAAGTGCCAACCACCTTCCACAGCATCTGCTCCTTTGGAGACACACAGAAGGAAACACCTCTCAGTTATCAGAACTCAGATCGCCTTGGCTCCCAGATCCTGACATTTGCATTCTCTCCACCATCCCCCTGCACCCCTCCGTGTGTGTGCATGCACATGCGTGTGTGTGTGTGTGTGTGTGTGTGTGATTTAGCAGATGAATGCCGGACTTAATAGATCAATGGATCGTGTTCTTCTCTTCCCTTTGCCTGCCGAGAGGCTCAGAATCCAATTCATGATCCACCTCTGACAAGCAACAAGAACTTCAAGGCAAATATTTAAATATTTTATGGATTTTCTTCAGGCCTATCCTCTCCTTGTTTTTCTTATACCTTTTCCCTTCATCCTGGTTTCTTCACCTTTTTAAGCTCATTGAAGCATATATTTTCTTTCCGCTTTTTCAGCTGGGCTAAAATACACATAATGTAAAAATTCGCTATTTTCAAACATGCAGTTCAGAAGTACTAAGCACGTTTATGATGCCGGGGAACCATCACAGAACTCATTTCATCTTGCAAAATTGCAACTCTGTCCCCATTAAATAACTTCTTCCATCTCCCCCAGCCCCTCATGACCACCACTCACGTAAGTGCAATCAAATAGCACTTGTCCTTCTGTGACTGGCTTATTTCACTCAGCATAATGTTCTCAGAGCTCATCCGTGTTAGAGTGTGTGTGATAATGTCCTTCCTTTTTAAGGCTGAATAACACTCTGCTGTGTGTATATACCACATTTTGTTTATCTGTTCGTCTGCTGATGGTCACTGGGTTGTTTCCATGTTTTAGCTGATGCGAATAAGGAGGCTGGGAACACAAAGCATGTGTACTTTGATAATCTGTTTTAAATTTTGGGGGGGCGGGGGTGGGGAACAAACATCCCCGTGAAAGCGCATGACCCATAGTAACACCAAGTCTATATCTATTGAGTCAGAAGTGGTCCTTGCCCATAAGGAGAGGGCCACCATAGAAGACACTGGTGATCTCGTACCGCGGGTCCCCTTTCTCCCGTGTCAATGCAGGGATGGTTGGGCCTGTGTGGCTGGAGGGGTATGTGGGGGCTCAGACCCTGCTGAGCACCTGGATGGTGTTTAAAGCCAGCCCAGGGGGGCGGATGAACCCTTGGGGGAAGGGAGATACCTTCTGAGGGCCTCAGGGAAGGGGAATGTTAGCAACAATAAACCGGAGAGTGCATGATCCAAGTTCAAGGTTGCCCTCACCCTTCTCTGAAAACCTCACAGATGCCCTCTGGATTCTCCATACTTGATTGCTTATTAGTTCCCTCTAGTGACTTCACCACTCTCTCCCCTTCTCCACAGGCTCCCCGTCACTGAGGCCCTTTATAGCCAGCGGGATGGGGGTGGGGCTAGGTGTCACTCTCGGACTGTCCGCTGTCCTCCTCCCCACCTCCTGCCTGCCCCAGGGCTGGGCCTGGGTCCCAGGCCCTCTGGGCTCCGGCCCTGCCACGCACTCTCTCCTGGGGCCTGAGCCCCCCGTCCTGGCAGTGCTGGGGCGGGCCGCCTCCATCTTGCCCTCCTGCCCCCCTCCCGCCAGCCGTGGTCAGCGCCTGTTGAAGAGTCGGTCCCATTCTTCCCACCCTGGAAGGTGCGGTCTCTGGCAGGGTTAATGATTGCTCAAGGGAGGAGATGGTGCCAAAGTCTGCGGGCCCGCGCTGTGGTAGGCCTCAGACGGTGCCGGCCGGAGCCCATCTGCCGCATCCACGGCCCCTGCTGGGGCCCAGGTAGGGCCTGCACAGCCGGGCTGCCGCAGGGGCTCGGGAGTCCTCTGGCCAGGGGTAGGGGCTAAGTGGGGTTGTAGGGGCCCAGGGGAGCTCTGGGGGGTCCCACCCAGCTGGGTGGGCGCACTGCTGCTGGGTTGGGCGGATCTGGAGCTGAGTCCCAGGCCGACTGCTCGCAAGGCCTGTTTCTTCGCGTGGGGCTGATAATGCCTATTCCCAGATTCTGCTGGCTCCCCTCCCCTCCAAGTCCTTGGGTCATTCGGACACGCAGAGGCTTCTTCACAGGACAGAAGGGAGGCAGTTCCCTCAGGGACGTGTGTGACCTGACTGGGCCTCTTTCACAAGAAATGGAAAGGGGGTAAAGACAGAGGGGCCGAGCCTGGGGGGCCCCGGAGCTCGAGGAGAAAGGACGGGGCTCTGAGCCCAGCCGCTCGGGTTCAGGCACCAGCTCCATCCCGGCTCTGCGGGTCTCTGGAATTCTTCTGGACACTGGTTTCCACATCCGTAGAAGCAGCCTGGTCCCAGCGCAGGAAGGAAGCTGAGAGCTGGGAGGCAGAGGCGGGCCTGTGGTCTGCCATGGACGGACGGCCACCTCAGCCAGCGCTAGGATGTGTCTGGCTGGCACTGAGTGCAGGCTGGCCTTCAGCTCTGGCTCATTCCAGGCCTGGCGTGCCAGGTGGAGACTCAGCTGAGAGCCAGGGGCAGGGCAGGCCTCTTCCCTGAGGCAGGCACGGCCGGGCCAGGGCACCAGACGCCCGGGCTCAGGGAACGGTGGGATCTGATGGATGGAAACCAGTGTGTGGACTCTGTGGCTCTTAACCTCACCCCATTTCTCAGCAGGGAAACTGAGGCCCAGAGGGAGTAAGGGCTTGCCTGGGGTTTGGGTGGTAGTGGGGGGGGGGGCACACAGTGAATGAGAGAGATTCTGGAATCTGAACCACGGCCCTTTGACTCCATTATCTGTCTGCTGCTGAGGGTGACGGGCACTCGAGGGGCCCCATGGCAGGGAGCCCGGCGCCCTTGGGGTCCACATCCTTGCACCAGCGCTCCCTGGGTGGGCTGGCGTCTGCCCTGTGGGTGTAGGTAGGGCCCCATGGAGTCAAATGGAGCCCGGACCAAAGTTCGCTCAGGGACTCATGGACCTGAAGCTGGTCCGGGTCTGACGCTCTGTCCCTTGTTCTTGGACATCCCTCTCTGAGCTTCTCTGAGACTCGGTTTTCTCACCTGGACCCTGGGACAATAATTCCTACAGCTGGGGCACAGCTGTGAGAAGGAAATAGCGGAAGTGAAAGTATGTGGTAAGCTGGAGGCGGCAGTGGCCGTGGTGGCCGAGTTAGCTCTTTGGTGGCCCGTGGGTGATGAGGGCCACCTCCCTCTCCGGTCCTCCTAAAGGCCCTGGATACTTCTGGAGTCCTCAGTCCAAGTCTGGGAGAAAGTCTGGGAGCCCTGGGCTGTTGGAAACTGCGGCCGGTGCCTCGGCCTGCTGGGGTCAAGGAGCCCGTGCCGCCAGGTCCAGGGCGAGCGCGCCTCCGCCAAACCCGGGGGGCCTCCTGGGGGTTCAGGAGCACCCAGATTCACCTCTGTGTCCTTTCTTGACCCTTCTCCAAGCAGCCCTTTCTGAGAGTAAGGAAAGTGTGGGGGGAAAGCAGCTGGAATTTCTAGAATGTAGACAGTCCCAGGTTTCAGAAGGCAAACTGAGAGGTGGAGAGGAGGAAAGAAGAGCCTCTGGGAGTGGCTGCGTGGTATTGGGGCTGGGGTGAGTCTGCCTCCTTCCCGCCCAGACCCCACCCCCCCCAGCATAGCAGAGGCCCTGAGCGGATGGCCCACGGAAGTGTTGGCACTGTGGAAGCCTGGGGCTGGGTGGGGGCTGGCCAGGGCACCGTCCAGACCTTTCCCCAGCCCCAGCCCATAGGCAACTCCATTCCTGTCTTGTCCATCTGCAATTGCTCTGTGTTCCAGCCCTGCCGGGAGGCCGGGAACTTCGGGGCCAGAGGAGGGCCCGTCAACGCATAAACAGGGCTCCGCAGCTAACCTGGCCTTAGAGGATGGAGAAAATTTGCACAGATGCAGAAGGCCAGGGAAGGTGTTCTGGGTGGAGGGGACAGCATATGCAAATACCAGGAGAGAGGAAAATAGAGGGTGTGGACTGGGAACGAGAGCATTCAGCGCCTCTGGACCACAGGAGGGGGCGAGGGAGGCGCTTGGGTGGGAAGAGAAAGTCAGGACCTATGAGGACTTAGCCGGCCAGGCCCAGGGGCAGGGAGCGTGTCCCGCAGCCAGCCCGAGCCCTGGCAGAGGTCTGCACTGTGCCCAGTGGGTGGGAAGGCTCACTGGTGGGGCAGGTTCATTCTTGTTCCTTCTCCAGCTCACACGGGCTCTGTGCATTTTTCTCAAATGACCAAATCCAGAGGTGACACTCTGGACCAAAGAACTTTGGCCTCATTATGATCAAATGAGTATGTGTGTGTAAAAAGTCTTGAATGAGGGGCCAAGATTGTGGGAAACCGAGCGTGGAGGCAGTGAACGGGAGAGGAGAGGCAGGACCACAGCAAGAAAGAGCACTGGGCTGGGTGGGATGGGAGTCGGAGGGGTGGCATCCCAGCTTTGCCCCCACCTGGCTCGGGGGCATGGGGCAGGAGCCTTATCCTCCCTTGGCTCAGGCATAAAGGGGATTGACAGCTGCCTCTCCCTTCTAGGGTGATGGTCTGGACCAGATGCAGGGGAAAGACTTCGAGTCTGCCTTACTCTAATGTAGAGGGTCATCACTCTTGCCCTGAGTAAGGATCATCCGGCTTCTAGAGGCCCGTGAGAACGGGAGGGGGAAGTCGGAAGAAGCTGCCAGGAGTGATGAGTGTAGCTGGCTCTAGGGAGGGGGCCTGGAGGTGGAGGCGTCAGAGACCCTGGAGGGTGAAGCTGCCGGTTAAGGCTGTCGTCCCTCTACCTTGCCCTTGGGGGCTCTGCGGTGTCTGGGGGGAGGTCTGGCTGATGAGGAAGAGCAAACCGGAAGCTGGGAAAGAGAGAGCACAGACTTCCCACTTTGCGTTCTGATCCCATTAGTGACCGGATCACATCCGTTCTGCTCCTGGACCACGGTGTGCAGAGGACTGAATGGCGCAGGGTACAAAATGCCAGCCGCAGCACCTGGCCCATGCTTGCCATTCCTTCCGCTGGAGGACTGGATCCCGAGGGCAGGAGTTTCCTGTTTTCCCAATTGCACTTTGTCATAGTGAGGAGCACACTTTGCACTCCTGTGGCGGCATGCTTAATGACTAATTGTCCTGTGGCAACTGACTCACCTCTGAAGGAGGGGAAGCAGGGGAACAAAAGAGGTGAGGGGTGAGGTCCAAGACAGCACAGCGAGGGGACGTCAGGGCTGGCTGCATCCAGCCAGGGTTAAGGTGCCCTGGAGTTTGCTCGCACCATGGATGCCAGCAGCCTACCACCATCACCGGCGTCCAGCTCCATCTGTGGGCTCACTGTGCACTCACGGCCACCACCATCCCACCCCCCACCAGCCTCCACCAGCTCCACCTGCCTGTCCACCCTCATCAGCACAAATGTTACCAGTGCAGCCATCCCCATCACTGCTTCCAGCCCCACTGTCACCTCTACCTCCAACCGAACTACTGTCCCCGTCCCAACCCCCTGTCCATGCCCAGCTCCAGGACCACCTCACTCATTACTCTTGACCTTGGCTCCATCGAGCGGCACCCTCCAGAGCATGGCCTATCTTGAGTGTTCTTGTGTCAAGTCATGTCCAGCTCAGTGTCCGGCGCAGAGTAGACTTTCCTTCCATGACACGTATTGCTGCCCACTCGGGACGCTCGACAGCCACCACATAGCCACTGAGGCCTTGGTGACAGCTTTGTTGACCATTCCTTGGTGTTTCCACGCTTAAGGTAGTTCTGTTTTCCGTGATTATAAATAACCCCTTGTGATGAACAATTTGCTGGAGCAAGAGATTCCTTATTTTCGGTTAGCTGGATTACCAGGTCAGAGAGGACAAATCTTTCGAAGGTTTGGGGTTCACAGCTTACCTCGGGTTTCCCCTCCTGCTGGAGCCCTGGAGGAAGGTGAGGGCTGCACCCTTCCCTCTGTGCATGGGAGAGTCCCCCTCACTTCTAGCCGTGAGCTCCTCTGGGCCCGTTTCTCTGCCTGCAAAATGGGTTCCTGCAGAGATTAAATTATGTGAATTTCAAATGTCCCGCCTCTTCTCTCCAGCCCTGCTGCCACCATTTCAACCCACCGGCACGTAGCAGCTAGAAAGATCTTTTAGAAAAGTAAATTAATCTCCGTCATTTCCCTGCTTAAACCTTGCAATGACCCTCTGTTTTCCTTAGGCTAAAGCAGACCGGCCTCACCGAGTCTTACGGGGCCAGGCACGACCTGCCTCTGACTGTTTCCCCATCCCCGCCTCTCTCCCTTCGAAGCGGCCACAGGGCCCCTCTTTCCAATTCCTGGGCCGCACCTGATTCTTAGCTGGCCAGGGGCCATCTCTCATATCGGCCGAGTCACTGGGAGCAACCTTGTAACAGCGCTGGCTTTAGCTGTGCAACATGGGAATGAAATTTTTTTTTAAAGATTTTATTTATTTATTTGACAGAGGGAGATCACAAGTAGGCAGAGAGGCAGGCAGAGAGAGAGGGGGAAGCAGGCTCCCTGCTGAGCAGAGAGCCCAATGTGGGGCTCGATCCCAGGACCCTGAGATCACGACCTGAGCCAAAAGCAGAAGGTCAACCATCTGAGCCACCCAGGTGCCCTGGGACTGAATTTCTAAGTACTCTCTACACCCAACGTGGGGCTCGAACTCACAACCCCCACGTCGAGAGTCACATGCTCCACCGACTGGGTGCTGAATTTAAAAAATTTAAATAATACTACAAGATTTATCATAACAATCCACCTCTGAGTTCCCTTTTCCCATATATTTGTTGGATTTGGTTTGGATTTTTCAGCGTCCGTCCCTAGTGTTCAGGTTTCCATGATTTGCTGTGTTTGCCTGTTTCCGTGGTGTAAATGCTTCCACCGGGGCTCATTTCAAGCCACGAACATCATCCCGACCAGCTTCTAAGATTCCTGAAGCTACGGCAGTTTTCATTAGCAGCTCTAGCGTGTGATGGCACCGGTCTTCCCTTTAATATCCGACTCTCTGTGTTCATGATGAAGAACGAGGCTCTGAGTCCAGCAGGGTCCCTGGGCTGGGGGGGAACTCGTCTTTTGGAAGCCACGTCGTAAAGTGATCCAATGGAGGCCCCCACGCTTCAGAATCTGTGGGGTTTTTTCTCTTGAGTGGGTCCATTTTCTCTGTTTTTTATTTCTGGTGGTTGGGGGAGGTGTCCATTTTTTTTTTTTTTTAAGATTTTATTTATTTATTTGACAGAGAGAGATCACAAGTGGGCAGAGAGGCAGGCAGAGGGAAAGGAGGAAGTAGGCTTCCTGCTGAGCAGGGAGCCCGATGCGAGGCTCGATCCCAGGACCCTGAGATCATGACCTGAGCCAAAAGCAGAGGCTTTAACCCACTGAGCCACCCAGGCGCTTTTTTTTAAAAGATGTTATTTATTTGAGAGAGAGACAGGGATAGCAACAGAGATAGCGAGAAAGAGCACGAGCTGGGAGGAGAGGGAGAAACAGGATCTCTGTTGAGCGGGGAGCCCAATGTGGATTCCAGGACCATGGAATCATGACCTAAGCCAAAGGCAGAGGCTTCACCCACGGAGCCCCCCAGGCGTCCCAGCCAGGAGATGTCCTATCATCTGCCAGTGCTTTGGGGACTGAGACGGGGAGAGGGGCTGAGAGTGCCCCCATTTGTTGTGCAGTCTTTCATGTAGCCCCCTGTTTTGCTGTGGGGCCCCACCTCCACCAGGCCTAGTGCCCCGGGCTCCAGAGCTCTCTGATTCCAGCTCTTCAGGAAGGAGCCTCCCCGTGTACTTTCTCTAGTGTGGGGGGTAGGGTGTCAGCCCCCTGCCTGCACGGGGTGGGGAGTGGTATGGAGTCTAATGGCTTCGCATGGAAACTTTTTAACCAATCTTCCTGCTTTTAGGCCACCCTGCACCTCTGTTTACAGAGGGGTTCTAGAATCTTCAATCCTTCAGCCTTGCTGGGGTTTTGAGCTGGCTCCCTGTGGGCACCATCCCTACTCTGGTTTTATTTATTTATATTTGTTTTGTTTATTTATTTATTTATTTATTTATTTATTTATTTATTTAATTTTTTTGAGTGGGGGAGGAGGGAGGGAGAGGGAGACAAGCAGATTCCACACTGAGCACAGACCTCAGCTCGGGGCTCAATCCCAGGACCCCGAGATCGTGACCTTAGCTGAAAACAAGAGTCCGATACTTACCTGACTGAGGCCACCCAGGCACCCCCCTACTCTGGTTTTAACTATCGCTAGCTTGGGGGCCCCCTGGGTGGCTCGGTCGGTTGAATGTCTGCCTTCGGCTCGGGTCACAGTCCCAGGGTCGTGGGATGGAGCCCCGCGTCGGGCTCCCTGCTTGGCCGAGAGCCTGCTTCTCCCTCTGCCTGCCGCTCTGCCTGCTCGTGCTCTCTCTCTCTCTCTGTCAAGTACATTAAAAGAAAAAAAAAAAAAAACTTAACTGTCACTAGCTTGAATAGTTGTTCATCTCTCATCAACTCTTTTGAACTTCTAAAGTCTTGACCGTCATTTTAGTGGGGTTTCGAGAGGGAGGAAGTGGAGATAAATGTTGAATCCTCCACGCTGAACAGGGAGCTCCCTCCTGCACTCCTCACAGGATGCCCCCCTCTTACCCTTCAGACATGTCCCTTCCTCAGAGCCTCTGCCCTGTGTGTTCCCATCATCCACTGCCGCTTAGCAACCACCCCAAACCCACACTACTGGCAAACAGCGGCAGTCCTTTATTATGATTAGACATCTGCCCTTTGGGCAGGGCTCAGCATGGGCGGCTCCTTAGGAGGGACAGCGTCCATCTTGGGATGGTTTATGCCCACAGCTTACTCACAGGGGAGGATGGTGGCTGTTTGCTGGGAGCTCAGCTGGGCTGTTGGCCAGGGGCTTTACTTTATTCTCCACATGAATCTCTTCAAGAGACTGCTGGGGCTTTCTTACAGCATGGCTGCTGAGTTCCAAGAGTGAGTGTTCCAAGAGACGGGAAGAGGAAACTGCCAGTCTCTTGGGGCCAAGGCCTGGAAACGGGCACAGCATCTCTGGGGCCATATTGTATCCATCAGTCATGGCGCCTGCCCAGATGTCTTAATTATAAAACCAGTGGGATTTTTAATTTATGGAGATGACTGTGTAATGACATGGAAAGGCTAAGGCCATTGAAAGAAGATTTTTATCACAATTTTCTAGAGAAGAGGGCTTGCCATACCGGGAACGGCCACATGGGGGAAGCATTCGGTCAGGAGGCAGAAGGAGAAAGGAGAAAGCATGGCCCAGAGCCTTAATGCGTTTTCCATGGGGAGGAAGGTGGGAAGGAAGCTGCAGGTCAAGCAGTAGAGCAAGCTTAGGATTGAACAGTTGGAATAATTTGGGCTGGCTAAAGGGGTCATCGTTAGTTGCCCCCTGCTTGGCCCTGGGGTGACTCGGGGCGGGGGACAATATTGACTTGATGTGTGAGTTGGACAAGGGAGGGAGCTGGAGTGTGGGTTCTGGGTTGGTTGGTTTGTATAGGAGAGGAGGGTTTGCAGGCCAGTCACTTGCCATTTCTAGGAACTAGCTCCCCTGGGAAAGGCCGGTGAGGTTCCCGAGATGTTAAAACCTCATAAATAGAGAAAATAAAAACATGATGAATGTACCATATTTTGGGGCGGGGGGTGCAAGTAGAGTCCTCATCTCTTGCTGGGAGCAGAGTCAAAGGTTTGTGGCCCTCGCTATCTGCCATACAGCCTAAAGTAGCAGCCCTCTTCCGGCTCCCACAGTAGCCTCATTCTCTTTCTTCATAGCACAGAAGGCAGCAAGCAGTTAAATTTGTTTACCCGTTTAGGGTCTGTCTTATCCACGAAGCTGTGAGCTCGGGGAAGGCAGCCTCTTGGCTCTTTTGCTCACAATTACTCCCCCAGTGCTGGGAACAAGGCCTAGCACATAGGGGACCGTGGACATCCATAAACATTTATTAAAAGAATGAATGAATGAATGAGTGAGTGAATCAGGGTAGCCAGAACATGATAAGTGCTCAGGAAATGTCAGCAGACATTTAAAATTACCAATCCTCTGGATACGCCCGTGTTTTTCCCAGCAGGGGTGCAGCCATGGCCATGCGAGGCATGGGGGTGAAACGGGGCATGGTAGAAATGGTTAGAAATGACCCTGGGGAGGGAGGGAGGCGGCAGTCAGGCACAGAGGGTCTGTGGAAGCCCTTCTACGGCGTTTGGACTCAGGTGGTGGGGAGCCATCAGAGGGCTTGGAACAGGGGAGGGAGGTCGTCAGAGGGGCTGAGGGAGGATGATGTGAGCTGAGCGGACTGGATTAGAGACTGAAGGGAGGGAGGCCTGGAGGAGGGCTGAGCCAGGCCAGGGGGGAAGGTGGCCGTGAATGTGGCCACTGTGGCATGGAGAGAAATGCAAGGGTCACCATAGATTGGATGTGAGGCAGTCCAGAAAAGGGGAGTCAAGGGTGACCTGGGCAAGTGGGTGCATCCCCAAGGCGGGAACTTGGGAGGAGGGGAGCATGGCATGAGGGAGAAGACTCCTGAGTTTTGATGCAGTTTCATTGTCAGGGTTCAGCTGTGGAAGCCCTTCTTGCTCTGCTGTCTCTTTCTCTCCCCCTTGGAGGACCCCATCTTTTGGCATCAGCCATAGATTGGGGTCATTTTCTCTTGGTTTTCCCATGGCTTTGGAGTCCTTCCCAAACTGACTTGACCAGGGAACCCTTCCACTGTGTGGCGTCTTACAGGGCCAGGGTTCCACTTTGGTATATGTGCTGCCGAAGCGAGCACAACCAGGGTTCCACTTTGGGAAAGGCTGCTAAGGCGGCTATTAAATGGGTCAGCAAGTCGGACAAAGGACCCTGCCCACCCATAGAACATCTGGATTGTCCTTGATAAGTCACAGTCCCTCTTCAGGCACCTGATTTTGAAGGATACTATTAGCTTAGACGCTTGAAATAGGCAGGGAATGAATTCTGGAGTCCAAAACTCCTGTGATCAGAGCAGAGTCTTGTCATCGATGCCCCGTGCGGCCTCAGGAAATCCCCTGCCTCTCTCAGCCACCTCATAGTTGCAGGAATATCGCGATTACACATGTAATGGGCTTACAGCCGTTCCTGCTACGCAGGACACTGAATTCTGGAGTCAAGTTCAGGGTCATTCTCAGGCTGGAATTCTAGACCAGGCTCAGCTATCCCGCCCACCCCTTTGGGTTCCCCCCACACACACCATGGAACATCTGGAAAAGGATAGTGGGTGGCAGGGGCCCTGGAGGCTGGAGTGGGGGTGGGGGCAGGCTTGGCTCAGACCCAGAGACAGAGGGCGGTCCACCAAAGGGAGGGAGGCCTGGGGACAGTTGCCCCTTCCCTGATCCCTCTTCCCCTAGGTCCTTCCAGACACGATGGCGTGGCCATGGCTGTCCTGCCTCCTGCTTCCTACCCTCGTGGTGGCTGGTGGGTACCTCCCCTCCCCTACTAGAGTAGCACTAGCCTGGAGATCCTTGGTGGGACCCTCCAGAAGAGAGCGGCACCGCCTCGTCAGCAAACTCCCAGCTCCTATGACACCCCC
>CM052895.1:76393147-76495887 GCA_028534135.1 Potos flavus | reverse complement strand
GCTGCCCCGACTCTTACCTCCTCTCCCGCAGCAGTAGGTGGGCCCTGGGGTCTCTGGGTGAGGAGCACAGGTGGGACCTTTTTCTGAGGATCTCTTGGTGCTGTGACTCACCCAAAACCTCCATAAATGTTTGTGTGGAAGGTCCGAGAGACCTGAGAGGTGATCTAATGCAACCTTCACAAGCAACCACGGCCAGAAGGCTCTGGGTGCTGACCTGCCTGAGGTCGGAAAGCTTGCAAGGCAAGGGCAGACCAGAACTCAGATCTCCTGTCTCCAAGGGCAGTTTGAATTTTCCTAGGCTGCACTGCACTAATGGCTCCCACTGGGGGGTCTATAGTAAGGACTCTGGGGAGCCCCGTTTAGTCCTTCCTGGGGCCCCTTGGATGTTCCACTGTTTACAAGGGACTGGAAGAGCCCTAGTCCAGAAAAAGCTCGTGGAGTGCCCTGGGGAGGATGGTGGCAGGGGCTCTGCCCTCAAAGGTGTCTCTGTGTTGGCGTAGCTGAGCCTGGGGGAGGGTCCACAGGAGGGCTTCCTGTGGGTACCTCGTGAGGAGGTGCGAGTGCGTGGCAAGTTGCAAGGGGAGGGGGAAGAGGAAAGGCAGGGAGATGAGCGTGTGCCGTGATGAACAGCAGGTGGGCCCCTGGGTGTGACGTGGCCCTTTGGGGGTGGCACAGGGAGATGCCAGGTTCAATCAGGGGCAGCAATGGACAATGTTTAGAGTCAACAAGACCCCATGATCCAAACCCTGCTCTGCCTCTTCCTGGCCATGAGAGCCCTCTGAGCCTCAGTTTCCACATCCGCAAAGTGGGGTACAGGATCCCTGCCTCAGGGGGTTGCTGTGGGTACTTTTGGTCATAGATGGACTGTGCCCAGCACAGTGCCGGCCTTGGGGTGCAGGCGGCAGGAGCAGGATTGGACTGACTCCTTGGCACAGGGCACAGAGTCTGCTATTGTTCAGGACTGGGAACGACACCAAAGTCCTGCTGTGTCCGTGGATCAGGCAAAGACCAGAGTAGACCGCCCCCCTCAGGCCCACCCCTTCGGCTGTTCACCTGAGCCCATCTGCACCACTAGTGGCCGCAGTCACCTCTGGGACACAGCCAAGAAACTGAGGCCCCAGGAAGAGCAGGTGGGACCACAGTTAAGGAGCCATCTGTCATGGGCTCGAAGCCTCCCCTAAGGACCGGGGAAATCAGCCCATCCCTGCCCTTCACACCTTCCCTCCTTCTCCCCACAGAAGGAATCCCTCCACAGTCCGACGGAGCTAGATACGGAGCCTCTGGAAGTGGTGCTGTCAGGAAGGAAGACGGACAGAGGGGACCAGCAGGAGGCGTCCTTCACCAATGCTGGCCTGGACACCACAGACCTGTGACGTCCCTGCCACAGGACTCTTGCTGCAGAGCCCCACATGGGCCCCCACTCTTCTGGTCTACCTCGGAAGAAGTCTTGTCACCCCAAACCACACCTAACCCTCTCTGAACGCACTAATATATCATGCTACTGTCCCCTTCTGCTTGTAGCCAATCACACCTGCCAAGAATTGGGGGACAATTTTATTACCAATGTATATCGTGACAGTTTGTAGCCAAAAACTGTGGCTGGAGGGGTAGGGACAGGGGTATTGAGTGGTCACAAGGGACTCGTGGGGCTCACAGCACACAGGGACGAGGGGCAGGAGAGGGTAGCCTTTAAAGGACGACTGTGGTTGTAGAGTGAGCTCTCCGTCCTGCCCCCAATACCCAAGACCAGCTGCCAGGCTGCCTGGGACCCGAGACCTTCCATGAGCTTCTGACTATGATTCCCAGACCTGTCTGAGACTCTCCTTTCAACTGTGCCCCCGGGCATTCCTGCAGCTGCCTCCCCCCGCCCCCCCCCCCCATCAGGAATTGTAAGCAGTGTCCAGTGAGGGTGGATAGGGCTGGGGGCTGGGCCAGATGAGGGTGAGACAGGATTTGGGGACGACTACCAGCATGCAAGACATGCCCGGGCCATGGGGGCCAGCCCACTGCATGGACACACACACTCTTCCAGGGGCCCCATATTTGGAGCCTTGCACACTCAGGGTCTCACACACCAATCCTTGCACACTTGGAGATTTTGTACACAGTCTCTCCCGTTCTGGGGACCTGGTGGCCACTGAGGACTTCAGCCTACCAGTCTGGACATCTCAGGAGCCTGCCTCAGCTGTCAGGGCTGGGCCTGCTGAGCAGATCCCCCAGTTGTGACGGGGAGGGAGGGGTGATGAGAGCTGGAAGGGGACAAGGGGGTGTCAGGGCTGGGTTCATGGTCCCCTGACCACGAGGCGGATGGGTAGGGAGGGTTCATTTGTGAGTCTGGCAGGGGAGGAGGCTGGAAAGAAGAGGATGAGAAGGCCCTAGAGGCTGCCCACCCCTCAGGGGGCCTCCCGCTCGTAGATGGGGATCCCTTCTAGGATCTTGGGGTCAAGAAGGGAGCCTGAAAAGTTGGAAACCCGGGCGTATAAAAGGGGAGCAGATCACTCGGCCGTGGGTCCCGCTCGGGAGCAGCACCGCGGCCGGCGCACACTCTGCAGCAACGCGCGGAAGAGGCCGGGCGGGCGCTTGGCGGGACCCTCGGGGGGCGCGGCGCGCACCGAGCCCGCACGACCAGGGCCCGGGCGGGCTGCGGGCGGCGGCGCGGGCGCCACTTGGCGGCCGTGCTCCTCGATCTGTCGCTCCAGATGCTTCTGGATGGCCATGCCCAGGACCTCTACCTCCATGGCGGCGCCGTACACCTCCCACGTCATGCCCTTTTCGTCCCAGCTCACGTCGCGCACGGGCTCGGCCGCCTCCTGGGGCGCCACGGCGGCCGCCAGCGCGGAGCCGGGCCGCACCCGCACTTCGGGGAAGGCGGGCGGCGCTGTCGGCGGCGCGGCCGCCTGCGGCGTCATGGGTCCAGTGGCCACGGAGCGCGTCTCGGCGGCGCCCAGCGACACTTGCAGGCCCGCGTCCCGGCGCGAGGGTGGCCTGGGCGCGGGGCTGGGCGCGCGAGGCCCCGCCTGGAAGCTGAAGGCCGGGCCGCCCGCACCGTCCTGCGGAGACATGGGGCTCACGGCCACCGACACGCAGGCCTGCGCGCCCGCCTGCGTCCCCGCGTCCTCGCGCGGCGGGGCGCTCGCCTCCCACGACGGCACCTTAGTGAAGTTGTCGCGAGTCCGCGGCCCGGACGCGGGCCCTGTGGCCTCCGCGCCGGGGCTTCTCTCGGCCCCAGCGGCCACCAGGTCTTTCTGGTCTAGGCCAGAGGCCTCTGCGCTGGGCTCTGGCACTGGTTCCGGAGGCGAGAGGCCTCCGCCACTCCCGGTCCCCACGGGAGAAGGGCCTGGGCCGCAGGGTTTGCCATCTGACTGCTTGGAGGAGGAGGCCTCTGCCTTCTCCAGAGTCAGGGGGCCCAACTTCCCCGAGGAGGGGGACTCTGCCTTTCTTGAAGGCACGGCCTCAGCCTTGCCAGGGATCACAGGCCCCACCTTCCCAGAGGCAATAGGGTCTACGTTCCCTGAGGCTTCTGGCTCCCCTTTCTCCAAGGCCAGCGGCTTCTTCTGCAGAGACGCGGCCTCTGCTCTTCCCGATGAAGCAGGGCCCTCCCGCCCAAGGGGCTTTGTTTCTGCTTTGCCCTCGGGCTTGGGTTCTGCCTTCCTTGAGGCCCTGGGATCCACCTTTGCGGAGTTCATAGGATTCTCCTTCTCTGGGGGCAAAGGATCTACCTTTCCCTCCGGGTCAGCTTCTGCTTTTCCCAAGGATGCTGGGGCTCTTTTTTCTAGAGTCCCAGGGGCCACTTTTCCGGAAGACACAGCGTCCACTTCTCCAGGGGAAACACTTTCTGCCTTCCCTCTGCTCACAGTGTCTGCCTTGCCCAAGGCCAGGGTGTCAGCCTTCCCCGAGGCTGTGGGACCCACCATTCCAGAGCCCAGAGGACCTGCCTTCTCTGAGGACAGTGGCTCTGTTTTCCCCTCAGTCACTGTCTCAGCTTTGACAGAGGACGAGGGGCCCACTGTCCCCAAGAATTTGGGATTCCCCGGACCTGAGGGCACAGGGTCTAGCCTTCCTTTCGATTCAGGATTCGCTTTTCCAGAAGATGATATTTTTGTATTTCTCGCAGAAATGGGATCTACCTTGGTGGAGGGCACTAGGTCCTCCTTTTGTGATGAGACAGTTTCTGTCGCCTGCCCGGGAGACAAGGGCTCTGGCTTTCCCAAAGACACCGGACCCGCCCTGCTCGAAGACACAGGATCTGCATTTTTCAAAGATGTGGGTTCCATCTTTCCTGAAAATACAGCATCCACCTGCCCAGCAGACGTGGTTTTTGTCATGCTCCTAGACATGGGGTCTCCCTTTCCCAAGGAGGCAGCTTCCATCTTTCCTGGGAACCGAGGGTCCTCTTTTGTGGAGGACCCAGTGTCTGCACTTCCCACAGAGACAGGATCTGTCATCCCCAAGTGGGTAGGCTCCACCCTTCCTGAGGACCCCAGAGCCACCGTTCCTGGAGACGTGGGCTCAGTTGTGCCCGATGGCCCTGGAGTCAGTGTTGCCAAGGACCCAGGATCGATCTTTCCTGAGGGCCCAGGAGCGCGCTTTCCCAAGGACACAAGATCTCCTTTCCCCACAGTTGCAGGGGCCGCCTCTTCTGAGCCCGCAGGAAGCTCTTTTCCTGAATATTTGGGCTCCTCCTTTCTTGGGAACTCAGGATCCGATGTGGCAGAGGATACAGGGGCCTCCTTCCGTGGGGACACTGGCTCCACCTCGTCAGAGCTCACAGGATCCACCTTCCCCAAGGATCCAGGATCCTCCTTTCTTGGGCTCACAGGATCCATCCTTCCAGAAGCCGCAGGATCCCCTTTTCCCAAGACTGCAGGCTCTGTCTTTACTATAAACGCGGGATCTGCCTTCCTCGAGGACCCAGCAGCTTCCTTTCCTATGGAAGCGGAATCTGCCTGCTTTGAAGACTTAGACTCCATCTTCTCCAAAAACATAGGATTTCTGTTCTCCAAGGACGAGGGATCCGTTTTCACCGAGGACACAGGCTCTGGCTTCCCAGAGAAGGTGGCTTCTAGTGTCCCTGAGATCAAGGCTCCATGTGCCCCCAAGGTCTCCGTGGTAGCTGCCTCTTGGGGAGGGATGCAGGTAAGGGAGGGGCAGGCCAAGCTCCCGCCAGGGCCCTCAGAACAGGAGGCCCCTTCCCCAGCCCCTCTGGGGCTGCCGTGACTAGAGTCCATGCCTGGGCTTGGGGCAGGGTTGTGCCTAGGGGGTGCAGGGCTGGCTTTCTGCTGGGAGGGGCAGCAGTCCCTCATGGCTGGCTTCCCAGCCCCCAGGCTCCCATCCTGTGGGCAGCAGAGGGCTGTGGGCTGAGGTGCTGGGGGGCTGGAGTTCTTCCAAAGAAGCTGGAGCCAGGTTGGGTCTTCAGCACTGCCCAACTGCCCTCCTACCCGCGCCCCAGGCTTCTATCTGGTTCTGAAACACAAAGAAAACAGACTCAGACTCAGGGAAGACCCAGTGGGGTCTTCTATCTTGTCCCTCTATCTTCTCCCTCCCACCCTTCTCCTACAGCTGGGCCTCCTCCCTGGGTTCTCGCCCCCCATCTGGTCCTCTCCTGTCCCACCATATCACTCCCCTGCTTCTCTGCTCCCAGTGGCCCTCTGGATGAAGGTCAGACTTCCTAAAATGGCATTCAAGGCCCTTCACGACTTGGCCACAGTCTAACTTCTTTTCTTTTCTTTTTTTAAAAAATTTGTTTATTTAAGAGAGAGAGGGAGACAGAACATGGAAGGGGGCAGAGGGAGAGGGAGAGAGAGCCACAAGCGGACTCCGCACTAAGCTAGGGGCTCGTAGGGCTCGATCCCACCCACGACCCTGAGATCACGACCCAAGCCGAGACCAAGGATCGGACGCTTAATGGACTGCACCACCCAGGGCCCTCACAGTCTAACTTTTCAACTTGATCTACCATCACCCCATGCAGAATGCACCCTTCAGCTTCCTTGTCAGCCCACCCATGCAGCACGCTACTCTGAAGTTATGCTTTTGTCCTGAGGACACAGGTCACAACCTCTGATGCCACAGGGGCCAGGGAGGTAATTTAAGTGAGGGAAGCAGGCTGGGTAGAGAACAATAGGGAATGGTAAGGAAAGCCGCAAAGCAGAGCGTGTATGCCCCAAGGCGGGAGCCCCCCGCCCCCCACTAGCCAAGTACTGTTCTGGACAAATTCATCCCGGCAGTATCGGCAAGTAGCAGGAGATCCGGAACTTTAACGTAAAATATCCTAACTTAAGATCAAAAAAGAAAACCACCATGTGGGTCAAACAAAATATATGTGTGGACCGCAGTTTTGGTCTGTGGAGGCCCTGGCGAGATGTGAATGATTTATAGTTGAGGAAGGGACATAGTCTGAAATGTGAGATTTCAAAGACCGCTCTGGGATGGTGTGGACGCGGGAGGAGAGGGGCTAGCCAACCATTTTTTAATCTCTCCTTCTTCCAATTTTCATTCATTCCCCCAGCCCTTCTCTGCAATAATCTACATGAGAGCTGGCACAGTAAAGGTCCAAGAGAGGGAGAGTTGGCAGAACCGAGAGATCCTGGGGAAAACCGACAGGAGCCAGCCGGCTGCAGAGGGCGACAGTAGGGGTGGCCCTCAGGATTCTGGCCAGGGTCGGGGGGGTATGAGGCAGGAGATCTGGGGAAATGGGGAGCTGTGTTTTAGACAAGCTGAGTGTGCGGTGTCTGGGGAACAGCGGAGAGAGGGGCTAACAGGCAGCTGGATCTGCGAGCAACTTCGTCCCACCACATACCAGCAGCCAGAGACAGCGACGTGATGGATCCCTCCCAAACCTACCCCACCCACCGTCCTTCCCAAGCCATCTCACTAGTGCTCAGGCCGAAAGCCCTAGAATCACCCTTGACTTTTCTCACGCACCCCACGTCCCATCCATCAGCAAAACATAACAGACCTCCCTTCAAAATATAGCCAGAACCTGGCCACTCTCCTGAGCTGAACTCACGCCATCTCCCACCCAGATTATCCGGGCTTTTCCCTTCAACCCATACCATCCATTCTCAACACAGCAGCTGGAAGGATCTCAGTAAGACCCAAGGTAGCTCATCCCTCTTCTGCTCAGAGCCATGCAGTGTCTCCCCATCCCATGGCAAGCAAAAGTAAACTCCTTACATGTCCTTGTCTCTTCTGGCCCCATCCCTGATCTTGGCCTTGTCTCCTACCACTTTCTCTCGATTATGCTGCTTCAGTCACACTGGCTGCCTTGCTGATCCTTGGACACGCGCTGCCCTGGGCTTTTGCATTGGCTCTTTCCTAAAATCTGCATGGTCTGCTCCCTGTGGCTTTTCCTGACCCATCTTCCCCAGCACTGGTTGGCACTCTCCATCCCCCTTGCCTTGCTCAGCTTTTTTTCATAGAACCCGTCACCAACTGATATATTACATACAGTTGTTTATTACATATAGTTTGTCTCTCCCATTAGACTGTCAGCTCCAGGAGGATGGGGACTTTGTAGTCTTTACTTCTATACCCTCAGGGTTGAGAACAATGGCATATAGTAACCAAGTAGCCCCAGACAAATTTGTTAAATGAATGACTGAATGATCTTTTTAAGATGTTGGTCCAACGTGCCCCGCTTTGTCTCCAACCCCTCCTTGTTCTTGCTAGGGAAGTAAATTGGCTGTAATCTTTTTGGAAAGACATTTGTCAATTCCTATAAAAGTTTACAATGCACTTGGCATTTAGATCAGCAAGCCCACCTCCAGGAACGGTCTTGAAGATGGATGGATGGTGCACCAAGGGTGCATGAGAACATGGCTGGTGATGAGAAAAAAACCGGGAAGCCAGTTCATTAAATATGGGACTGCCTCATGGACTCCGCCCCCACAGCTGTCGGAATGTATGGAGTGATGAGGAATGGTGCCCAAGATAAATTAAGTGAAAAAAGCCAGGGCTAGTGGGATTCCATGCATGCAGACAAGAAAAAAGGACAGATACACATATATGGGTATATTTATAAAGAGAAAATTTCTGGGGCGCCTGGGTGGCTCAGTGGGTTAAGCCTCTGCCTTCCGCTCCGGTCATGATCTCAGGGTCCTGGGATAGAGCCCCACATCGGGCTCTCTGCTCGGCGGGGAGCCTGCTTCCCCTTCTCTCTCTGCCTGCCTCTCTGCCTACTTGTGATCTCTCTCTCTGTGTCAATAAATAAATAAAATCTTAAAAAAAAAAGAAAAGAAAGAAAAAAGAAAATTTCTGGAAGGAAACCCACGAAACTTAGTAGCAATTGCCTCTGGGAAGTGAGACCAGGGATCTGGAGGTGGAAAGGACTTTTTTTTTTTTTGGTATGCCCCTTTGCAATGCATGAAATTTTGGTTATGTGTGCATATATTACTTTTTTTAAAAACAGGGGGTGGGGGAGAAATCTTAATGACTCCCTATTACCTTTAGGGTCAATTCCCATCCTATCATGTGCTCCCAAGCCCCTGTGTACTTACCCACTAAGCTTTACCTTTCAGTACACACTCCCCTGAAGTACGTACAAACACGCACATGCGTGCGGGCACACACAGGTGTGCGCATGCGCGGCAATCTCTCTGGGCTCATCCGTGGCTTCACGGTTTCTCTCACCTTAGCCTCTACACACCCTGTTGCCTGACTCTCATTAAACCTTCAGGTCCCAGTTCAAATGTCTCCTGCTCCAGTGAGCTTTCTTTGCCCACCAGCTTCCTAGGAGTTCCTACGGCCTCTTGTTCTTGCCCTAACCAGACACATGTCACTCTGCCCTTTAGACCCCTGGATCCCTGCCTAGACCTTGAGTCACTGGCTGGGGATTGAGCTGATACTATTCACCACTGTGTCCCCCAGGCTTTGGGCTTATGGGACTGGGGCGGGTGGGGGTTATCACCAAGATGGGGACACTGGGGTAGGAGCAGTCTGCCCATTGCAGAGTGGGCGCCTGGCTTTGGGAACTGAGCTGAGGGACTTGTGGGACCATGGGGGTGGGGGGCCAATGGCTTACACACCCTGTCAAGGAAGGCCCCTCTGACAAGCCGGCATCGGAGACAGCCGTGAAAAGGCCGGAGTGGCTGGAGTGAGGTTGGCAGGGGAGAGAGAGAAGGCATTTCCCCACTTAGCAGCTCTATGAGCTCAGGCAAGTCCCTTCTCCTCCCTGGGGACCCTGACAAAGCCGCCCCTGCTCCCACGAGGCTGCTGTGAGGATTAGAGAAGATGAGGGGTGTGCGGGGCTCTGCTCGCTTTAGGGCCGGGCTGTGTACATGGAAGGCCTGTTTTTATCTACTCAGCCTGTCAGAGCCCAGCTGTGCTCCCCGGAGGGGATACGGGACGGACGGCCTGTGGCAGAGGCACAAACTGGCAGAATCTAGCCCTCAGACCTGCTTGTTTGACCCGGAGTGCTAAAAAGAAATTTTTAAAGGAGTTAACTGATCAACATTCAAAAATTCGAAGATTCCATGTGAAAATCAGATTTCCAGATTCTCTTGGAAAACTAAAATTTGGCCATCTGAGCATGCTTCCTGCGTGGCAACAGTCAGCCGGAGCCAAGCGGTGGCTGCCTTCTTGGATGGGGGTGTACTCCCCAATTAGCCACAATCGCCACCCCTCCCTATGTGTCCTGGACACTGGGGCTGACTTCACATTGCTATCGATCACTGATTCATTTTTCTTATAGCCAGCCCCTCCCGTAGGCTCTCTGCCTGGCCTATGGCCACCTGAGTTTTGACCCTTAACTTAGACGCTGAGAAGGGTGGGAGGTGACCTCACAATCAAGCCTTCAATACATTTACTCTGTGCACACCCCATCCACCTGCTGGGCAGGTGCTGTGTTCTTGCAACTGAGAGGCGGGCATGGCCCGGTGGGTAACACGTCTCCTCTGAAACCACTCCCCCACCCCCCCCACCCCCGCCGCCCGGAAAATGTTGGCTTCTTGGTTCCCAGCGTGCAGTTCTCAGACGCAGAAGAAGGTTTGGGGTAGGGACGAAGAGCCTGGCCAAGGCATAAGAAAGAGGTGGGGTCAGGCGCCAGCTTGGTCATTGACTTGCTCCATGAATTTGAGTATTTCTACAGTCTGGGCCTCAGTCTCTGAAATGGGGGAAGGGATGTAGTTATATCTAGAACTGTTGGCCCAGCCCTAGGTTTAAGATCTGCCAAGAAACCATTCTCAGAGACTCTGCTGCTCACAGTTCTACTGGGTGCTTCCTGGCTCTCGAGGGATCCTCAGTATCCTTGAGCCACTTCTCCAAGAGGCAGCCCAGGCTTAGGGTTCCCCCTCTTTGTGCCCAGCCCTCCCACTGGAACCCAGTCCCATCACTCTCCCGCTGGGTGCTCAGCCCTGGGCCCAACATTCTCATGCTCATTTGGTCGTCTGGACTCCACCATGATTTCATGAGGGGGGCATTATCATCCCATTTCACAGATGCGCACACTGAGGTCAGAGGGAGAAAAGGCTTGACACAGCTGGTGCAGGAGACTGTGGTTCAAAGCCTGTTGTGTCTGAACCCAAAGCCTGGGTTCTTCCTGCTTGTATCCGCTAAGATTTTGGACACTGATGCTTGGCTCTTAAAGCCCCTTTCTGTTCTCTGGGGCCAGGCCAAGGGTCCTCCCAATCCCCCGGACCCGAGAAGCGCGAGGGTCCCCACTTGCACACCCACCAAGATGAACAGCTGAGTCTGCACGCTTATGTGACCTGATTGAGGTAAAAGATTGAGATGATCCCCGAGGTGTGCGGGCCAGCTCACCTGGCATGCAGAGGAGCGTGGAGACTGCGTGTGGATGTCCGTGCCAGCTTAGGCCAGCCTGGAGAGCCAGGACCTGGTTCCTGCATTCTGCTGAAGAAGGGCTTGGTGTGTATACATGCAACTTGTATGTGCAGAATGGCCCGTGTATTTACATCTTGTGGGGGCCACTTGGACCCTGCGGGTGTGCACATGTGTGGCCACAGAGCCTCAGGGTCTCTCATAGAGAGCTGGCCTGGCTGTATGCACTGGGGCTTGTGCCCCACTCCTGGGCAGAGCAGCCTCTGTGAATGCTTATTCTGGCCCCGGGACCTGGCCAGCCCTTTCCTTCTCCTCTAGGATTTCTTCCCAGTATGAAGCCGGGGCTGCCGGGCACCTGCAAACACCCCCTCCCATGTGACAAGACCAACAAAGGCTGGCAGTGCTTCAGCAGGTGTGAGTGTGTGCCTGTGTGCGTGTCTCTGACAATCCCAGTCTGCTGCCCCTCACCCTCTCGGCCCCTTGGCTCCCAGTAGCCTTGGCGCAGCAAAGCCTCCTGCCTGGGACTGGAAGGGAGAAAGAGTCTAACAAAGGGCGATAGCCATACCTTTTTCCAGAAGTTGCCCCCAGACCATCCGTCCATTCATCCACAGGAGGGCAAGAGAAGACTCGCAGGGGTGTGTACACTTGGGCTGAGGGAGTGCAGGGGATGGGCAGCAAGCTAAGAGATGGAGAGTATGGGAGAGGAAGCATGTGCACAGCCTACTCTGGGGTCTAGGGCTGCATGAGGGACACCATGAGCAAGTGTGAATAGGGACAAGCAGGCCAGAGCAGGGTGGCTGCGAGTGTGTTGTGATAGGGGAGTATTGTTGAGTTGAGTGTGCTGTGATAGGCGATGTCTGGTGTGAATGCGTAGCTATGCCTGGGTATATACGCAAGGCTCCCACTTGGTGTGCTGGGTGGGTGCACAGGTGGCCGTGTGTATGAGTGTGATGGAATGACCAAGGGCCCGTGTGTGTGTGTGTGTGTGTGTGTGTGTGTGTGAAGATCGTGGCCTCATCCGGGAGTGAGATGCCTGTGTGTGAACGCGGTAAGTGTGTTATGGGGTGTGTGATGGTGCCCCAGAGTGTGTGCCACACAGTGTGCGACAGCGAGTGTGCTCAGTGGTGCCGGTGCCGGTGGCTCCAGTGGAGCCACTCGAGCGCAGAGCCCGCTCCGGGCGGGGGGTGGAGGGATGAATCAACGCGGGCGGACCCCCTTCCCCGCGGTGGCGGGAAGCGCCCCCTCCCGCACAGCCCTGTCGAACAATGCAGCCGCAAGCCGCGAGGCGGGGCGCGGGGTCCCGGTCCTACACACAGGGCGGGCCGGCCCTCAGGGCCCCTCCAGTGCCCGGCCCGCGGTTGCGGGACCCGCCCCCGCCCCACCCCGCCCCGGCGAGGAGCCTGGAAATGGACACCCGCCGCCCCCGGCCGCGCGCGCACACACACACCCCGGGCGCACTCTGGGCACACGCCACGCATGGTGCGCGAGCCCCGCCACCCAGGTGGTTCGAGGACCCTGGACAGCGGCTCCGGGGCGGCCGAAAGCCGAGGAACCGGGTCCATGTCGCTCGCCCATAGCGGGCAGCCGATGCGGGCTAGGCGCTTACCCGACAGTGCTGCCACTCCGTTTCCTTAGCGCGCTGCGCTCCGGCTCCCGCCGCTGCCGCCGCCGCCCGAGCGGCCTCGGCTGCCTCCGGCGGGACTGGCGGGCGGACCCGCGGACTCCGCGCCGCCGTCCCCCGCGCCCGCTCCGCGCTCCCGCCTTGCGCCCCGCCCCGGGCATGCGCGATGGCCGACTGGAGGCCTCCGAAGCCGGGAGGGGGCGGTGCCGGCGAGGAAGAGGAGGCCGGAGGGACCGAGGGAGCGAAGGGCGCCCCTCGCCCCGCGCTCCTCACGGAGGTCGGGGGATTCCTGGGTTCCCCGCCCTCCTCTACCGGGTTCCCATTTCACAGACAGGGAGACTGAGGGGCGGAGCGCCTGCCCATTTGCTGCGCGCCTGTTGCGGGCGGGGCGCGTTGCTTGTCAGATTTCACTCAATCCAGTCCCGCGAACTCCCTCTACTAGTTTTACCCGGGAGGAAATTGGGACTCAGAGAGGGAAAGCCACTTGTGCAAGGGCACGCTGCGCCTGTATAGGGACCCAGGTCGGCGCGATCTCCGAGCTCCCCCTGCGCGGAAATTTCCCGCCTCCACCTTGGTCGTACTTCCGGCCTTCTCTCCCAGCACCCCGCCCCCGCCCCTTTGTCTCGCCACCGCCCACGCTCCCGCGAGTTGAGGGGACACGAGTAGGGTGGAAGCGAGGCTCCTTCGATTCCCTCGCTATGGGCCTCCCCAGCCAGGGTGCCTGCCCACTCTCTGGTCTATGGAAGCTCGGTTTTCTTCCCTCTGGGTATCCTTGAGCAAGTTATTTCCCCATTTTTGAGCCTCAGTTTCCCAATCTATAAAATGGGACTAACATTAATCACCTCGCAGTGGTCTTGGAAGGATGAAGGAGCCCAAAGTAGGTGTGCAGAGGTTTCCATTTGAATCTGAACTGCCAAGGACGTGAGGCCTTTTTGCCTACCACCTCCTGGACCTTTCTTCTCAGAGAAATAGTCCCCTCCTCCTTGACCTCTCAGACTAGAACAAATAATTCTGTAATTGCCGAGAGGTGATATAACCTTCTCACCCGCACAGTGAAGCCACCTATTAAAAATGGTAACAACTAACGTTAATGTAATGTTTATTTAGGGTCAGACACCGTGCTAAGTTTTTGTTACAGGTGTCGAAAAATTTCAATTTCCAATCACTTAGGTGCAAATTAATATTTATTATATCCCCATTTTTCAGGTAAGAAAACTGAGATACTGATAGGTTACTTCGTGTTCACACAGCTAGTTAATAGTGGCGCTAACTCCCGAAACCTCGCCCTAAACCCTTAGCTTCTATTCCTCCCACTTACCTGGTGAACCATAGATCACCCTGATCTTTTCAAAATCCAGGTAGAAAATGAAGAAAATCTATGGGACCAACGTCTTCAGCCAGCATCCCAGGGAAGCAGAAAACCTCAGGATGCAGGACCAGTTTTCAGCACCACGGACAACACCCACACAAGGGCTGCTTCCTAATGTTTCAGGCTCTGGAAATTGCTCATTCGCTGCCCACAAGAGCACTTCTTTTCACACCTATTCTACATTCATTGTTTCATTTTATTCCCCCTACAGTCCTTCCAGGTAAACATTACTGGCCCCATGATACAGATGAAGCCATCGAGTCTTGGGGAGGGTCACAAGAGATCAAAAGGGGCAAGGACCAACCTGTGATCTAAAAAGCTCCCCCTGGGTCAGGGTGAGGGTGGATAAGAGTGGAACCAGGGCATGAGTGAGGATGCCATGAGAGATGAGGGGTGAGAGATGATGATGCCCGACATGGCAGTGTTTGTTGGGTTAGAGAGGAAGGGCCGGGTTTGATACCTATTTAAGGGTAAAGTCAACAGGTCTTGGTCATGGGTGGTTGTGGCTGTGAGGGGAGAGAGGATTCCGTTGCCTATCTGAAGCTCTGACTTGGGGAGCTGAGTATATGGAGGACAGGTATCTGATGAGCCCTGGGGAAAGAAGGAGCTTGTGGGACCGCCATGCTGAGACATCTGAGTCTAAAACTGAGCTCTTGAGTGGCCAGGCTGGAGACAGACAAGGATTCTGGTGATGAAAGCCATGAGAGGGGTGTCCAAATAAGGTGAGACAAGAGCCTTATGTCCACCCTGAGGAATGCCAACATTAAGGTACCAGCTGGGAAAAGAAGACTGCAAAGAAGAATGAGAAACAGTAATATGATAAACCAGGAGAAACTCAGGAGAATGATGCCTTAGAAGCCAAGGGGAGATAATGTTCCAGAAGGAAGGCAGGGTCAACTGCATCAGGACGACAAACTATGGCCTGAGAGATGATCTCTGGACTTTACAAAGAAGGTAATGGAAATTCGATGAAAGCACAGTGAGTGGAGTGGTGGGGGTGGAAGGCAGACTTGGGGCGGGGGAATTGATGAGTAAATTGGAGTAAAGAAGTAAAGAGAGCAAGCAGATGACTCTCCCAGCAGATTTGGGCTTGGAGGGAGACCGGCAATATCATAAGCTCTACAGTGGGATGGGAGGTAAAATTGAGATTTGGAGGCATTTAGATTCTGATGAGAGGGGCCAGTAGTGTGGAAAAGGGAAGATGCCAGGAAGGGAGAGCACAATGGCCGGGCCCAGATGCTCAGGGTGGAAGAAGAGGTTGGGATCCAGAGCCCTGGGGCAACTCATAGATCCTGAGATGAAGATTGAGGGAATGTGGTTTACTGGGGAGGTGCAGAGACACCAGCAGGGGAGTGAGAAGGTGACCCAGGAGGGGAACGCATCCAATAAGAGGTGGTTGTTAAGCCAGCTATCCCAGTGGGTGGGTGAAGTGTAATCCTGCAGGAAGTTTTAGAAAATGGGGTAAATGTACACCTCAGAATTCCCCTGGCTGAAAGTAAGGGAGCTGGTGTGTTTCTATCCCAGCACCTGGCAGACACTGATGAAGGGCCAGCCCATGGAGCTATGTGTTAATTCCCAGGCACTTCTGGTCCACAGTTCATGTGGGTAGAGTGGGTTCTAAAGCCCAGGGGCAGATTTTTGACAAAGGTGCAGGTACCACCTGTTGGGAGTCTTGCTGGTGGGCACAGAAATTATAAGGGCATCTGAAGGGATGTGGTCAGAGCTCCAGTTGTGTCTGCTACATGGGCACCGTCAGGGCCTCTTTCCATCTGTGCCTTTTGTCACATTCTCCAGCCACTTTTGTTTCATGGGGACTTATTGATATAAACATGTTTAAAAATGAAAATTTCCAGACAACAAAACACTTGCTAAAGCACAGTGGGAGCTCAAAAATGGCATGGAAGTAGGCAGTGTGGGTACAGATCCTGACTTTGCCAGCAGCTAGCTGTGTAGCCTTGAATTGAGGTCTGAGCCCTCAACTTCATCCTATGGAACTCAGCTCTCAGAGCTCTGAGAGATAAAACCACCAAGCACCACGCATAGCGTAGCACTCATGATAGATGCCAAGGTTATGGCAAGGCCAGTCCTGTGCACTCTTTTTTGACCACATACCTCCATTTTCCTTGGGGAACCACCTTCCCACTCCAGTCTATGTGGTGGGGTAGGATGGGCCTCACCATCAGCTTTAGGGGTGGGCAGTGACCTAGGACTGACCAACCACCGTGCAGTGATTAGTTTTGGGGGTGGAGCTAGAGCACAAGACCACAGCCAGGGCAACTGGCTCTCACACTTTCCTGGAGCTTTGGGGGTTGCTGAATTGGTGTCCTGTCTACGTGGAGCTGCTGGGCGGTCATCTCTGTCCCCACGTGGAGCAAATCTGCCTGGGTTGTGGCTCACCCTGGGTTTTGGGCTCATCCTGTGATAATAACTAACATGGTCCTCACACCCGTGTGCGTGTGTGTGCGTGTGTGTGTGTGTGCACGTATCTCGGGTTGGTCTGCTGCTGGGAAGCCATACACACTCTTACGCACCAGCAGATAAACAAGTGCCTGCAGCTTCTTGGCTGGCACCCAGGTTGGGGGTGGAATAAACAATCCCAGTGACTTTCTGAAAAGCAAGCGTGTGTGGCGACAGGCGCCATGGAGACAAGCAGAGTGTACCAGAGCAGAGACACAGCCGCCCTGCAATTCCACCCCTGTGTGCACGCGTGTGTGCACGCACACACACACACCGCTTGTGCTCTCACGTTCATACCCACTCTGTCACACACATTCCCCCTTTCACACCCATTCCAGCTTTGCTTGAGGTTAAGGGCTTTTGAGAAAGTCTGAGATTCCCAATACAGCGTCCACAGTTTCTCAACTCCTTTGCCTGAGCACTGGTCCTGGTCTAGGCTGAATTGCAGCAACTAATGGCCTCTAAGGGAGGTGTGATGTGTGTGTGCGTGTCTGTGTGTAAGGGCAGGGAGAGGGAGAGAAGGGGTGGGATCATATGCCAGACAGCGCCACATAAACCCACTTTCTGGAGAGTTCTTATCTGTGCTTCAGAGACATACACAGTACACATTCACCCAGTTCAAGAAACACTCATCCAAACCCTCTCCCCGCCGAGGCTTGGACAGATGCCCCTGAATACAAACGCTCAGATATGTATCCATTCTCACGCAAGCAACGTATAATCCACTCTACCCTAGATGATGCCGGCGGTGGTAGTGGTGTTCCGCCCACTGACTGCCCCGGTGTTTTCCAATCATCTTATTACATTTAATACTTAAGGAAACCATCTGAGATTGATAATATGTTTCCCATCTCCAAAGTGAGGAAACAGATGTTCAGACAGGTTAAGGAACTTGCCAGGGTCACACAGCTAGAAAGTGACAAAGCTGGGAGCAAAACTCCTGCCCATGCTATTAGCCCTTCTTTATTTAGTCACATATATGTGTGATACCCCGTGCATGTGCAGGCACACACACACATAAAACCCTGCTTTCTCAGTCAGTCCAGATAACTGATGTCCATGGGGTGACCTTGTCCACCCCGACCTCCTCATATGCATCACTCCCAGGCCCTCCCAGCTCTGCCCTGATACTCCTGAGAGCCTCTGGACTAGGCGCCTCTGAGCACAAACTGCTGCCCACATAGGCCCCCTCCCTCCCTCGCTAAACCCCCCTCCCTCTGGCAGCTGCAGGCCCCGGCCCAGCTGGGGGCGGCCCTAGGATTTGGATGGGTGACTCAGGCTGAATCATGGCCCAGCTGCTCCTTGGCAGCCCTCTCCCCCATTCTGCCCAGAGAGGCTATTTTGAAGGCAGAGGTGGGCCTTGGGGCGGGGGACAAGGAGAGGGGGCAGTAGGGGATGGGGACAGGGAAGAGGGGCGCTTGAGAAAGAGGAATCAGGCACAAGAGGGCCTCTGAGCTGTCCTCTGCTCCTCAGTGGGCTCCTGGTGCTCTCAGGCAGTCCCCACCCTTGCCCTTCATTCTGCCAGGGAAGGCGCTCCTTCTTCCTGGACACAGCTCATGGGCTCCCTCTCGGATCCCAGGGCCCACTTTGGTGCCCTGCCCCACCTCTTGGCCCTGATGATGACAACAATAATAATATTTGCTCTTCTAATTGATCACTCACATGGTACAGCCCTCTGCAGTTTGCAAAACACCTTTTCATCAGTATCTCATTTAATTCTCTTATCGGTGCTATGGCGTGAAAATTCGTATCCTTACTTTTGAGCTGAGCAAACTGAAGCTCGGAGAGGCTACGTGAACTATTCCAGGTCACCCAGTTGGTGAAATGACAGAGCCAGGAACCAAGCTCAGGATTCCCGGTCCCATCTGTAAAGATAAGCGTCAGGGCCAGAGATGAGCTACGGCTGGACGGTGTATAGGGACAACATGGTAGGGGGACTGTGGGGTGGCATGGTGAAGGCATGGTTGGGGTATCAAAAGGGGCATGGTGGGGGTGCCGGGGTGGCTCAGTCAGTTAAGCCTCCGACTCTTGATTTCGACTCAAGTCGTGATCTCAGCATTGTGAGATCGAGCCCCACATCAGGCGCTGTGCTGGGTGTGGAGCCTGCTTAAGAGTCTCTCTCTGCCCCTCCCCCCTCTAAAGAAAAGGGGGTGCTGGTGGAGTGGCACGGAAGGGGCACCGTGGAGGACGTGGCAGAGGCCTTCTCGGTTCCTTAGCATGCAGCAGGATCGTGACAAAATTCTTCTCTTTACCCTCTGCAACTCATGGGTTATAGAATATTTTTATACCGTTAAATCTTCCTTTTCAGCATCTCAGGCCAATATCCCAACACTAACAAATCCAGAGCTGTGGTGTTGCTACTGAGAAGACCTCCGCTGTGGGGCCTTTGCTTCCTGAAGCCTCAGTTTCCTCATCTGAGAAAACGGGTCCAGGCCTCTGGGAGGGTAGGCCATTGGGAGGCCTGAGTGAAACCACATGCAGTGTGCCCTTTAGAGGCTGTGAAGGGCTTCACCATAGCTGCTGTTTTTCACATTTTGCTTTAGCTTTTAAAAAATACCCATGGGTGCTGGGCAGAGGGCGGGGTGGGCTTCTGGGAGCCTGGGGGCGGTGCTGGGGGGGTGGGTGACAGCTCTTCCTCCCCCCCTGCCTGGGCTCGGCCTGGCCTTCCCCCACCCTCAGCCCAGAGCCAGTTTCTAGGCAACAGGATGGATGCAGGGATGGTTCGGAGGGGAGAGAGCTATAAATAGGGAAGAGAGAAAACAAAAATAAAGTTCCAGAGAAAGCTGTGGAGCCAAATTACTAGGGATGGGGGTGGGGAGGCTGGGAGGGAGACTGGCGAATGGGAGGAACACCAGGACAGCCCTCAGCCCTTCATCAGGGGGAGAGGGCAATTTTCAGATGAGCCAGCCAGCAAAGGCCCGCCAAGGGCTGACATGGGTGTGCGCAGCGGTGGGGCTGGGGTCTCGGATGCACAGCCGAGCAGGATGGGGCGATAAGAAATCACTTATGGTTGGAGAACGAGGGAAAGATCAGAGGAGGAAAGGATTTCAGCAGGCAGAGTTGAGGGCAGTTACCCAGGGGGAAGAAAGAGCACAGAGGAAGGGAAGGTGCGGGTCAGGTGAGGTGGGGCGGGACCCACAGACTGGGGAGGCCGGGCCGGACTCAGCCTCGATGACCACCCACCATGGGACATGGACACAGAGAGGCGGGCCCTTCCTCTGCTGCAGTGGTCCTCTCCCCAGATCTTCCCACGCCAACCCCCCTTTCACTTCCTCAGATGCCTGACCTGACCACCCCAATTTAGTACTGGTCACCACGCTCTCCTAGTCATCGTCTCTCACATCACTCTGTTTTATGTTGGTCACGAAACTCCAGGTTATCTCGTTGCGAGTATTTGTTGACCCGTGGGATGTGAGCCTTGTCACGGCTGTTGCTCGCAGCCCCTCGCGTCTCAGAACAGGGCAGGCATTGTTGAAGGACTAAATAATCGCACACGGCACACTCGGGCAACATCCACAGACACGCGTGGACACAGATCCACCTGCATCCCACACAGCTCAGCCCTCCCCTCCTCACTTGCAGTGCCCGTGAAACTGCATATCTGTGATTCCTGTGTTGCAATCCCTTCCACGTTTCCCTATGGTTGGTGTTCTTTGTCTCTCTCGGAGCAGGTCCGTTCTGGAAAATTCTGAAGGAGGTGAGCTTCAGACTCAGAGATGGGGCTGAAATGTGGTCTGTGCCACTTCCCCTGCAATGTGACCCAGAGCAGGCAGCTCTGCCCCTCTGGCCTCCATTCTCTCCTCCATAAACGGGGGAATTAGAATAACAAGGAATCCTTGAGGATGGTTTCAAATAAAATTAACGGAGTCGAGTGTTGGATGCTGGGGACCTACTGGGCACTTGAGAAATGGCTTCATCCTTTCATAAGGGAGGAACCCACGAGCTGTGTCTTCTCACACGTGTACCCGGAGTCAGGACTGCCGTGTGACACAGGGCTGGCATCTTCCGCGGATGCGTCTGGGCCTGGGCCTGGCATGCATTTAAAGTGACCTTGGCAGATGAGAACATTGGTCTCCCAGCAGGAAACCAGGTGCATGGCTTGGCACCCAGGAAGGAGGAATAAACCTCCCCACAAGCCAGATGGTGAACCTGGTTTCGGCATCTAAAAATGGGAATCAGGTGCTGGGAGCGGGAGGGGAGGTGGCAAACGCAAATTCCTCACCAGCCAGGTAGTTCATAAAAATGAGTAAAGTGGATGAGATGAATACCATAGGGAGGGAAAGGGGCTGTCGGTAACTGGAATCAAATGAGAAAAATTTAAACCTTGTGCTAGCACATGAAACATCTCTACAGGCCAAATTTAGCACGAGGGCCACGACTTTGCAATCCCCGCGATGAGTGGGTTTGTAAATAGGGTCTTAATTCAGTCAAAAGGGATCTGGGATCCTGGCACCTGCACGTTGAATCAGAGAATCTGGGCTCACCGGTTTGTTCTCTCTACACGCACGTCTGCCAGCTGCCTCCTACTTCCGGAAATAATGGCTCACACACTGCAGGCCAAGGTGACCCGAGTGGACCGGGCTCCCGCAGCGTTCAAGGCCTACCCGGGCCTGGCACCATCTCTCGCCCCCAACGACTCAGGGAAGGACGAAGCGCTAACACCTGGGGGTTGATTAAATGGAGCAAGCTCCTTCCGGCCCTGGGGCTGAAGGGCGAAACAGGGCTAAAAGTCGGAAAGGAGGTCGCACCCGGGAGAAAAGGGGGTGACGTCTTGCGCAGACGAGGTGGGGGCCCTTGCGGCAAAGCAAAGCCGGGCTTCCGCATGAGCGGGGGCGGGGCCTCACTACATGCCAGGTTAGAGAGACGCTGCGGCAAAGGAGGCTGGAGCGCCGCACCGATGGGGGCGGGGCTTGTCACTAGCGGGGCGGAGCTTCGGCGTGGGGGGCTTCAGAACTGAGCAGAACAGAGCCTTCCCCTTGCCGGAGGCGGGGCCTTTGCGCCTCCCCGCGGCGTCTCCGCCCCCTTCTTCCCCACACCTAGTTGGTGTTGGGGGCCCTCTAGTGCCGATCCTTATCTGCTAAGGGCTCCGGGCCGGCTTCCCAGCTTTCTCCAGACCCTCGCCCACCTTTGCGGAGGCCGCAAACCTGCGGGCGCCTTTCCGAGAGGGGTGGAGCACCGGTTGCCCGAGCTCTGCCTCCTTCTGGGGCAACTGTCTATTCCCCTTCCCCTTGGATGGGTCTTTCTGCGTTGGTCAGGTGTGCGCAGGGCTGTGCGCCTGTAAAAGTTCTGCCTGCGCGTAAAAGGGTCGTTCAGTACCCGCGCTGCTGGTTTCCGAGGGCTTCTCCGCGGCGCGCGTGTAACTGAGTGCGCGCGCGAGTCTGCACGTGCCGGTCAGCATGCGTGCACGCCTGTGTGCGCGTCTGCCAGGGTGCGTACACTCGGGCTGTGTACGCGCACATACGTCTGCGTGTGCGTTGTCATCCGCGGCCCTGCTCTGAGTGTACAGAGAGGTGTGAGCCCGTCCACTCCGCGCTGCGGCGGCCGGGGGCTTCCCCTGGCCTTGCACCCCCAGCGGGCGCTTACAGTCCAGCAGGTGGCGCCCGAGGCTACCTTCACGCCTCCTAGCCAAGCAGCAATTCCCAGTCTGGGTAGACGCTCTCCCCTGGGTCATGGGGGGGGGGGGGGGCATAGGAGATGGAGAAACTGAGGCCCGAGGTGGTCAGTCTTGTACCTGGGCTGAGGGTGCCAGGCACCAAAGAGCGGAGTGGAGTAGTCTGGGACGTGGAAGCCCGCCGGCCGCCCCCACCCACCGCCCAACCCTGTCTTGCCGGGGGCGGCGGCGGCTACAGACAGATTGGCTTTATTCGTGGACACGCGGAGCGGGGAGGCACCCGGGCCCCCCCACCCAGGACACGCTCACACGGGGGATGGGGGACTCTCCATGCCACAATCACGACACACGACGCCCGCGTTCGGACTGGGCTGGCTGAGGGAGGGGGCATGGCACAGCCTGGCTCCTGGTTTTGGCTAAAAAAAAGAAGGTTCTTGGGGTCGTTGTGGGAGTGGGGTGGGAGGCTCTGGGGCTGCCCAGGGGACCCTCAGAGAGCCTCTGTCGGGAGTGCGTGGGGGGAGCCGTCGCTTTCTGATCTTCTTTTAAAAATACATAGAACATGCTACATCCGCGCAGACATTGGACGGGATGGGGTGGGGAGGGGGCAACATACGTGGGGCGAGGCTACCAGACACGGCCGCAGCCCCGGCCCTGTCCAGGCCCCAGGGTTGGACGCGGGCGGGTAGGACAGACAGATGGACAGACACCAACACAGGCTCCAAGGGGGCGCCTCGGAGCAAAGGAAGATCTCGTGTTTGGGGGGAAGGGGTAGAAGGACAGCCCTGGTTCTGGGGGATGGGGCAGGGGACGGGGAAGGGATTGTGCTGCTGGTGGGGGGCCGTCCTGGGCCCTTATGCTTCTGGCTCATACTCCTGATACTCCTCCTGCATCAGAGGGATGGGGTGGAGTGGGGAAGAGCAAAAGAGGAAGGGGTTGGAGACCAAGTGGCCAGGTTCTGGCCCCAAGACTCCTCCCCCTCAAGAAGGAACAGTGCATGCCCCTCTCCCTTGGCAGGAGAGGAACCTGGAAGCTGGGGACAGCTGGGACTTCCCCGGGCAGGGGTGCCTGGGGCCCAGTCCTAGGCCCCGTCTGTCCTCCCTCTCTGCTGCCACCTCCTAGGGCCTGGGTTCTAGAAAAGGGGGTGTGAAGTTCCCTGCCCCAACCCTATGCTCTCAGGGACCTCCCACCCCAGCTGGGGATGGTGGCAGTCTTCTGGGATGCCCGAAGCCCCACCCGGCCCTGCCACCCCTCACCTGGGGCGGTTCCTCGTAACTCTCCCCTTCCGGCTCCATCAGGGGCTCGATCAGCGGCTCCTCAGCAGCTTCCTGGGCCACTTCCTCTGGCTGTCGGCAGAGAAGGGACAGGGCCATGAGGGCAGCTGGGAGGTGCTCCCCAAATTCCTACCCTGGGAAGCTTTTTTGACTGATTAGGGGAAGGCTAGGCTTTGTTGCCAGTACAACCAGAATTTTTAATTAAATCGTTTATTTGGAGTGCCTTGGAAATGGACTGAAGGCGTGAGGGGTGAAATCCCCCTAGATCACCATGAAGCTGGGAGTGGCGAGGAGAAGAGGGGCTCCCCATACCCCTCGCCCCAGCGCCTACCGGAGTAGCCTGCTGCACTTCCATCCTTTGGACTGGATGGGATGGGGAGACAGACAGCACACTCCAGCACCGACTTCTCCCTACCTGCCTTGTGTCAGGTTCTGCTGGGCATCAGGACCCCAGAGAGAGCCCTGGAGGCTCCTCTGGGCTGGAGGGAGATGGAGGCTCTGAGACACGGCTGTGCAGGAGCTCGGAGCCATTCCCCTGCCACCTTCCACCCATCCCTCCCCCAGGGTCCTGTGTGGCCTGGTTTCTTCAGCTGTTGCTATTTTAAGATAAGCTGGAAGCAACAGCTCATGGTGTTGCTTGGATGTGTGAGCTAAGACTCTGCCCTCCCCCCTGCATCTGCTGCCCAGACGGGTGCAGACCAGCAGGCACACAAGCAGGGGAGCTGCCAGACACATGGCCGGCCACCTGCGTGTGAGCACATGTGTGTGCACAAACATGAGACAGAGCTGGCTGCACACACCCACCCGCAATCACCTGGGGTCCGAGCCTGGCTGGACACGGCCACATGTGGGCTGGCACACTCCCGGACCCCTGGGGGGGGGAACCTGTAGGTCGGGGGCTATACCACCTCCCCCTTTCCCACATACAACTACTGTCCCTCTCTATTGGGCAGAGATAAGAATCCCGGGAGGCTGGGGGGCCGGCCCTGAGAAGGCCTGCCTGACCACCTCTGCCGTCTGCTTGCCTTTCCCCCATCCAGGTAGCCTCAGTTCCTTCACCTGACCAGTGGAGGTGGGCCCCGTGGGCACCCGAGTGTACAGCTCCCACCCTGGCCCAATTCCCCCAGTGTACAGATGGGTACACCAAGGCCTAGGAGGTGGGGAAATGGTCAAGTTTACCCCAAGTCACCCAGTGTTTAAGATTCCAGCTTGCGCGCATTGCTTGGCAACAACCCACGCGCCCAGCAGCAGCAGAACGGAGGTGGGCAGGATGGCCCATCGGGGGATGGCTGGCGCAGCGAGAGGGCAGAAGGGCCGCGCCTGCCCCGCGGGGCTGAACTGCCGCACCGCTGAGTGCCAGCAGCCGGGCGGAGAAGAGCGTGCACTTTGCGGTAACATGGGTATGGAGTTAAAAAGTACCCGGCTCATCTGTGGTGACAGAAGTCAAGGAGCAATGACCCTTGGTGGGGGAGGCAGGGCCAGGACTAAGGGAAGGTGCATAAGGCACTCGGGGTACATATGCTAAGAAGGCCCCCACTCTTGGGGCCATGCACGTGAGACCCCAGAGTGGGTGCACCCCTCAAATTTTGGGCCCCAGTCTCCTCCCTCATCTTACCCTCATCTTGGTCCCGGGGCTCAGGGACTGGAAGGAGGTCTAAGGCAGGCTTCCGAGGGGCTGATGATCTGTCTTAATGGGAGTGCTGGTTACGTGGGGGAGGACGGGTTCGCTCTGTGAAAGTTTCATGGGGCCGCGTGCTGTCTGTATGCATGTTGGACTTTAATAAAAAGTTTACTTTAAAAACATCCCAGCCTGGCCACTCACTAGCTCAGGTCAGTCACTTCACCTCTGAACGCAGCTGCTTTACATGGGAAATGCGATGATGCTGTCTGCCCTGTGGGGGGACTGGGGGGTCCCACGGTAAGGCACTGGAGCAGGCTGGGAGGTGGAGACACTCAGAAATGTGCACCCTGGGCTTGCGCGGGTTCCCTATGCCTGGTAGCCCCAAAGGGCTGCTGTTTAAATAGCAAGTCCATGATCTTGAGCTCCCTTGTGGGCCGAGGCCTGGGGCGTCAGAAGTGCTGGTAGGAAGGAGGAGGCCTGAGAGGAATGGTCTGGGCAAAGGCCCCTCGAGGCTGAGAGCTCAGGCTCAGATCTGGCTTTCTCTGCACCTCAGCTCCCAGCACGGGCCCTGTGCCAGCTCCCAGCAACTCCACTGACATAAACCTGAGCTTCTCCTCCCAAGTACCTTCTTAGAGAGGCAGGCAAGTCACTTCACCTCTCTGGGCCTCAGTTCCTTCATCTACAAAATGGACATGTTGTAGTGCCTTCTTCCCAGAGAGTATAAAGATTCGGGGAGTTACTCCACGTATGGAGTCTAGAACCCTGCCTGCCTACACAAGAGATCAGTGAAGGGAGGGATCCTTGGAACAATGATAATACATGGGAAGTCACACAGCTGGTAAAATGCATACACGGGACCTGAGCCAGAACTTCCAAGTCAAGCCCCAGACCTGCGACAGGGGGAAGGATCAATTGTGTAAAGGCCTGCGGTGAAGGGTGGTCCTTGGCCCCGGCAGCACCAGCATCACCCAGGTATCTGAAATCCAGACTCTCGGGTCCCACCTCAGACCTACTGAATCAGAAATTCTAGGGAGGCGGCCGACGGTCTGTATTCTAACCTGGCCTCTTGCTGATTCTGACGCACACAGAAGTTTTGAGAACGTCTGATATATACCTAATGTGTGTAAGAGCCCTCTTGTGTTCATCTTCTGTCTTACAGGCAAAGAAGCAGGTTCAGAGAGGTGAAGGACTCTGCCCAGGGTCACAGAGTCAGGACCTAGTGGAGGTGGGACTCGAATCCAACTCTGGCATTTCAGAGTTCACAGCTCTTACGCTATAGTGGGTCCTGGTGAAGGTGACTGCCTTCATGCACCTGGGGTTGCTGTTCCCCCGCCTGCACAAATATGCGATGCACAACTCAGCCCTCCCCCGTGGCCCACACTCGCTCACGCCTGCCTCAGGGCCTTTGCCCATGCTGTTCCTACCGCCTGAAATACAATTCTCACGAGGCTCGCCTCATCCCTTGGGTGTCAGCTCAAATGTCACCTCATCAGAGAAGCCCTCCCAACTAAAGTAGTCCCCTTACCCCTTGACTCTCTACCGTATCACCTTTGTCTTTTCTTCATAGCACTTAGCCCCGTCTAAAACCATCTTATTCATTGGTTGTCTATCTTATTCCACTGCAGTGTCAGCTCCCTGGACATAGGAACTTATTCGCCACGGCAACTCCTAGGATAATTCCTCTCTGGCACGGATACTTGTTGAGTGACAAGAAAGAACGAACAATCCGTGACACGCGGACGTGGCCCAAAGTGGCCGGGGTCACACTCGCAAGCAGGATACACGCATACAGCCAGACCTGGGGGCACAGTCACAGGGACCACTGCACCCCTACACGCCCTGCGAACTCATTCTGAGCCGAGTCTAATGGAGCCCTGCAGAACACACGCGTGTGTGTGTGTGAGCGTGTGTATGGCGAGAGGACGGCTCACCTTCAGATCAGCGGGGAATTCCTCCTTCTTCACCAGGCCCGTGGCTGCTGCAATATTCCCAGCCCCAGAGAACACGGCTCCTCCGAGATGGGACGCCTGCTCCTTGGTTTTTTCAGCCACTGGAGCAGGGAGAGGATTGGGGAAGGGAGTTGGGGGCCCGGTGAAGCAGACAGAGATGCGACTCTCTCCCACACGGTGTCCCGGCTGGCCTCCCTCACGAAGCACACTCTCAGGAATCCTTGGGGGTGCCCTCTTCCACCACCACCCCTTCCACCCCCCTCCAGATCCCGGCCAGATCCCAGGCCCGGGGTGAGGGAAGGGAGCTGTCCCAGGGCTGGGCTGGTACCTGAGGCCACTCCTTGTACCACCCCCTCTCGAGTCTTGCTTCCTGCAGGGACAAAAAGAAGCACACATCAGGACTCTGAGCTGAGGGAACAGAGCCTCTGGCAAGCGTGGTGGTTACGGAGTGGGCAGACGGACCCAGTCGGCAGTGGGCATCCTGGTCCCATCACAAACCCCACAGGTGCCCCCCCTCATCTCAGCACTGAGCCCTCCATACCTACTTCCCGAGGACTTTGAGTTCTCCCCCACCGTCGGCCCCTCCTCCACCTGAAGTGATACCTCCGCCCTCTGGGGGATGTTGCCTGGGAGCCAGCACTGTGCAAAGCACATTTCCTTTACCTCTCAGCCCAGGGTGAGCAGGTGAGGGTGGGAGTGGGGGTGGAGCCGGGGTGGAGGGCAGTGGCAGAGAAGGGTGGGATGGATTTGGAAAGGTTCCTCTGGTGCCCTTGATGCATGACTGCCCACATCCCACCTATGGACCCTCACGCCCGCCAGCCCCCACTCCATTTCTTCTAAAGACTCTTCTAACTGGGGCGTGAGTTCCTTCTTTGGGCCAAAGTGAGGCGTGTCTCAAGTATGTGATGGGTCCGAGGGTGCCCGAGACCCGCGGCACTGGCTGGGGTCTTCTCAGGAGGGTAACTGCTGGGAGAGGCAAGATGGCCTGATCCGAGGTGGGGGGCAGGAGCCTTCGGGGTAGCGGGGAGCCTCCTATTCTGAGGATGTGGTAATGCAGACAATAGCTGGTAGACCCTGAAATTGGTAAATAGGTGTCTGGGCGGGCCGAGGCTGGTGGAAGGAGAAGACAGCATGGGAAGGCAGAACAACCCCCCCCCGGCTATGGCCAGCCAGCCAGAGACAGCTGGTGGGGGGGCTGTGCTGCATTGCACCCCGTCATTCCTCCCACAAACATTTGTTGGCACCTGCTCTGTGCCAGGTCCCAGGCCAAACTCACCATCAGATGGGGGTAAGAGAAGAGCAGATTTGGCACCATGGACCTCAAGTGGTGGGGAGAGGACTTCCAGCCTCCAAGGGGTACATGGTAGGGGAGGGGCACTGCCTGGGCCTTGACAGATGGGGGCAGGTGGATATGCGGAAAGGAGACTGGGGAGGGTATCTCAGGCACAGGAGACCACGCAGACAGGGCACAGAGAGGTGTCCTTTCTGGGCCTGCACAGAGCCCATCGGCGCTGTCTGTGCGCCTGGAGAGATGGAAACACGGACTGAGGCAGGACCGTGAGTGGCGTTGAGTTACAGGCTACAGGAAGCTGAGGCTTTACTACGTAGGAACTTGGGGCCATTGGGGGTTCCTGGGCAGGCGGAGGAGCAGGAGGTGCCGAACTAAGGGGAAAGGGCTGCTTTGAGTCTGTTAGCAGGGAGACCGTGTCAGATGCCAGGGATACATCGGAGCGAAAGAGCTGGGTCGGGGGATGGAGGAGGGAGGCCAGAGCTGGGGCCTGGCAGGTGTGGGCTCAAGCCTCCACCTTATCTCCATCACCTGTGCCCTAGTTCCACCCACCCTCATCTGCTGGCTACACTACACTCCACCAGGCCTCCCTGCATTTGGTCTCTCCCCAGGGACCCGAGGAACCTTCTACACTGAAGTCAGATCATGTCAGTCCCTAGCTTACAATCTCTCCTGGCAGGTTGTAACTATCCTTTGGCCTGGCCAACAAGGGCCCCCTCGTGAGCTGCCTCTTGCCCATTTTTCTGATCTCATCCCCCACCACTGCTTCCTGCCCTCTGCTCTCCGGCCTTGTCTCCTTCAGCCCTTTTCTGCTTCCTCCAACTCCCCTCCTCCACCCAGCTCCTTATTCTTTGGGGTTCAGCTCAAATGCTGCCCTCTCTGATTACCCTACTGCAGTGGTCCCCATCCCAGCCTCCTGACCGGAATGCTCTGTATCACTATCAGGACAGTCGGCACCTACTAGGGCATAGTAAGAATTCGGTGTTTTTCAAATTGCCACAATCCCAAATCTGCCACAACCCCAGGCAAATTAACCAGCCCTGTTCCACCCACACAATGGATCATTCTGCCTACTACACACCGGTAAGCCCTGAATCACCACGGAAATTCGGTAATTGTCAGTTTGGGGCCTTGCATCCTCTTATGCAAATGGCCCAGTGGGCTCCCTCTCCTCTCACACTTAGGGTGAGAGATTTTAATCACTTTCTCTTCACAGGGTTGGAAGCCGCAAGGAGGAGGAACCCAGAGGCAATGATGGAGGCACCGGCATCGACATCGGGAGGCAGGAAGACTCTAAGAGCCGCTCTGGGGTGGACCTTGCAGGAGAGGAGGGCTAAGGGGCAGCCCCAAGAACACACGGGCTCCATAAAGCTTGGCTCCAACTCCAGCTGCAGGTTTCAGCAGCTGTGTGACCTTGAGCATGGGAGTTAAACCTCCCGGAACCCCACTTTTCTTGGTCTGTGGAATGGGTGAGGGGCATGACGTCAGTTAATGGAGGTTATGGCATTTCCCACGGTACTCGGGGTACTCAGCAGAGTAAGGGCTCAACACCAGGAACTAGTAACCATGGGAAGAATAAGAAAAAGGCTATCTGCTTTGATCCATGCCTCTGTCCCTGGCCTTTCAGCTGAACGCCACCCTCACCAACTCTTCCCTCCATTTTCCCCTCCCATGGGTCTCATCACTGACCCAGGCAGGCTTCCTTCAGCTGGCTGTGTCCCCAGTGACCCTTACTGACCCCGCCCCATCTGCTGACTCATATTTTCCCGCCCAGACCCCTTCGCCGACAACTCCCTCCCTCCAAGAACCCTGGCCCCACTCCCTCGAAGGACCCCCGAACCCTGCAGAGCCCCGGTAGCCTTGCCCCTTGCCCACCGACGTAGAGGACGCCCTCCTTGGTCTTCTCCGCCGCCTCGGTGACCCCCTGCTTGGTTTTCTCCGCGGCGGCCACGACGCCCTCCTTGGCCATGGACAGGCCCTTCATGAACACGTCCATCCTGGCGGCCTGGGGAGGGCGAACACAGGGGCACGGGTGCGCTGACCCCGCACCCTCACCCCAACCCTTCCCCGGGACGCCGGTTACCCCCTCCCCTCCCTCCTGAGACCCCGGCGCCCTTCCCGGGAGCCCTCTCCCTGTCATACCCCCTCCCCAGCGGGAGGCCAGAGAGCCACGACGATTCCCGGCGTCCTTGAAACCCGCGGACGCGGGAGGGGCCACTGCCTCGGTTATCCGGGGCCCTGCAACCTGCAGCCCGGCGGAACCGGGGTGCTGGGCTCGGCGCGAAGCCCGGGGGCCTGCCTGTGCGCACGGCAGAGTCACACGACCATACACACAAACATTCCCCACCGACACGCTCACGTGCACATACAGGACACGCAGCGTTCAAACGCGCACGGACGCCCTGACACACAGGAACACACGGGCGCGGAAGCACGTCCACACGGCCACCCAGCCAGTTGCAGCAGTCACACAAACATCCCAGGACGCACACCGACACGCACCTACCGGAGCCCTCTCTCCGTTCTCGCGCGGGTTCCCTGTCTCCGCTCCTAGCCGCTTCCCCATCCCGCTCAGTCCCCTCTCCCTCCCTTCCCCGACCCCCGCGCGCCGAGCGCGGCCGCCTCACCTGGAAGCTGGGCCCGGGCTGGGGATGGAGCAGCGGCTGGGGCTGCGGCTGCGGCGAGCGGACCCAAGGGCTCGGCTAGGCCGGGCTGGGGTGGGCTCGGGGCGGAGGGGGAATCGGGGCCTCGCCGGGCGCCCAGGTCAGTCGGCAGCAGGCGGGGCGCGGGCCCTGAGCCGGGTCGCAGCGGTGCCCGGGCCTTCGGTGCGTCGCTAGCCGCGTATCGCGCCTTGCGCCCTGCTCGCTCGCACGCTCCGGCTCCGGCTCCGGCTTCGGCTCCGGCTCCGGCTCCGGCTCCCGCTCGGGCTCTGCGGCAGCTCTGAGCTCAGCGCCCCCTCTGGCGGCCGCACCGCCCCCTCAGCCTGACTGACAGGGGGCGGGGAGGGTGACATCTCCGCGGAGCCCGCTAGCCTCCCGGGGCCGGCCTCCGACGAGCCGCTGGGGACCCCTGGGCGTGAGACCCGCGTCCAGCCCCCAGGAGCCTAATCGGGTGGGGGAGATAATGCAGAGCCCCAAGCTGAGGGAAGAAACACTGTCTGCAGTTGGCTTTGGGGTTCAAATGGGTTCGAATCTCAGCTGTGCTTCTTATTAACTGTGGGATCTTGGGCTACTCAGCCTTCCTTTCTGTATGCCAGTTTCTTTTACCCTAAAATAATGGATGATTCGCTCAACAAATGTTGATTGAGCGTTTAGACAGATGCCAGGCAGGTTTGAGGCTGGGGACAGTGGAAAAGGAAACCACGGTCCCTGCCCTTGGGGAGTTTACAATGCTGTGTTTGTGTGTGTGCAGAAATGGGACACAGGACAGAAAACAAACGTGTCAGCACTTAAACCTAACAAGGTTGTTTCAGCTTGTGAGCAGTGTTATGAAGACAATGGAATGGTGATGTAACAGAATGACTAGAGGAGGGTGCATGAGACAGAGCGCCCAGGGAAGGCCTGTGTGAGAAGGCCAGTGGGAGCAGAGACCCCAGAGAGACACCCAGGCCAATATGGGCAAGATGCATAGAAAGGCAGCTGCAGGTGCAAAGGCCCTGAGACAGGACTGTGCTTAGGAACAGATAAAAGGAAGTGCAGCTGGATGGCCACAAGTGAATGAGGATGTAGACAAGACTGTTTTTTTGGTGTGTGGTTATGGTGGGGATCGTCAAATGGCCATAGAATGCCAGGCATGCATAGGCCCTCAGTTGGAGCAATGACAGAATTATGGCCAAGAAATTATGGGGTCCCAGAGGAAGGGGACTTCGGCAGCTTAGGGGAATCAGGGAAGTCTAAACAGAGGAGGTGACCTCTGTGCTAGGTTTCATGGGAGAGGTAAGCTTCTACCTAGAAGACAGGCTGGAACGGTATTTTAGGCTATGGGTATAGCATGGGCAAAGGCACTGTGGCTGGAAATGCAGGGTGTGCAAGTGACAGGTGATGAGGTGAGGAGGCAGCCAGACTGTGCAAGGGCCTGGGAGAAAAGTGTTCATAGGCCACTGGTAGAGCTGCAAATTGGTGCATGCTTTTTGGAAGGCAGTCTGTCAATGTTTACCAAAAACATAAATGCATACTCCTTTTGAGCCAAAAGTTCCCCTTCCAGGAATTCATTCCTTGGATCTACTCACACAAGCGCACAAAGCCATTAGTACAAGGATGTTCACTATAGCACTGAAAATGATGCAAATGTCCATCTGTAGGGGACTGGCTAGTTAATCATGGGACATCCATCCACTGAAAGGATGAGCAGGATCCGTGTGTACTGGCATGGGAGTGTATGGAGAAATGGTGTGAAGTGAGAGAGGGAGGAGCTAAACTGTAATGTGGGGAACTAGTCAGTTTTGATACGTAGACACACATAGTTATATAAGACTCCTTCTACACAAATATATACATACTTATATCTAGATATACAAAGATCAAATCAGCAAGGACTTCCAAAACACTGTTCACAGGAGTTGCCCGTGGCAAATGGGGCTGAGAGCACTCAGGGAGAGAAGTTTTTACATCTCAGCATTGGAACTGTCCCCTTCTTATGTTTGGGGGATCCCCCACGTTCTGAGGCAGGGCCCACCTCCCCCTTTTGGAGCTGACAGTGGATAAGGCTTTCTTAGCCTTCCTTGAAGCCCAGACATGTGACCTCAGCCCCAGACACCCCAGTCCCAGCCTTGAACCTGAAGAAGTAGGGAAGGAGGGCTGTCAGCTCTGGCGAGGACTGGAGGTGTTGGTGGTGGCAGGTCCTACCAGGGACCATGGACAGCAGTGACACTGCTTCTGGGAGCATCCAGCACCAACAGGGCCACCCGCGTTGTCCATGCCCAGCTGTAGCATCAGGGGAGCCTTCTAGAGTCTGCTTGGCAGTGTGATTTGGAGCATTAATCCAGGATGCATTGTCCTCAAGGGGGACTCTGGCCTTCCTGGAGAGTTTCTGAGCTCCCCAGTAATGGATAATAAAATCCTTATCTGCTTAAATTAGCCAGAAGCGATTTTTGTGACTCTTGACTAGGAACCCCAGAATGTCAAGACAGGTGATGAGGAAGCAAAGAGGAGGGAGAAGGGGAAGAGAGAAAGACCACATGAAGGGTGCCTGTATTTCTGCCGAAGGAACTGGGAGGTCACTGAAGGATTTTAAGCACCAGGGAGACTGAAATGAGATTTGCATTTTGTGGGACCACCTGGAGGTGAACGGTTGGAGGATGTGGGACACGGCAAGATCCTGAGAAAGCTGGGGCAGAATGCACAGGATGGGTGGTGGATCCCGAACCAGAAAAGCCTCAGTGAGGCTGGAACAGGATTGGAGGGGCAGTTGGGTGTTGTTTAGGAGGTAATCTACTAGGTGTTGGGAAAGAGGGAGAGCGATGAGTTGAGGGAAGATTCCCAGGTTTCTGGCTTGGGGCATCACTCAGGGCCGACTGCAGGCATCGATCTGGGCCACGATGGACTTGGAAATCTTTAACACGTGGCTTTCTGAAGCAGGGAGATACCTTGATTTGTAGAGGTGGCCCACATCCATGGTGTAAATTCCCTCTTCGTGATTGAGTTCACTGTCAATGTGATGTCACAGAGCAGAGAACTGGGAAGAGACGGGGCATAGTATGGCCTTTTACAGTATTTTCACCATACAGATAAAATAGGTAAGAACAATCTTAAAAGCACTGATAATAGTGAAATAACTAGGAAGCTATGTTTCAAGTATTTATCATCTGTTTGAAACATAATTTATGTAACAATAAGCTTATATAATTTAATTTTTAATAATGACTTTAACACCTGCCTCACAAACTCCTGAAACTGTAGTAATCACTCTCCTGAGCTGGTCTAAGGCAGCCCAGTCCCCCACTGGATTTGGAGTCATTAGCATGCAGGTGGTGGCTAGAGCCATGGGGAGGATGCAGTTGCCCAGGAACATGGAGAGTGACAAGGAGAGGGTCCAGCACAGAATCCTGAAGCACTGCAAACTTCACGTGTGGCTGGGGGCAGAGGACCTGGCTAAGAGACTGAGAAGGAGCAGCACAGGGAAGAGGAGAAGCTGGAGAGATTGGTAGCAGGGAAACCAAGGGGATCAGAGGACAGCTGGTTAAATGCTACGGGGGGGCCAAAGTGACAAGGAGTAAGGAGTCCTCGGATTCCTAGCAAGTGGGCCGTCAGGGACATTAACAGTAGCACAGCGGCTATGGGAGCCCAGGATGGAAGGGGCACCTCCAGAAAGCCTCCAGGAGAAAGTGATATTCAGGCTGGGTTTTGAAAGATGAGAAGGACTTTATAAGTGATGGTGAGCATTCTCGGCAGAAGAGTCCACAGGTGAAAAAGTCCAGAGGTGAAGGGAGCAGAAGACAGGTTACATTCTGAGTCAGGCAGGAAGTTCATTTGGCTGCTAATGCAGAAGCTTAGGCAGAGCAGGTTTTTATTCTTTCACTTAAAGAAGTCTCATGGTAGGCAGGCCACAGTTCGTTTGATGACTGCACGGTCCTCAGGAACCTAGACTCCTACCTTCCTGTGCCACCATTCTTAGTACAGGAATTCTACCTTCAAGGTCATCTCATGGTCCAAGACGGCTGCTGCAGCTCCAGCCATCATATCTATGCAGAAAGCAGGAGGAGAGGAAAAGTAGGGTAAAAGAGCAGCTGCTCCCAAGGAGTTTTCTGAAGCTAACAACTTCTGGGTGCCTCCAGACTATGCCTCACTGTAGGGAGGCTGGAAACATGTGGTCATCTAACTGGGCGTATGACTTCCCAGAATCAAAGTATGAGAAGGGGAAAATGGTTACTGAGCGGGCCACTAGCATCGCTGTCGCTGTTTCTTTTTGCACCCAACTTTTTTATTTTGAAAAACGTCAAACCTAGAGAAAAGCTGTGAGCATACTACAATGAATAAAGTCTTCAGAAGAGTTGCAATATTAATATAATGAATACCAGAATATTCTCCACCTAGATTCACCAAGTGTTAACATCTGCTACATCTTTCTTTGTCTCTCTATGTACTGTCCCCAGAAAGAAGGCAGCACGGTTACTGGGCCTCCACTTTCCAGCACGATGGATTCTTTACCCTGTGTCACACTGTGGCCCACCTCCTCCCCCTCTCCCCTTGAGGGCACAGGATTGCAGAGCCCAGGCTCCTCTGGGCCTCTTTCTGACCAGGCCCTAATCCTGTGAGTTCTCCGGGACCTCTCCTCGTTTCTGTTTTCTCTCCCCCAGGAAAATGGGCCTCTCCATTCCTCTCTTCCCTTTCCTCTTCCTAAGAGTGAACAAAGGAGAATGGTTGCTGAAGCTTGGGGGAGGGAAGGGTGGGAGAATGTGGGGAGGGGTTGGGAGAAAATCCCCGGTGAGCAGCTGGAGCAGAAGGCATTCTCTTAAGAGGATCATGGAGATCCTGGTGATCCCAGCCCTGCCTGGGTTTTTTGAAAATCCAGATGGGTCTTTGTAACTCTGTGTGTGGTGCCTGACAGTGTGATTAAACATTTATCAACATTCCTGCTGTCCAGAGGCCTCAGGGTGGGGAGGAAGGCTGGCAGGCTGGGTGGGAGCTGAAAACGGAGAGAGGAGTGAATGATACTCATATCGCCCGCCTACCACGTCCCAGGCACGGCCTCCATTATATCATTAATCCCTAAAATCAATCCTGGAAAACAGGCATTTTCAATCCCCTCCCCCACTTACAGATGAGGGAGCCAACACTCTAGGAGGGGAAATCATATAACCCGCCATTGGCATCTATTCTTTCCAGTTTCTCCTGAGTGCCTACCGGGTGCCAGGCCCTGTTCTAGTACCAGAGATTGAGCAGAAAACAAGACCACGAAGCCCTTGTTCTTCTAAAACTGAAAATCTAGTAGGAAGCAACAGCCGGCCAATGAACTAGTGACCAGATAAGAAGTTTTAGATGGTGCTGTTCATGTCCAAATCAGTGATGTCCACCTTGCTAAATCTAAAGGTCAGCTCTCCCTCCTCACTCTGCCCTCCAAGGCCGTGCTAAGAGCCACGCCCTGCTTCAGGTACTAGAGAGCACAGCTGGAAATGAGACAGTCTTGGTTCTTCTGTTCTAGGACAGGAAGGCAGATGAGTAAAATAAATAAGGAAAATATATGGTGTGTCAGGAGGGGCTGTGCTGGGAGGCCCTCTTTGAGAAGGCAACATTTGAGCCCAGCCTGGAAGGACAAGAAGTCAATCCCGCAAAGAGTTGGAGAGCAAATGGCAAGTGCAAAGGCCCTGAGGCAAGAGCCAGTCTGGCATGTTGGAGGCTCACTGTGCTTGGGGCACTGTGAGGCTGGATCATGCAGAAACCTGCAGCCCAGAATCTGGACTCTGGGTCACAATCTGGGTGTCCTGGAGGGTTTTAAACAGAGGACTTAAGTGATCAGATTAATATTTTAAATGAGCCCTCTGAGGCAAGTGGAGAATGTTCTGTAAGGAGGAGGAAGTAGAAGCAAGGAGAATGTTAGGAGAGACTTGGTCAGTGGCCCAGGCCAGACGGCAGGGCTTGCCTGGAGTGGGGGCAGTGGGGAGTAAGAGGAATGGGCAGATTCAAGATATTTTAGGAACAGTATGGTAGGACTGGGGTGCAGGAGCCCACTGTGCAGAAGTCCTCCACAGATATAGACTTGGGAGGGCTTTGAGTAGGAAGCAGGACCCCATAGGGCCAGGGGGTTTACTCCTAGGGTCTTTCCTTAGTGATCTAACTCCAGGGCCCACAGGCTGACTCATGCAGGAAGATGTGGAAGAAGGTGGGAAGGGGTACTGTGGCTGGCAGGGGCGTTCCATGCCAGGCTCTGGGCCAGGACTCTAAGGCAGCTAAGACTATGCCTGGCACTTGGGGAAGGTCCTTTCTCCTTTTTTCTCCATCAAATATAGACTCATGATCTCTCCCCAAGCCTGGCCCTCCTCCAGCACTTCCTCTGTCCAAAATTCTTGGACACTCTTCTGATCAGGAGGTGGGATTATGTCCCTGTCTTTGAATGTGGGCCCCGGGACACTAATAGAATACAGCGGACACAATGCCGTGCCAGGTTTGGGGCCCAGGCCTTAAGAAGCTGGCAGCTCCTGCTTCTTGTCTCTTGGGATGCCGCTTCTGGGAACGTAGCCACCATGCTGCGAGGAAGCCAAGCGGCCACATGGAGAGGTACATAGAGCTGTCCCAGCCAACACTCCCAGCTGAGGGTTCAGCTGACAGCTGCCATCAACTGTCCCACGGAGGGACCAGATGACTCTAGCCCCAGCCCGTAAGCCACTCCGACCGACAGCACTTTGGAGCAGAGGCGAGATGTCCCTATTGAGCACGACCTGAATTGTAGATCAGTGAGCAAAATAGAGGATTGTTGCTGTTTTAAGCCGCTAAGTTTGGGGTGGCTTGTGATGTAGCAATAGGTAGTTGGGACATTGTGGCCCACCTCTCCAGAGCCTATCCACCACCAGACGCAGGGAATCTTCCTTCTAAACACTTCTGACATCCGTCGTGTTCTCTCCATCTTCCCTGTTGCCAGATCTGTCACCTGGACAACTACATTAGCAACCGAATGGATCTCCTCCCATGCGCTTTTGCTACCACCGAGTCTATTTCCTACACAGCAGCCCAAAGAACTTGCTGGAAAGCCCATCTGATTATATCCCCAGCTCATCTGTATCCATTTGAAGCCCTCAGTGGCTCTCCATTTTCCTAAAATCAAGACCTACTATCTTTCCTCCTTTGGGCATCAGCCACACTGATCTTTCTTTTTTTCCTCCAGTGCTCCATGTTCCCTTTGCTCCTGGGCCTTTGCAGATGCTGCTCCCAGTCCCTGAGATGCCCTTCTCCACCCACCTAGTTAACTCTTGTTCATGCTTTAGGTGTCAGCTCAAACATCACCTCATCCATGAACTGCCTCCAAGCTAGTGGTTCTCGAAATGGGGTTCTTGACCAGCATCCTCAGGGAACTTGTTAGGAATGCCAATTCTCAGGCCCAAGCCTGGCGCTCAGGAATCAGATTCTGGGGGCAGGGCCCAGCAGCCTGTTTAACAAGGCCTGCAGGTGGTTCTGATCCGTGCGCTTGGGAACTTGCACTCGAAAGCCCCCAGTTCAGGTCACGGACTTTATCTTTTCCCATCTGCGAACTCCTTTCCTTCCGAGGTCTGAATCTGTGACGACACAGGTGTTTGTAAGAGTCCCTGATCTCTGGCTCCCCCTGATAGAGCAGAGCACAGGGGCTACTCGGTTTTGGCCCCTCACTGCCTCCCAGCACCCAGCCCCATGCCTGGCCTATACCTGGAGCTTAGGGCGCATGGGGTGGAGAGAGATTGACTATCAGCCTCCGGGTGGTCAAGGGCCTCCCTGGGTGTGGGGGGAGAGACTAGTCCCTTTACAGATCTCAGACCCTAGAAGTGGCCAAGAGGAGGGCGAGAAATTTGGGTAGGCCTCAGCTCCTGCAGAAAAGGTGTTGTTGAGAAGCAGGGGAAGGGTAGCCAGAGCCAGGGCTTTCCTTCCTCCTCCCCTCCCTCACCCCTCCCCCTCCCTCCTGCACCCCGGGGTAGCCCTCAGCTGATTTGTATTGACCACCACGCACCAGGCTGTTTTATGGGCTTATGTATTTTCTGTCATTTAGTACGATAAGCTTCTGAGTTATATGTCATTAACATTCCCATTTCACAGATAAGAAAACAGAGACTAGGAGGTGCCAGTACTTGGCTGAGGTCCAGGCAGGGAAGATTTGAACCCAGGCCATAAGACCGTCGCACTGTCTTCCCCCAGCGCACCCCGTCGCTGCTGGGTGGAGAGCCTCAGCCACGGTGGGTTGCATACCTACAAGGCGGAGGCCCCAAATTTTCCAAAGTAACCAAAAATGTAGATTCTTAATACATAACCTCCTTGTTTCTAAATGATTATGGACTTTAAAAAATTCGGATGCTTCCAGAGGCCAGACCAGTGCTGGTGTCAGAGGACATTGGTAGCCAGATGGGGGTGGGGAATGGCAGCAGAGGCCAACACCCAACACAGAGACACTCCAGGGCACGACTAAGGTCTCTGACCCGGCTGTGGACGCTGGCTATGTCAGAGGTGCTGCTTCTGCCCTCTCTGGGATGGCCCTGCTTTAAATTCTAGGCCCATCCTCCTCGGGACGTGATCGCACAAAGGGCAGATCCCTAATATTGATCATTACCTTCGTGTGACCCAGCCAGCCCATGGCCAGCACCATGTGGGTGGTGGCTGGGTTTGTCACACCTGTCTCCCTCCCACCTGCCTGCATGCAGAAGGTGCTCACTAAATGCTTGCTGATGGAATGCATAGTGCAAGCCCTTTCCCCTCTGAGCGCCCCCATGCCACGCCGGCTCCTCCCTATCCCGTGCTCTGGGGGCAGGGGGTGGGGCAGCACTGGTGGGTTAAAAGCCGGCAGCTGGGGGCCAACTGGGACGAAGCTCAGGCTGCTTCATGGCTACCACCAGCCCTGTAAGTCCAGCTCCCTGCCCCTTATGCAGCAAGGCACGGGGCTGGGGGGCCAGTGCTGGGGGGACCAGGGCTGGGGAGACGGGGCTGGGGGACGGGGCTTGCCGCTCACCCTGATTCCTTTCTTTGGGTAGGCCAGAGAGGCTGAGGGTGAAATCCAAAAGTGGGGGGAGATGGAGGAGAAAAAGGAAGAGAAAGAGGGGGCAGCAAGGCCGGTCTCGATGACAGAGGGGGCTCTGAATCCCGCCGGGGCCCCGCTGTCCCAGAGGAGGAAGGCCCAGGATGGGACCCCCCAGCGGGTCAAGTTGGAGTTACACCCGCTGCTGAACAGGTAAGGCAGGTTTTGTGGCCTTGCACCAGACCTTCTTCCCTAGCCCCCAGTTCCCCATCCAGGAAAGGTCAGAGCTGGCATAAGATTTGGGCCCTGTTGGCCCTTCTGGCCTTAACCCAACAGAGATTCTGGGTTAAATTCCCCCATCCTGCCCCAGCCTCTCAGGATAACTGACCCCAGTCACCCTGGCGGGGGGAGGGGGTGCTGTGCTCAAATCCCATCTCCTCATTTGTCCCTGAAGGGGCACGACTTCCCCGCCAGCGCAGGTGCTGCTGGTGATTTGCCCCGAGGGCTCTCCGCTTCCACCTGGCCTCCCCTCCCCCCAGGTGGGCGCTGTGGTTCTTCAAGAATGACCGCGGCCGCGCCTGGCAGGACAACCTGCATCTGGTCACCAAGTTTGACACTGTGGAGGACTTCTGGGCGTGAGTGTCTGCTCCTGGCAGGGGAGGCCAGAGCCTGGGGCTGTGAGCTGGCTATCCTTCCCAGGCCCCACCCCTCCAAGGAGCTGTTTCTTCCCAGCTCTCCCTGGGACCTCTCAGCATTTGCTGAGAGCTGGGGCTTGGTGGGTTCTGCTTGGGGGTGGCGATCCTGGGGGCTGGGATATGGGCCCCCTGAAACCTTGGGGCTTCGGGAGAGAGCCTGCGAGGTGGGAGAAGCCAGGAGTTGCCCCTGGCTCTGTAGCTCCAAGGCTTTGTGGCCCTGGGGAGGTTCTTTTCCCTGTCTGAGCTTGTCTCAGCCACAGAGGAAGGATTAGGCTGCCTGATCGTGTCCGTGGGTGACCAAGGGAAGGGATCTGACAGGTGTGCCACAAACGCTAGGGATGGGTGAGAGTCTGGGGCTCAGCTGGGGGGTTGCCTGAACCCCCTCTCCCTCCCCCCAGCCCTGGGGCTCTAAACGCCTCCCCAGGGGCTTGGGTGGTCCAGGAAGGCTCCAGGGAGAAGGTGGCATTTGAGGGTTTGGGTAAGTAGGGATGGGATTCCAGGCAGGGGGTGGGGGGATAAGTGTGAGCAAAATCTTGGAGGCCTGAAGGGTGGGTGGAAAGTAGTGGAGTCTGGTAAGAAGTTGGGGGGACAAGGCAAGTTGGAACCAGGCCGTAAAAAGTCTGGACTTTCAGCCCAGGGCGGGGGGGGGGGGGTGTTCTCTCCAGAATGTACAGTCACATCCAGCTGGCCAGTAAGCTCTCTTCCGGCTGTGACTACGCCCTGTTCAAGGTAAGCTCTGCCTCCCCCTTCCTCCCTTCAGGCCCCAGGAGGGCTGATCCCTCTCAGCTTCTGCTGCTTTCCTGCCTTGTGGAGGGTTTGGGGATGGGGGTGGCCACAGACAGCCTTCCTCAGCTGAGATGTGACTTCCAACCTGAGGAAATGCCACATGGAAGCTTGGGCAGCGTGTCCGGCTGGAGCTGTACCTTGTAGGGTCTTGAAGAGTCTGGAAGGGGAGGGGGGAGAAGGGGGAATTAGGGTCCTTAACTAGGGCCATGCCTCGGAATTGCCCGGGAACACTCCGCATCAATGTCCAGGCACCAATGTTCATCTCTGGAGGTCCTGACCCAGCAGGTGTGCACGGTGGGGCCCTACCATTCGTGTTTAAAGACTTCCCCAGGTGACTTATGCCCAGCCTGGGATGTCTGCACTTGTACACACTACGGTGGCCCCAGAGCTTTCCATAATACCCCCCCCCCGCCCCCGCACTGGAACTCTTGCCTCAAGGAGCTCAATTCAGTAAAAGAGACAAACATACTCGTACATCTACAAGGCTGCAAAAGGTGACAAGTGTCGAGGATCAGGGGCCTGGGGGAGCTCATGGGAGGGTCTAGGGGGCTGTGGCTGGGGGTGGAACTTGCTTGTTCACAGGGGATGGAGGCAAGAGGGACCCTGGCCTATGGAGGCTGATTTAGGGGTCAGAGCAGGGCTTGTGAAGGTGGCTGGGCCCCCATTTCCCTTTGAACAAAGGGAGGCTGTTGATTTGTCATCCCACCTCTTAGGATGGCATTGAGCCCATGTGGGAAGATAGCAGGAATAAGAGGGGTGGCCGCTGGCTGGTCAGTCTCGCCAAGCAGCAGCGCCACAGCGAGCTGGACCGCCTGTGGCTGGAGACGGTGAGTGAGGATGGGGAGAGGAGAGGAGGGGTGGGGAGGGTCCCCCTCTAGAAGAGGCTGGACTGGTGTGGTGTCAGTGGTCTCCAGGATAGTGGGAGCACTCCCCGTGACTCAGGTAGAGGTCTCACCATCCTCCCTTTTGGGCCCCAGCTGCTGTGTCTGATCGGGGAGAGCTTCGAGGAGCACAGTCGGGAGGTGTGTGGGGCCGTCATCAACATCCGAACCAAGGGGGACAAGATCGCTGTGTGGACGAGGGAGGCGGAGAACCAGGCAGGCGTGCTGCACATTGGGTGAGGGGTAGCTCTGGCGCAGGGTCTGTTCCAGGGGAGAAGGCGAGTGTGTGTGGCGGGTGGTGGCTTGGCCTGTGAGGGAGAACTCTGGAACTTTCCGTGTCCTCTCCCCCTTCTTCCTTAACCACCTGTATGAGGGTTTGGAATCCAGATTTCAAGCTATTTCTACCAGGACTCTTCTTTTGCATTAAAGAGTCCTATTTGGGGTTTCCACGTAGGGTAAGAGACACAGAGAGAGTGATGGAGACTGGAACCAGGGTGGGAGCTCAGGGCAAAGGACCCAGGGTCCCAGGTTATCTCCAGGACCTGCTGGTGACTATCTCCTTTCCTCCCCTCCTCATCGTCCAGGCAGGTCTACAAAGAGCGCCTAGGCCTCTCCTCGAAGATCGTCATTGGGTACCAGGCCCATGCGGACACAGCCACCAAGAGCAACTCCCTAGCCAAGAATAAGTTCGTGGTGTGATGAGACGTTGGCACCACTCTCCATTCAATTGCCCCTGAGCCTCTCCCTGCTGTGTGTGTGGGGGTACTGGGCTACAGTGCTGATGCTGGGCAGGACTGGGGGGGGGGGTAGAGAACTGGGTTTTCCCAAGTCCTGGAGTGAATATGAACATTCTTTGAACTCCCGTGTCCTGGAGTGAATATGAACATGTCCCTAGACCTGAGTTGGGGCTCAGGCCTAGGGACAGCTCTGTGGTCAGGGAGCCAGCCTGAGGACCCAGGAAAGGTGTAGGAAAGCCCTGAGCTTCTTTGTTTCATCTGAGGGTGGGTTGGGGTGAGTCACTGGGGGAAGCAGAGCTCAAGTGAAGGTGGAAAGATGACAAGAGAATCCTATAGTCCAGCACTTTGTGCACCCCTGGGAAAGGAGCTGGGTGGCCTGAGGGTGACTCTTCTATTTTGGGGGAGAGGGCCAACGCCACTGACACTGAGAACTGGGGCTCAAGGACGGGGTGGGGGGTGGGCTCTCCTCTTTGTGATCACTCTACTTCAAGCCTTTGTGAGTTGCCTTCTCATCATCTCATCTCGGAGCCTACCCTGTACCTTCTACCTTCCCTGGACCAGATGTGGGTGGGTCCCCGGAGCAGGGCTGTACGGCCAAGGGTTGGAGGCTTAGAGGCAGAACCCCACTATCTCACAGAGACAAGTGTGTCCTCTTGCCCTTTCCTCAGCTGTGGCCAGGGGTGTCTGGCCTTGCCTGCCCCAGGGTCAGGCTGAAGTGGAGGTGGGTACATAGAGGAGGTCCTGGTCCAGGAGTGGAAGACAGCAGTGGATAGGTCTCCTCATCGTTCTGCTTGAGGTGGATTACTTGAAAGGTGATGAAGTTTAAGCCCCTTTTTGTTTCTGTTCTAAATAAACACTTTTGAACAAAATTAGAATTATTTTTGAGAGTTCTAAAATGGAGTAAGATTTGGGCCCCCGCAAACCTTAATCTCCTGTTCGGCCGTGAGGGGGCTCCTGTGAGACCCCCGGGGCCCAATCAGGCCCAAGCTAGTACGGGGAGAGGAAGAAAGACGGGAAGAGTCGGGGACAGTTTTCCATGTCTGAGGGTTAGAGACCAGGAGTCGGGTATATGGCCCTGGCAATGCCGGACTGTCAGGGAGAAGCAGGCGCGGCCCTCACAAGACCCAGCTGTCATCGGGCCTGAGTCTGAGCCAGTAGAGGTCGAGATGAATTTCCGTTGAGTGAAAAGCCCATCTGATTCGACTGCACTGTAATAAAGCGGCCTGCACGTGTTTTAAAAACACCATATCACCGTCCCCATCTACTCATTAGAGTAGCAGTTACTCCTCTCCAGGACTGGGCTCCGACAGCAAGGCTGGGGACTAGGGTGGCGCTGGTACTGAGCACTGTAGGGTAGGAGTGACGGAGGGGCGGGGGTTCGTGCCTGCGACTTGCGGGGCCATCATCACGCTTCGCAGGCAGGTCCGCAAGACGCTGGGGAGATCTACGCCGCTGCCGGCGCTCGGGGAGGAGTCAGGCCTAGGGGCGGGGCTCCGAGTCGGGGGCGGAGCCTGCCTGGGGCGGGGCCCGGAGGACGCAGACTCAGGCCTAGAGGCGGGGCTCCGAGGGGACAGAGCAGGGCAGGGGCGGAGTCAGGCCTAGAGGTGGCGGGGCTCCCACCGGACTGCGCGGGCGGGGAGCTGGGCGGTCGGGTCGCCAGGGGGCGGTCCCTGCGGGGCGGGCGGGGCCCGACCGGCGCTCTGTGTGGCCGCGGCCATGAAGCCGCAGCCGCCGGGCTAGGCCCCGGGCGGCTCTAGCCCAGGGCGGCCCGCAGAGGGCCGATCCCGACCCCGGCTCCAGTTCCCTAGCCGGCGGGCGGCTGCTCACCATGCCGGGCAAACACCAGCACTTCCAGGAACCCGAGGTCGGCTGTTGCGGGAAATACTTCCTGTTTGGCTTCAACATTGTCTTCTGGGTGAGAGCGGGGTGGGTTCCGGGCCCCGTGCTGGGGGTGGCGGGAGAAGGAGGTTCAGTCCCCTACTTGGTGGTGGTGGTGGGGGGGAGACCACTCCCTGCCTTAAGGGCCTGGGGCCGTCACCCCCACTTCCCACTCCCACCTCCACGCCTACTCCCAGGACCACCCCAGGGAACTACGGGGAGGCCCGGATTGCTGGAGGCGGGGCCCTAGGCGCCGCGGGGGTAGGGTATGGAGGTGGAGTCTCCCTGTATCTTCCCTATCCCGGGTGGAGAAAGGGGAGGTGTTTCCTTGAAGGTCCCAGGGACCTGTCTCCTGTCCAGCTCCTTTGCTACCCTGGAGTGAGGGGTGTGGGGTGTACGCTGAGCTCCGCCCCTGGTTTAGTCCACAGGGAGGAGTGTCTCGTGAAGGGAAGGGCCAGATCCCCTCGCCTAGCCTTAAGCTCCTGCAAGGAGGATGGGAGGGGGGCGGGTAGGTCAACCTGCTCCCGGCTGAGAGCTTGCGGGCGGGGAGGGCCAAAAGCTCTAGTTCCCTGCTGGGGACTGGATCTCCCCTGTTGAGACGTCCGGAGCTGACCCTGGGGGAACAGAATTCAACATTCTGCAGCTGACAAAACCGAGGCTTCGGGCGGTGCTGCCCCTGCCAGAGAAGGGAGCTGCTAGTGGAGCCCTCCCAGGGTGTCACCTGCCCCAGGGCCCTGCCAAGTCATCTTTCCTTTCTGCCTTCCGCATCCCATCTCTACGGCTGCTTGCTGCCTTTACAGCCTCGGTTCCTGCTGCCTTAAGTCAAAATGCCAGGCCCATTCAGTTTTGTTCAGCAAGACTCTGGCCTCCTTACCTGGGAGGCGTGATACTAAAACCGGCCTCTCGGGGTTGTTAGGCAGATTAAATGAATTCTAACTTGTATTCACACAGCTACTTTGTTATTTATTATCTACATTTTATGGATGAGGGAATAGGCACAGAGAGGTTGAGGCATTTAACCTAGAGTCACAAGGCCAGTAAGTGCAGAGCCAATGTACATACCAGGGGGCAGTGGGTGGGGGTGAGGCAGAGCATTGAGCAGAGTGAGTCCCCGCATGCCAAGGGGGACAGGTGAGAGAAGCCCAGGATCGTTCCAGGCACACCCACTTTTGCAGGGGAGTGGGGCTGGGGAGCCAGAGCAGGAAGGGCCTCAGGGCTGGGAGTTTTAATGTGGAGCCGCAGTGTAAAGCAGTGAGGGCTCCAGTGCTGACTGATTGGTCTGTTTTGGCTTTTGTATTGTACTGTCTGCCTTTGTGGGGGGGGGGGTGAGGGACAGAGGGCTTGGAAGTTGGGAGACCAGGGAGGAAGGCTGGGGCGAAGCTGGGGGGTGGGGAGTGGGAAGTGAGGAAGACTCCCCGGGAAGTTATGAGGCTGAATTGACAGGACCAGGCCACTGAGGGGGCCGTGAGAGGTTTTCAGGTTTGGGTCCAGGTGGCCAGAGGGGGGTGCCATCCAACGGGCCCAGAGATTTTTGTTTTAATGGAAAGTGGACCCTGGCATTACTCTGCTGAGAACCTTCCAGCGATTAATACATTCCAGACTCCTCCAGTGGTCTCCAGCCCCCTCTGGGGTCTGGCACTGCTGCCCTTGAGTCTGCCCTTTGCACCACCACACTGAATTGTACCTCTGGCCTTCCGCCAGTCCCTCCACTTGAAATTGTCTTCTCCTCGATACAATTTTTCATCATTCAGAGCTCAGCTAAAATGTCCCCATTTTCCCTAAGGAAAGCATGCCTCCACCGCCCCAGGCACTCCCCACCGCATCACATTGTTTGTTTTTCTTTAAAGGATCCGTTGGTATCTGTGATGCCTTTGCTCACTGTGGATTTTCTCCCCCTGGAGTGTAAACTCCTTGAGGGTAGAGAGCTCATTTGTCCTATCTGCTGATGTAGTCCCCGGGCAGACAACTGACCTAGCTGCCTGGAGCCAGGGAGAGGTTGGGGTGGAGGTCTGGGAGACGGCAGTGTCTGATGGCGTGGAAATAAGTATGGAGGAGGAAGAGGGGCAGAAGGCTGAAGGCAGAACCTGGTGGGGTTGGTGGCCATGTGCCTAGGGCAGGTGAGCTGGACATCCAGGGAAGGAGGCCGAGAAGGGGTGGAGAGAGGAATGGGGCTGAGTTAACCACGGAGGGTTTCTGAAAGGAGAAAGTAGTGGTCAGTCGCCTGTCTAAAGGCCATGGGTGGGTCAAGTGGGATGAGGCGGGAGCAGTTTGGTTTCACATCCCAGATCTAGTGTGGGGGGTGGGGGGGTGGGGGGAAGGGGGAGAGGGAAGGAAAGACATTTTTCGACCAGAGTACTGCAGTGGGAGGAGCCTGGGGTCAGACAGAGGAAGGCGTTAAAAGTGGTCATCGTGGAATGGACTGGAATTGGTGGGGGGAAGGGAAGGAGCCTGGGAAAGTCTGTGTGTGGGGAAGGTGTGAAGAGGTAGGGTCATGGCCTTGTGCTGGGGCAGCAGGGGCACTCTCCAGGTGAGACTGGTTATCTGGGGACCTGCCCAGGCTCAGGCATATGGCCTGGACGTCTAGGACTCTTCCCAGTAAGGAACTGAAGCGGGATGGTGGTGGTGCTTAGAAGGTGCAGGCCGAACTATGGCCAGACGTTTCCAAGGTCATAGCCACTGGCCCACACCGGGGTCCCCCAACTGGATCCCGTTCACACCAGGATTCCTCATCACTCAGGGGTCTTTGCTTGTGAGCACTGAAAACAGAACAGAGCAGGGTGGCCGTCACAGAGCTGCCGGGCAGCAGGATGGCCAGATTGGGAGGAGGCAGGAAGGAGGCTAGCAGCCTGGAAGCCAGAACAGGCTTGGTGGGAGGAGAGGCTCAGGACATCACTGTTGCTGCTGCTTGGCAGGAGTGTCCCCTCCGCCCTCTGCCGCAGTGCTGAGTTCCGGGAAGGGCTGGGGGTGGGGTGGGGGAGAGAAGAACTGAAATGTGTTCTTGGGGAAGTAGAAAGGACCCTGGACCCCATTTATAATCCAGTCCCTTTATCTTCCCCCACCCCTGATTTCCCAAGACCCTGACTACTAGAGGGGAGGGGCTCTCTTGGGGGTGGGGAAAGATGCTGACACTCTAAGGCTTAGCTCTTTGCTGCTGCTTCTGCAGGTGCTGGGAGCCCTGTTCCTGGCCATTGGCCTCTGGGCCTGGGGTGAGAAGGTAAGGTGGTGGAGCCGGGTGTGGGGCTGCCGGCGGTTGGGGGGGGGGGAGGATCGGCCCGGCCACTTGCCTCTGCTCCCCTGGCACAGGGCGTTCTCTCCAACATCTCGGCGCTGACCGATCTGGGAGGCCTGGACCCCGTGTGGCTGTTCGTGGTGGTTGGAGGCGTCATGTCGGTGCTGGGCTTTGCCGGCTGCATCGGGGCCCTCCGGGAGAACACCTTCCTGCTCAAGTTTGTGAGTGCACCCCCACCTAGATCCGCTGGGGATCCCAACCTCCTCCCGCTGACATCTTGCATAGAGTTTGTACTTAATAATGGGCAGTTTATTATTATCGTGTTATTATAACAACAGGCATCGGAATTGTATTATCTCTATTTATAGGATCCTTTCTGTTATGCCTGAAACCCAGTGGCCCGAGCACAAAAGGATATTTATGGGCTCACCGAGGAAAGGCCAGGGGTATGCTGCGTGCCAGCGCATTTGGATCCAGGGGCCACCACAGTGTCACTTGGGCTGGTCTCTCTGCTTTTCTAGTCTGTCCTTCCAGTTGGCTCCATGCCCCGTGGGGTGGAAGGATACCCACAAATGGGTGGGTGCTCGCTTCACGCTGCCCCTCCAGGGGCTCCTACTGGAGGCGGAGGCTCTCTCTTCGCCACCAGTGGGCAGGTCCTTTAATTGCATCTCTTTGGTTCGGATTGGCTGTCTCTGGATCAATCCCTGTGGCCCCGGGAGAGGAGCGCTCTGATTGGTGGGCTCCCGGCGCAGGCCCAGTCCTCTAGCGGGAATGGGAAAGGAGGCGGACGTGGCTCTGGCTGGGCCGCAGGGGCTGCACCTGTGTGTGGAGGGTGGTTTCTCAAAGAAAACGGGGTGATTCCCCGGGGAAGCGGAACGGATGGGTAGGTCAGAATCGCGCTGTCTTTCACCGTCATAAAGCAATACTAATAGGGGACTCTTGGCTGTCCCGGGGTGGTTCCGGGAGCTCCGCCCCGTGGCACCCCCAGGCCCTGCGTCTCCGACGCCCACCGTCTGTGTGCCCCCACCCCAGTTCTCAGTGTTCCTCGGCCTCATCTTCTTCCTGGAGCTGGCAACAGGGATCCTGGCCTTCGTATTCAAGGACTGGATTCGAGACCAGCTCAATTTCTTCATCAACAACAATGTCAAGGCCTATCGGGACGACATTGACCTCCAGAACCTCATCGACTTTGCTCAGGAATATGTGAGTCCCGCGCTAGCCGGGGCCACCTGCGGGAGGCGGTTGCTGGGCAGATGTGGGAGAGAGCAAGCTCCCTGTGTTCTGGGGCCCTTCCCCTGCCCACGGCCCAGGGGAAAGAGCCAGAAGCCCCCTGTGTGAGGAGAAGCCAGCTTCTGTGATCCCTGTAGGTCCTCATCGTGCCTAGTTCTGCAGGGACACGGTGTTGGGGACCAGAGGCCAGAGGCTCCAGCCTGACAGCTCCTAGGCCAGAGTTTACAACACACTTAAAGGAAGAAATTTGGTAGAAAAATACAGATTTCCCCTTCTAAGAAACTCTGGGCCCCTCGTATCAGCTGGGTTACATTGCTGCTGTCCCCTTTGCTGGTACAGGGATTCTCTGTTCGCCATCGTCTCTGCCACTCTGTATTTTATTACACCTGTCGGCCCTCTTCTCTCGTTTATGTTCTCTGGCCTCTGAACGCATTCGAGTTCGAGCCCTGCCCCCTCCGCAGAAGCTCTGCTCTTATGCTCCTATACCTAACCCGCGGGAAGAAGCTGTCCATGAATAGTTCACGAGACCCCAGGCACCTCCTGCCTCCCCGTCTGCGCTCACACCCGCCGCCACAGCTGCCCCCTCCAGCGCCGCCTGCCCCGGGTCTGTTCCGGGATCCAGAGCTGAGCCAGAGCTCCTGCCCTCGACTCAGGGCAGAAGCGGACATACATGCGGGCAGTTACAGTGTGATCGATTCGTTCATTCAGCACAGATGGGTGCGGACTTACTGTGTGCCAGGCCCCAGGCCAGTTCCTGGGAGGTCGGCGGTGACAAAAGCTGGGACCTGTCCTCATGGAGGTGGCAGTCTGGGGGCAGAGGTAGATGATAAGGAGAATGGACACACATATGTGTGTGTGTGTATAAAGAATAATACGTTGTGTTAAGAGCCGAAATGGGGAAGGGTGGAGAAGAGGAGAGCCTTGGAGGAGGAGCGGGGCTGTGGAAGGAGGGGCGGATGTTCTCGGGCAGGCACAGCAGGTGCCGAGCAGGGCGAGAGGAGGCCGGCAGAGGCCAGGCTGTTCGCTGGGACCTGTGCCCGCAGAGCCGCATGGCCGCGCTCCGTCCCCTCGGCCCGCGGGGAGCTCCCCGCATCTGCGCTCAGCTGGAGGGTCGGCTTTCCGTGTCAGCTGGGTTAAGGCCTATGCTCCCGTGTGCCCTCGTTCATGAGCTTGCTTCAGGGTGGCCTCCTGTGCACTCTTCCTGGTCGAAGGGGGCAGCCCCGGGGGTGCTGGGCGGGGGTCCTGGGGATACGGGTGCCGCCAGCAGCATTGATGAAGTGTGATGCGATTGTGACGAGGGGGCAGGGGTCCCCTCCCGTCCCTGCAGAGAGCAGGAGAGAAGGTCTTTGTAAAAGCTCGGCGGCGAGTGTGGGGAGACCCAGCACAGACACGGGCTTCAGTGGTGCCTCTCCCCACAGGGCTTGGCCTGACACCTGCTTCTCAGGGCAGGGCACCCCTTCCCAGGTGCCTCCTGCTCCCCCCAACCCGGGCAGGAGCGTAGTGCTGCTCTCACGGCTCTGGGCTGAGGGCTGGCCTTTCTGTTGGGGGCGGGGGGCGAGGAGGTGTCCCCCTGCCTAGCATCCTCCTGACCCCCTCCCAGCCCGGCCCTACCCTGTCTCTGGCAGCCTGGGCCTGTGTCCAAGCCGGACGGGGCTCCTGGGGCGGGCCTGGCTCACCTGTGGCTCTCCTCTTGCCCCTTAGTGGTCTTGCTGCGGAGCCCGAGGGCCTAATGACTGGAACCTCAATATCTATTTCAACTGTACTGACTTGAACCCAAGCCGGGAGCGCTGCGGGGTGCCCTTCTCCTGCTGCGTCAGGGACCCTGCGGTGAGTGGGGCCCGGTTGGATGGGCGAGGGCATCGCAGTGCACGGGCCATGTGTGGGGAAAATCCCCCACGGGGCTCGCTGGGCTCGGCCCTGCTCTGGGGACCTCGGATGCTGGGAGGGGGGAGTCCTCCCAGTAGGTGGAGGACTTTGTGTCCATGGGCAGCAGTGAGGCCTGCTGGGGCAGGGGCCGTACCCCTTCAGCCAAACCTATCTCCGATTGTGGCAAGCCAGCTGCCACATCCCTGGGCCACCATTCTGGAGTGGCAGGGCGTCGGGATTCTGACCCCTTTATGGCTTTCTTCAGAGCAGAAACTTCTCCCAGGGCCATCTCTCCCATCACATTTCACCTGGGATACTGCGGGCCAGGATTCTTCCCATTCTTCTAACACACGAGCAGGCAGGAGTCCTAAATAGGAGACAGTACAGGCTGACGTTCGTGGCCGTGTGTCCTGGCGCCAGGGAAGGGGGTGCGTGGGCCTCAGTGAGCGTCACGTAGCAGTGCTGGGCATGGCAGAGTCCGTGGTTCCGTCTCCTTCCCCTGAGAAGCAGGAACCGTTGCAGCGCGGGGCGCCTTGGGCCCCTCTGTGGTACCCCCTCACCAAGTCGCTCATTAGGCTGTTTTTTTTCTCAGGAAGATGTCCTCAACACCCAGTGTGGCTATGATGTCCGGCTCAAACTGGTGAGAGGGGTGGGGACAGAGTTGGGGGCACTGGGAAGGGAAGGGCAGCCTCCCATAGGCTCCTCTGAAAGGCCTCAGGGATTCTGTGGTTGAGGGGAGCACTGCTGAGTCCTAGGAACCATCCAGGCACCTTGGGCTTGGTACTGCCAGTCACGAGGGCAGTGGACCCGTGGCCACAGACACTTGTGTGTTTGTTCATTTCGGTTCTTTGTCAAGCACCACTGGTGCTATGCCCTGGGTGCTAGGAATTTATGTTCAGGAGATAGAGGCCCTGCTCTCAAAGAGCTCCCATTCCAGTAGAGGGAGAAAGACAGTAAGCTCACGGTTAAACACACTCGGACAGTGATGTGACATTTGCAACCAAGAGCTTGGAAGAAAATAAAGTAAGGGAGGTGATGAGATTGGGGCTGGGTGATCAGGGAAGGCCTCTTGGAGGAGGGGGCATCTGTTCTGAGACCCTGTTGACCAGAAGGAGCCTGTCGTGCAAAGGCCCTGTGTCGAGCTCCGTCCAGGCAGCAGGTGCTAAGATGTCAGGCCCTGGGGTGGGGATGATCCTAGCAAGCTGGACTGAGAGGAGGCCTGTGGGGGTGGGTGGGCCGAGCCCCTTGCCTGTGTGTCCCCAGGAGCTGGAGCAGCAGGGCTCTATCCACACCAAAGGCTGTGTGGGCCAGTTTGAGAAGTGGCTGCAGGACAACCTGATCATTGTGGCTGGGGTCTTTGTGGGCATCGCTCTCCTCCAGGTACTGCTTCAGCCCAGTATGTCCCCCCGCCCCCGCCCTGCCTGCAGACCTTCCCTCACTTTGCCCCTTTGTCTTACAGATCTTTGGTATCTGCCTGGCCCAGAACCTTGTGAGTGACATCAAGGCAGTGAAGGCCAACTGGTGAGGCTGCCACACTGGCCATGGCCACCTGCCTGGCCTACCCAGGGACCCCCCCCCCTTCCCCTGCCACCGTACCCGTGATGGGCAAGGCTGCAGGTGTTTCTGCTTGGACCCGAGCTCCATAAGGAGCTTGAGTGTGGCTGTGCTGTGCACCTGTGGGGACAGCCGTGTGCCTCTGCCCGGGCTGCCTGTCCTGGCGCTGTGTGCACGGAGGGCGGGCGTGTCTGTGTGAGTGTGCACAGGGGCCACCGTCTCAGCTGCCATGGGGCAGAGGGCTCTCCAGGGGACTAGGAATGGCACAGCCAAGAGGGTGCCGGCCGGGTGGTGTGTGGGGGGGGTCTGCCCTGTCCCTGCCCGGGCTGGGACACACTTCTCTGTGCTTGGCTATTAGGGCAGACTTGGGGCGGGCTCTTGGCTGGGACACAGCCTCACGCAGCTTCAGAGCTGTCTTTCTCTACTAGCTGGGACCTTGACCCTGCCAGAAGTCCCCTTCAGCCTCAATGTGTCAGACTTTAAAATGGGTCCAAGAATTTTCTCTCCCTCGCTTGCCTCTCAGGATCAAACATGATGATGGCTACAAACTACTCAAATAAACAAAACCTTGAAAACCACTGGCTTACACCCACCATCTCAGAGGTTCCGTGGGCCGCAGGGCCTCAGCTGTGCCGTCCGCCTGGGGCCTCGGCCCAGCCCCACTCTGCCAACGTGTTTTCTTGGCCTGGGTAGTGCATATGTTGAGCCAGCCTTTAAAACTTGGTATATTTCACGTACAAGTCCAGATCCCCAGCATCTTGTGAAGAATGGCCACCTGGCCACAGCGGCTCTTCCGTGGCTTCGTCTCCTGGGACGTGCGCTTCCCATTCTCTGAGGGACCTGCCTGGCCTGTTCCACTCACCTAAGTGTCCTCCCTGCCGACCCTGGAGGCTGGGAGCTGGCCTCCTCCACCTCTGCAAGGTTTTCCCCTGCAACTGCTGCGAGGCTGCTGTGGCCCAAGCCCGGATTGGAGCCTGGGAGTGTGGAGCATGTGGAGGCTGGAGCCTGCCCCGAAGAGGCCACAGCCTGGGAAGGGTCTGGTCCTCCTGGGGGCTAAGATGGGTGCCAGCGTGCCCAGGAGAGTGGCTGAGGGGTGGGATGGAGATCAGGAAGGTTTTGGGCAGGTGGTAGCTGGAAGCCTGAGCTTGGCACCCATGGGGATGGGGAGAGCCAGGTTCAAGGGCCACTGATGGTTGACTCCTAGGTTCGCTTGGAATCCAGTTCAAAATCCTCCCAGTGGCCTGTAGAGTTGCCTCATGGCCACTAGAGGGCGCGCCCGCACAGCATTAGCTGGGTCAGGCTTTCCTAGGGCAACCCCACCCAGTACAGCCCTGTGCGTGGTGTGTCCACCCTGCTTACTAGTTCTTTGGGTTTCAGGGAATTTTTACAAGCTTCTAAAGGAGCAGACTGGCTCAGACTGGGGAAGCCTGGCTGCTGTTCTCAGATCTGCACGGAGGGGTACGTGTGGAGTGAGCATTTGTGGATGAAAAGAAAGGCTTGGGCTAGTGCCCCATCGCTAACTTAGATGCTCTCAGGGCCGGGTGGGTTATAAAAAGGAAGTGGGCCTTGGGGTTGTGAGGCCTTTGCGACTTTAATTTTTCCTGCTATTCCTGGAGATGGGACATAGAGAGACATTGCTTTGCAATGAGAAATACTTGCATGATGGAGTCTGAGTCGCTAACGGCAACTGGCCCTGAGTGACAACAAGGTGTGCTGGGGACTGCGGCAAAGCACAGATTCCCACCTGAAACTGGTGGCTGTCCTTCAGTTGGAGCTAATGGCTGTACAGCGGGAATGTAGGTAGGTGTAATGCGAGACATCTGGAAAAGCCAAGAAGCTAGATTTTTATGTGAAGTATCCCAATTTTTAAGTCGTTGGCAACTAATGAAAAAATCTCTTAAACCCTGCTAGTCAAACAAAAGGGGCGGGGGCCAGCTTTGCGCCCCCCCTCCTGCCCCCTGCACCTTAGATCCCTCTGGGACAGTCCCCCGCAGGGGCCCTGGCGAGCCCGCCATTCAGGAATGCTGGGAGCTGCCGCAGGTGGTTGGGGCGTGGGGCGGGCACCCGCATCCTGGCTCCCAAGTGCAGGCTGGGCAGTGTCCTTGGGTCTCTGGGAGGGCTCTACATGCTACAATAAATGGGGCTCACGATATTGTGCACGTGTCTTGTGGTTTCTGATTGTAAACGCTTCTGCCTTTCACTTTCCCTCAAACCTCACAGCACCTGGTAAGCTGGTGAGTCTTTTCCTGATGAGGAAACTGGCTCGGTTGAAGGAGTCACCCGGAGCGCACAGCTGCGAGGGGGGGTAGCCCCTGATCTGACCCCTCTTGCTGGCTTGCACTGCACCGGCCCTGCCCTTCTGCAGCATCCAGGTGGAACCGGCGCGCTTGAAGTGCCAGCTCATGAGGGGGAGGAACCTGTCCCAGTCCAGGTGTCCGAGCACCTGCTTAGGTGTGCGGAAGCAGAGGAAAGGTCAAGCTCCTGGCCCCTGTGCCGCACTCTTCTGCAGGAGACACAAAAACAGGCGCAGAAGCATTTGCATTAGTATATATGCTCTGAAAAAAGGAAGAGGGATGGCTAGACTGTTGGGGTGCCTGGGAGAAGGGACCCCTTGATGGGGTGGTGGGAGGGGCTGCCATCTCTGGGAAGCTCCAGGGGAAGTGTTCTCTAGGTTTGGGTCCCAGTTGCCTTAGAGGCCCTGCCACTGGCATGGGTTTGGCATGAAGGAACCTGGGGAACTGAAGAGGTGGGAGTGGGGGAGAGGGGCAGAGGGAAGTGGGAGAACCAGAATATATTTGGAAATGGGATCGATTAGATGGGATAGGTATGACTGGTAGGAGTGGTTGTGACCCTGGCTAGGGACCCAGGATTCTCCAAAGCTCAGTTCTGCTATAGGATATCCATCTGTCCATCTTCCATTCACCCACTTACTCATCCACCCACCCACTCATACATCCACCTACCCATCCATCCATCCATCTAATCCATCCACCCACATAGCCATCCATCCACCCATCCATCCATCCATTCCTCCCCATCCACCATCATCCACTCAGGTAGGCCCTGGCTGGAGGCTGGGGTTACCGAGGCAGCTCAAACTTGCCCTTGTCCTGGAACACACGGTCTCTTGGCAGAGGCAGTTGGAACAGTTGCTAGTGGTGTAACATGTATATCGTGACAAACTCATGATGATCACTGCTAGGTGACATTTCATGCTGGTTAGAGACATGTCCTGTCCCCAAAGTGGAACCCAGAGCACTTCTTTCCCTTGCGCTGAGGAATCTTTACCCAAAAGGGGATCTCTCCAGATGTGTAGAAAATACAAGGAAGCTTTAAGGCCACCACCCGCCCCATCCCTCTAGATGGACCCCTAGGCCATGGGGACCAAGGTCACCCTCCCACCCTCTGTTAGGGAGGAGCATACCCTGGTGATGACAGAGGTGGCCATTGTCTGGCAACCTGGGAGCCTCCCATAGCCCTGGGCCCGCAGAGTCTAAGGAGAGGAGAACTACTGAGAGGAGAGCTGCCGGCAGTCTCCGGGATTGCTTTGGAGGGAGGGCGTCCTGTGACATCAGGCTACTCCAGATGTGAGAACTGGAAAGGAAAGAGAGATCCTGGGCTGGTGAGCCCTTGGGTCTCTGGGTGAGGAAGTCAGACGGGCTCAGGAGGCCGGGATAGGGTTTCCTTCAGAAGATGGCCAGGGAGGTTAAGGTGGCGCAGACCTTGGAGGGAGCCGCTCTCAGTGACCACCAGAGGGCACCAAAGCACAGCCCATGCAGCCTGGCGGACTCTAGGGGCAGAAACGGGGAGGCTACGGGTGTGGCCGTCATTGCAGGGGTGGGGGTGGGGGTGCTGGGGCTGAGCAAGGCCATAGCCACGGTTACACAGACCTGGGGGCCCACCTTATTGGTGCCAAATCCAGGCCTTGCCATCCTCTGGCCTCTCTTCTCCAAGGTCTCAGAGCCAACGACACTGCCTGAATCCACCTTCAGGCCCCCACAGACGGTGGGAAGGGGCATCACTTTCTCTAGAAGGTCCAGGCAACAGGCTCCAACACATACACCTTCACTCATTCGACCGGATTTACTGAGCACCTACTACGTGTCAGACACTTGTAGTATAAAGATATATAAGGAACAAAACAAAGTCCCCCACCCCCTCCAAGTGGCGGTCACAGACCAGACGGGGGTCAGCGGTCCTTGTCCGCAAAGGGCCAAATAGTAAACATTGGAGGCTTGCAGGCCCTATAACCACTCAACTCTGCTCTATGGCAGGAAGGAGCTCTTGACAAGACAAACAAATGGGCATGGCAGTGTTCTAATAAAATTTCCTGGACACTGAAATTTGAATTTCGTATCATTTCCATGTGTCACAAAATATTATCCCTCTTTTGATGATCAACCATCAAAAAACATAAAGCCATTCTCAGCTCTGGGGCTACATGGAAAGAGGCAGTGGGCAGGACTCCTCCCGGGCTGGGGCTGCAGACCAGCCAAGGAAGGGAGACAATGCCACCCAGTGAGCGTCACAGTGAGTCAGTCGTCTGGGGAAGGCTGAGCGCTATGGGAATATCAGAGCAGGGGGCCTTGGGGGTGTGCCGGGGGGACAGTGAGTGGTCTCGCTTTCTATGAAAAAGCGACATGAAATAAAGTCTTTAATTTTAATTATTTTATTTTTTAAAAGATTTATTTATTTTAGAGCGAGAGAAGAGAGGGAGGGGGGGCAGAAGGAGAGGGAGAGAGAGAATCTCCCGCTGAGCACAGAGCCCAATGCAGGGCTTGATCCCACGACCCTGAGATCATAACCTGAGACGACTCTCAACCAACTGAACCACCCAGGTGCCCCTGATTTTAATTTTAAATTATTTTGATAGCACAGGTAAAACAGGAACCCAATCTCTTTAAAAAATGGATGAAACTGAAGTCCGCTAACTGTCCCATTCTATGACCGTGGCTATGGCCTTGCTCTCCTGCCTTCCTCCCCTGTCATCACGGCTGTGAGCCATAGATCCTTCCAGACATTTTATATTTTTAAAATTTCACACTCATGGGGCGCCTGGGTGGCTCAGTTGGTTCAGCATCTGCCTTCGGCTCAGGCTGTGATCCCAGAGTCCTGGGATCGAGCTCCGCATCCAGCTCCCTGCTCATCGGGGAGCCTGCTTCTCCCTCTCCGTCTGCCTGCTGCTCCCCCTGCTTGTGCTCTCTCTCTCTCTCTAATAAATTAAAAAAAAATTTTTTTTTAAATAAAATAAAATTTCGCACTCATGTTATGTACACATAGAAACTGTTGGTATCATTGTGTGTGTGTGCCCGACGTGCCGGGATACCGCCCCCGTCTTGCTGTAACTTGCTTTTTGAAACCCCACAATGTGTTTTGAAGACATGTCTGTGCGTGTCGAGCTGCTTTGTTTCGTGGGACTGCTGGGGCGTTTTCCTGCAGGGACAAGCCATGTTTCGCCTCTCTGTCCCTTACCTGATGGATGGTGGAGAGTCAAGCTGTTCCCGCCTGGGCTCCACTCCAAGGCTCTGGTGAGAGGCACGGCCAAGCCCTCTCTCCTGGGGTTTAGACTGGAGCGGCCACTGCTTCACTGGACAAGAGGATGAGGGCTACAGAGAAGGGTGGCCCCAAGTCGGGGCTGATGGCAATGTTGGCCCCGGCAGGTCCCTTCCTTGGCCTGGGGCCTCATTTCTGCTCCTCTGCCCAAGCATTGGCCTGATAGGCAGCGTTACTGCCTCTGGGGGCCTGGAGCTCAGGCCATCAGGGGTGTGAAAGCCACACAATTAGCCCCTTGGCATTGCCAAGGCCGTTACCGTGGTGATGCCTACCTGGTCCCCTACGCAGCTACGCAGACAGATGGGGACATCGGTAACCTGTGTACAGAGGGGCCTCCGCTGTGGCCCGAAGGTCTAGTCCTTGGCAGAGGCTTAGACACCTGGAAGCTTGGACACACCTGGACACCTGGGTCCCGCTTCCAGGAATGATCCACCGGAAATTAGCTCTCGGGCCTGCCTCCTGATCAGGCCAGATTGTGCCCAGGCTGCTCCAGCACGCAGCTGCCCCCATTTGGGGGAGTCTCCTGGGAAGCATGCCTGGGGAGAGGGGGTTCTGGGCAGAGGGGCCACATGGAATTCCAGGTGGCTTGCCTGCCAGCCAACATTTGCAAAGTATCTGTGTGCTCCAGGCCATGCTGGGTGCCCAGAACCTGGCAGCAGCTCCAACACTGTTTCTGTCCCCAGGGGGCTCGGGGGCCGGTGGGAGATTCAGGCAGGTGGGTCCCCAGGCTGGACAAGTGATTTATTTGTTTGAATAGGTGGTGCAGGCGTGTAGTTAAAAACCACAAACTGCATGGAAGGATACGTGCAAATCCCTTCTCGCCCCGGTCTCCTGGTCACCTTCTCCTCCCCGGAGCAGCCGCTATTGTTAGTCCTGGCCCTGTCCTCCCAGAGATGGTCTATGCATTCAAAAGCAGATCTCCTCAAGAAACAAAGCAAGCCAGAACTCAATCCACACATTGCGCGACTGGCGCCTCCAACAGAATCTTCTGTCTGCATTTTTTCACTGACCAGCATTTCTGGGAGATAATTACATATCAGTACGGATAGACCCACCCCGTTCTTTTCAACAATAGCAAACCGATAATAATAGCAGGGACTTGTACTTACTTGTGCTGCTGCTCCTCCAAGCACTTTATTTATATTAACTGATCTCCTTCCCCGAACAGCTTGGAGATGGGCACCCCGCTTATCTCACTGCACAGGCGAGGAGGCCGGGGGAATGCCCCATTGTGTGATGAGGCCTCGTGGACTTCCACGGCCGCTCCTGATGGACATGTAGGATGTTTCCGGGCAGTGAACACTCTTGTACTTTTATCTCTGGGCACTCGTATCTCAGAGGATAAATGCATGGGAGCGAATGGCTGGGTTAAAGGGCACGCGCATTTTTAATTGAAAGAGCTACTGCCAAATTGCCCTTCGAAGTGATCACGCCCATTGACATAGAGCTGCCCCTGCCCCTCCTGCTCCCAGCAGCAGGACCAGCACCGCCTTTATCCGCCTTTTCTATTTTTGCCAATCTGATAGAAGGAAATGATCTCTCCTCGCGGTTTTCCTTTGCATGGCTCTTACAAGAGAGGTCAAGCGTCTTTTCATACAGGATAGCACCATCTGGCATAGTCAGAATCCAGCAGGACAAGGTCCAAGGAGGCCTGGGAGCCAGGAGCCTGTTGGGGGTGAGGGTGGAGGTGGGCATTTCTGAGCTGGCCCTTCGGGCGTGGGGCACACAGGGAGGGCAACTTTGGTAGAGGGAAGGGCCTGAGCAAAGGCTCCGGGGCACCTATCAGTCCAGGCCCGAGGACGGCCCTCTTCTCAGCAGGGTCACCCCTGCTCCCTGAGTCCCTACTCCCCAGCCAGGCTGTTTCCTCTTCTCCCTCACATAGCTTGAGCTAACCCTTGGTTCCTGGGGTCCCTGCCCCACAGGGGCCTCCTTCCAGGGTCCCCAGAGGGAGCCTTCCTCCCTGATGCCTTTAGTGAGGTAGCTCACATTGGCTGCTTCCCCTACCCCTCCCACCCACCCCTGCCTCCAGCTGGGGGAGCGTACATCCTCATTAGCACGGTTCAGTGGCCAGCACTGGTAATTGATCTCCCTCCGGCCCAGTGTGGACAGCGGCTAATGGGGATGAATGGGGCGGGAGGTGCCGCCAAGGGACGCTTACCCGGAGGCCTGCACAGGGGTGGAGAGGACAGCAGGAGATGGAGATGCATTGAGCAGGCCCATGACTCAGATGGGGAGCCTGCAGTTGCCTCTGCCCACCCACCAAGGCTGCCATCTGGCCCTCAACCCAGGGCCTGGGGCAAGATGAGCACACGGGTGGGCTCTGGAATTCAGCTGCTTGCTGGGGTAAGGGCAGGGGCTGGTCTAGGAGGCGGGACTGGAGTTCTGGGATGACATCCCAGGAAGGCATTGGGGCCCTAAAGTAGGGCAGGCAATGTCCTCAATTAGTCATGTGTGGGGGAGAGAGAAAGACATTTCAAAGCAGGACCAAGTAGTCATGGGACCGACCGGAAACAAGGATTCCATTGCATAATCAATTGACAAATATTTATTAAGTGCTTACTGTGTGCCAGGCACTGGGTAGCTGCGAGGCGACCAAAACAGTCAAGACCTTCTTCATGGGTGCAGGGTGATAGAGAGGAACTAGGAAAACAACCACGGAAGATGGTAATAAAAGGTAAGTGGTCAGAAGGCAATAAACAGGGTGTGTGTCAGGGTGATGGAATGGGGGTGGCACTTTAGGAAGGAACCTGGGGAGGCCTCTCTGAGGAGGCAACACGTGAGCTGAGACCTGAACAATGAGAAGGAAAAGCAGTCCAGGCAAAGGGAACAGGCAGTGCAAAGGTCCTAAGGTGAGAATGAACTTGGGGTGTTTGAGGAATAAGAAGGCACCAGTGTGGGGCCTGGCTGGCTCAGTCAGAAGAGCATGCGACTCTTGGGGATGATGAGTTCGAGCCCCGCGTTGGGAATAGAGATTACATAAAAAGTTTTTAAAAATAAAGAAAAAGAGGGGGAGGGGGAGGGGGAGGAGGAGGAGGAGAAGAGGAAGAAGAAGAGGAGGCCGGTGTGCTGCTGGAGTGCGGCCCATGAAGAGGAGATGAGCTGAGAAATTGGTGGCAATAAAGCAGGAGGGTCACGGTCAAGGCCAGAAGCCCCATTACCAGGTCTGTGGGGTCATGGTGGATGGGACCCCTTTCCTGAGATGGTCTTGGCCATACACCAGTCCTGCCTGGGTTGGCTGGGCTGGAGGGCCCTGGGGAAGCCAGGCTTGGGAAGACCCTTGCCACTCCCTGGTCACCGTGCCTGCAGACTTCAGGGGGACAAGGGGGACTCCCAGGGGTGTCTGGGCCAAACTCAGCCTGATTTAGAGGAGACACAGAGGCCTTCTTGGCCATCCGGGAGAAGGTGTCCAGTTCCTGCTACCTGCACATCACAGTGGCATCCTGTATTGACTAACTTCTGTCTGACTTGAGATGAAACTCAAATAATCCTCCCAGGACCGACCAAATCTACTAATGAACATTAATGGTACAGGATAAAGCTTAAACGGGAGGTGACTGGGTGGCTCAGTTGTTAAGCGTCTGCCTTCGGCTCAGGTCATGATCCCAGGGTCCTGGGATCGGGCCCCGCATCGGGCTCCCTGCTCGGCAGGAAGCCTGCTTCTCCCTCTGCCACTCCCCCTGCTTGTGTTCCCTCTGTCTCTGTGTCTCTCTCTGTCTCTGTCGAATAAATAAATAAATAAAATCCTTTAAAAAAAAAAGGCTTAACACGGAAGCAAGTTGGAGTTAGCCTGGCAGGTAAGCAGAAACACTCTAGAATTCTTACAGGGTTTTAGACATAAAACCCATGTATGTGTTTTATGGACAATTTAAGCAATTTCCAAGGGTAATCTTGACTGTTCTCTTGATTTTCGCCGTGCTGAGTTCACTGTCAAGTACCCAAGTGGCCATTCCTGCAGGGCTAAGGTGTGTCCTGGACCCACAGCGGGCCAGCGTTTGCAACCAGCAGAGGTGTCTCACATGAAAGGACCACTCCAGACTAGTCCCCGTTCTCTGAAGGCATGTTCACACACCACATTCTTGCTTAGATTGTCCCCCTCAACTCACAATGCCATTCCCTGCATTGATGGTGGTCAGTTTCTTCATATCCTTGAAGGACTTACTCAAATGTTCCTTTGTTTCCCTGGCTGGCCCTGGTCCTCCTCACCCCCTCCTATAGGTTCCTGCCGACCGTCTATTAGAGTTCAGTATAGTAAAGCTTTTGGATTACACTTCCCAGTAAAATGTGCTCTAGGAAGAGTATTGGATAAATTTCAACATCAATTTATAATTTATTTATTAAAAAAATATTTAGTTATATGTCAGAGAGAGAGAGAGCACAAGCAGGCAGAGAGGCAGGCAGAAGCAGTGGGAGAAGCAGGCTCCCCGCTGAGCAGGGAGCCCGATGCAGGGCTCGATCCTAGGACCCTGGGATCATGACCTGAGCCGAAGGCAGATGCTTAACCAACTGAGCCACCCAGGCGTCCCTCAATTTATAATTTAAATAGATCACAATTTCGGGGTGCCTGTGTGGCTCAGTTGGCTAAATGTCCAACTCTTGATCTCAGCTTAGGTTTTGATCTCAGGAGCCCAGAGTCCAAGCCCTGCATTGGGCTGCATGCTGGGCACGGAGCCTACTTAAAAAAAATTAAATTAAATTAAAAAATTTTTTTTTTCGAATTTCTTTGTCCCAATAAAGGGCATCTATCAGACATATAGAACAAACTTCATACTTAATGTTGAAACATTAGCAGGAATAGGGCAAAGATGTTATTAGTACTACCATTCAGCGTTGTAGTGGAATCCTAACCAATGCATTAACACAGGAAAATAAATAAGTATAAAGATTAGAAGGGAAGAGACAAGGGCAAGGACCATCTCCTTCATCTTGTTTCCAATTAAACAGATACTTAATAAATGTTTGTTAAATTGTGGGGCGCCTGGGTGGCTCAGTCGGTTAAGCCTCTGCCTTCGGCTCAGGTCATGATCTCAGGGTCCTGGGATTGAGCCCCGCATCGGGCTCTCTGCTCAGCGGGGAGCCTGCTTCCCCCTCTCTCTCTGCCTGCCTCTCTGCCTACTTGTGATCTCTCTCTCTGTCAAATAAATAAATAAAAATTTAAAAAAAAGTTTGTTAAATTGAAGAAAAATTCAGTATGTTCTCAAAGAAGTTTCTTGAAAAAGTCAGGGACGGAGCTGATCCTCCATTAGCAGGAGTCTAAGAAAATTCACTGATGCTCAGGTGGTTCCATGATCATGTCCCGCTAAAAAGATAGAAGCACAGTATTTCCCTAAGGCTGGAACTGAATGACAGAGCTCTTGGCATGCCAGGAAAGGACTTAGTTTTCAAAATAATTGATGTTGGTCTCAAAATAGGGACAAGATGTTCAGGTCGCTGGCCTCTCTGTAGCGAGAGAAGTAGATGGTACCTGGATTCTGCATCAGGAGTGAGGAGCTGGGGCAGCAAAGCCAGGCAATTACTTCTAGATAAGATCTTTCTGCTCTTTCTCCTGGGACAGTTACAGTCAAACTATCCTGCCTTTTTTCCCACGGGGTTCCAGAATATTGAGTTTAATTCCGATTTCCCATTCCTTCCCTGCCAGGTCCAGGTTCTTGATGTATCTATGACATCAGCCCTGAAAAAGGAGCTCTGGCTCAAAGCAAACTGGTTGTTAGGCATCTGGTCCCCATCTCTTCTCCCATATTCTGGATTTTCTTTTGGGAAGAATCTTCCTCCACCCTCGGTCCGTATTCTTCATGGGAAGTGAGAACGAGACCCAGCCTGACCCGTCAGCACACTCCGTCCCCTCAGCAGTGAAGTGGGTAAAGGATGCCTGCTCCCCTGTCTTTGCTGAGACAGGGAAGCTCCCTCCCCTTGGAGTTCTGGAGCTGCTAGGGACCATCTCCCCCGCCATTGTCCCAGAGTGAAACAGACTCAGGAGAGGGTGACCAACCTTGGCCCGGTGACCACACTTAAGCCCTAGATCTAGCCATGTCTGATGCGGAGCTTTCTTTCCAAGACAGGGGCAAAAAACAGCCTCTCCCCACTTTTTTGTCTAAGCGGGTTTGAATGGGGTTTTTGGCATGTACAACCAAAAGAGTTCCGATGGACAAAGTGGGAATGAAAAAGTCTGCGTGAGAGAAGCCAATCTCATGGGGAGGGGAAGACACAAACAGCTTCCAAATGGAGCCCAAGTCCGCACTCCCTGCCTCTTCCTTCATCCTTTGCTGACCCGTCCAAGGAGGCTGGCCTCGAGATCCCAAAAGGAATGGCAGAATAATCAGACATCATGCTAAGTCATTTTTGCAAATTCAACTTATTGAGGTGTAATTTACAAACAATAAAACTTACCCATTTCCAGTGTATGTTTCAGGGAGTTTTACAGATTTATCCCCCTGCGTAACCTCCCCCCACCACAATCAAGATAGAGAATATTTCCATCACCCAGGTGCCTTGTGGTCCTTCTTGTAGGTCTCTGCACCTCCCCGCACCAGACAACCAATGATTTGCTTTCTGTCACTGTGGGTTAGATTTTTTTCTTTAGAGTTTTATATACAGTCAATCCTCAGTAGTCACAGATTCCGTATTTATAAACTTGTTTACTCACTAAAATTTATTCGTAACCCCCAAATCAAGACTCATGGTGCTTTCATGGCGATTCACAGACACGTGCAGAGTGGTAAAAATTTTAATTTGCGGGGTACCTGGGTGGGTCAGTAAGTGTCTACCTTCAGCTCAGGTCATGGTCCCGGGGTCCTGGGATCGAGTCCCCCATCGGGTTCCTTGCTCGCCAGGGAGCCTGCTTCTCCCTCTGCCTCTGTCTGCCGCTCCCCCTGCTTGTGTGCTGCGCTCTCTCTCTCTGACAAATAAATAAATTTAAAAATATTTTAATTCTCTTGATGCACTTGTTCCCCACTGAGGTTAAAGAAGGTGATACTGTCTTCTTCTTTCAGCTCTCATACTGTAAACAAGTGTCCTCTGTGACATTTATTTAGTACCATGTGTTCTCATTTTTGTGCTCTTTGTTGGCAGTTTTACTGTTTAAAACGGCCCCCACGTGTAGGGCTATCGTGCTGCCTAGTGTCCCGAAGTGTCGAGAAGGCTGTGATGCGCCTTGTGTCGAAGTTACATGTGTTAGATGAGCTTCATTCATACCTGAGTTTTAGTGCTGCCGGTCGTGAGTTCCACGTTAATGAACCAATAATATACATTAAATCAAGTGTCTTTCTGGATACAGAACCTCACATACAACACAGTTATGTATGGATTGGCTGACAGAGGATTGCAGGAAGCGAACTCTGAATGCCCCTAGGAGTGGTGGTTCCATATTCACGAATCCAGCGTCTGCGGCCACTTTACAGAACCTGACGACCGCGAATAGCGAGAATCAGCTGTGTATGGAGAGCTGTGATGCAGCCTTTTGAGTTTGACTCTGCCACGTGGCATTCATTATGTTTTCGAGAGTCATCTGCATTTTGGGGTGTATCAGTGGTTTGTTTCTTTGAGTGCTGAGTAGTATTTCATCATGTGGACACACCAGTTTCTTTATTCATTCGCCAATTGATGGAACGTTTGGAGGGTGTCCAGTATCTGGCAATCGTGAATAAGGCTGCCACGAACTTTCATGTACAAGTCTTTGTGTGGATATATGTTTTCATTACCATTCCAAGTATTTCCATATAAGCAAATCAATTTCATGTTTGTTTAATCCTTCCAATGGTCCCGAGGAGCGGCCTCATCTTACACACAGGGAGGTGGGGACTCAGTGTCGCAGTGGCCTGCCGAGGGTCACACGGCTCGTAGCTCCTGCCTCAGCCACACTGCCTCTTCCCTGGTGGAGGCCTGAGGGTCCCCCGTCGGGGTCAGCCCCACGTTGCAGTGGGAAGGACTTAGGCTCTGTCATTGTCTTTCACAGCCTTCAGCTCCCCAGCCGCAGAACGTTCAGTTTCAGTTTCCTCCACGGAGCCCTAGGCTTTCTGGGCCGGTGCTCTTAACCCTGCTGAAGGCCTGAGCCGCGGGGCCAGGCCCAAAGCAGCCCTTGGGAGTCTGAGCCAGGCTGGAACCCAGACCGACAGTCTATTTGGCCTCACGGGTCAGCTCGTGGGGCTTCGGCTGCCCCAAGCCCACTCCCCACGCGGGAGCCGACGATGCCGACTTCCGTCTGTAGGCTCGCGATCAGGTGCAGCCAACCGGAGGAGGACCGCACGCCCATCCCTGACCTAGGGTTTTGAGGCCTGACGCAGGGACCGAGAAGGAGCTGCAGCAGGCTCCGGGCAGCCCTTGCTCCTGGCCCTGCCCAGGCCTCCACGTTCTGCCTGCTGCTCATTCAGCGAACTGCTAGACGACCTTCCGGTGCATTCCGGGAACTACCTGCTGCTGGCAGTGAGTTAAGCCCGCCTACGGAACTTGCGAGTCCCCTCCCCCTTCACGGACCTGAACCTCAGCTCCGGCTTAGCTCCTCCTCAGGGCGTTCCTTGCCTCGAGGAAGAGGGAGAATCTGGTACAGACGGAGGAGTCCCAGGCAAGGGGAGAGAAGCCCTGGATTTGGGTCCTGACCTGTCTCTGGCCCTCTAGGGCTCCTCTTCCTCATCTCTAAGTGGGTACCCTTTCTGCTGCTTCAGGCATTGTCATCAACGCCTCCTGTGGGCGGGCTCTGTCCCTGGTGCTGGCGAGACGGCAGGGGGAGACTCCTGAGCCGGGGCCCCTGCTCTGACGGGGCCGGGGGCGGACAGTGAGATGCCACTTGTGCAAGATAACATGGCAAGTCCCGATGCCCTGCAGGCCAGTTCGGGGCATTGTCCGACCTCGGCGGTTCCGGGGCCGGTGACCGACCTGGCTACCTTAAGCAAGGGGAATTTATTTGAAGGGTAGGGCCGAAATCAGGGCCCTGCTAGGAATCTAAGTCGTGAGAATATAAGTCTATTTAGGGCAGGGCCGTCCGGATGTGAAATTCTGCCGAAGAGTCCCGTTCACAAAGTGAGGTCTGCCCGGCCTCACCACCCATGTGAGCACACACCAGGGTACCTGGTCTCAGGACAGGACCCCCGCGGAGTGGGGGACATGCAGGGAAGGCCAAAGCCACGGGGGTTCCCTGGTTGTCCGGCCAGGACTCACAGGAGGCCCTGTAAATGCGCTGGAAACGGAACTGCGGGCACTTACAGGCTTTGGTACTGCAGGGCTCAAAAGGGGCGGTGGCCTGACCTGCGCCCCACACCTACGGAGTGGGCTCCCCCAAGAAGGGCTTCTCATCTGTTCCCTCGATGGCGAGGCATCTGCGCTGAGGAGGGCGCCATGCGTGTTTGGTCAATGCCGGCAGAGTGAAGGCTCCGCACACATGATTAGGCTGTGAGGCCACTGCCAAGCCAGCTCCGTGTGGTCCCCGCCTTCTGGAATTCAGAGCCAAGCTGTGGAGACAGACATGCCCTGGACTAGAGACAGAACAAGACACAGGTGACAGCCCCGTCACTGAGGCGGGCGGCTAGTGCCTTGGGAATGCCCGGGGTGGGTGGTCAGCCTAGATAGGCGGTCAGAGGTTTTCAGGGGAAGTCTGGACTGAGAAGGCTGAGATGGAGAGCATTTCTGGGGCGACCCTGGTTTCTTATTCTGGGGCCCTGGCTCTGCCCTGTGGAGCTCGGAGAGAGCTGGGGGCTGGGCAGACAGGTGCATAGCTGTCCAGCGGGTGAGCCGGTGGTGGGGGAAGGAAAAGGAGGATGGGGGTGGGAGTAGGGAGAGCCCTGGGCTGGGGGAGAGGTGAGGAGCCAGGGCTGCAGGCCCCAGCAGGCTGCAGAGGACACCCCAAGGTTACCTTGGCCTGTGGCTCCCGGGCTCCAGCGGCTGCTGCGAACGATGACAACAGCGAACCGGCAGCCTCTCCGAGTTTTATTATCATTCAAATGAGGACGTGGAGAGGTATTTCATTTGATTGGTAGAATAATAGGAGCCATTTATCTACCTTCTCTCAACCTTTCATATCTGTTTCACTATTTTATGGGATCGCATACATCATAGTAAAGGCAAAAATGTATTTTTTTCCCTTGACTTGGGGCCGGGGAGTGGGGTGGGGGGTGGGCAGCAGGGATGGGAAGGAGGCTCTCAGAGTGGCTGGCAGGAGCTGAAGGAAATGAAATCGAAAAAGACTATTATTGGTGACAGACAGTTACATCTGAAAGGGAGTAAGAAACTCCCCAGTGCGGGCGCGGATGAGGAGTTTTAAATGGAAGATCTAACAGCCTCCAGCTCTGGGTCCAGAGAGAGGGTTGGGACTGGAGGAAGGCCTGAGGGGTGGGGGGACAAGGTGGGGAGAGTGGGGGAGGGGGCGGGCGGGGAGCCAGGAGCCAGGCTGACACAAGGGGCATGTGGCCCAGCTGTTGGAATTCTTTGTCCTTCTTTAGTTATGATAAATTACACATGTCATACAAGGATCCGTTCTCCTTTTGAAAAAATTAGAACATTCCAGATAAAGTCCCCTGTGACCACCAGCACCAACCCCACCCCTTCTTCCCCTTCCCCAGAGGGAACGACTATGATTTTTTTTTCCCTTTTGATTTTACAAATACATAAAGGTGCCTTAAAAGAGGTAGTACTCTTTTGTGGATTTTTTTTCCTTTTTTTAATGGTATCATACAGCATCATCAGCTGCTTGTTTTTTACACCAATATGTTTTCAGCTCTGTGTGCATGGATCTGCGTGGCTCTAGATCCTTCCTGGAACGGCATGTGGTTTTCCCTTCCACAGCTAGCCCGTGGTTTATCCACCCAGTGCCCCGCTTGACGAATACTTAGGTGGCTTCCAGCTTTTCGCAATTACAAACCATGCTGCAGAGGATCCCTGTCTCCTTCCCAGGAAGCTGGGCCAGTTTCTGGAAGGCAGGTGAGCACTGGCCTCCCTGGTGGGGGAGGGGCGTGCATTTACAGGTGGACGGGATGCTGTCCCATTGCTGCCCAAAGTGCCTCCGCTGTGCTGTGGGGCTCCAGCCACCTGTCCCCCGCAGCCCCGCTGCGGCAGTCATTTCCCAGGTGAATGTGCGTGAAAGCACACAGAGCTTCACGCTCTGGTTCCTGCCCATGTCTTGGGCAGGAAATGGATGGCAGAGAAGGGAGCAGCAAAGACCTGGATGGATAGGGGCATCGGAGTGGAAGGGAGGAGACTTGACCCCAGATCTCCAGGGTCTGGCCTCCAGGGTCTGTGGCTCCCCTCAAGGTAAGGGAGGCAAAGGGCCAATAGGCACGATGCTGAACAGGATGATGGGGTCACAGGCCAGGGCTGGAGGGTGGGTAATGGCAGGAATCGGAGGATACCGTGTGGCTGGCCAGCAGGGCCAAGGAGGGGGTTTAAGGCAAAGCCTAAGTCTGTGGATGGTATCAGCACAGAGTAGGGGGTGGAGAACCCCAACCTGGAGGGGTCCTCACTGGGCATCTTATTGCCTTGATGGATAGGCATCCCCCGAGGTAGGGACCCCCTCTGCAGCCGGCCCCCACCCCCACGTGTAGCTCTCAGCGCAAGTTGTCACCAGAGATGGCCTCGTCCCCTAGAGTTGCGGCTTCATCTCACCCAGCCTGGGGTGAAGTCCTCCCCAGGGTGGGCTGGGGACGTCTGCAATGCCCTCTTTATGCCGTCACTGGAGGGCTGGGGAGGAGTCGCCCCCAAGGCAGCTGAGGGCCTGGCCGCAGGGAGCATCCGAGCTTTGTTCCCTGGCTGGGCGAGGTCCTCCGGTACCGTCTGCCCTGACGGGGTGCGGTGACAATAGACAGGAGGCGAGAGGTGGCTTGCAGCAAGGTCCTCAGACAGCGCAGGAAGCTTCCCAGCCCCGGAGCACTAGGGGAGCAACTGGGCGTCCCGGCTGTGACAAAGGGAGACCACCACCCAAAATTACAAGCAGGGACCAGATGGGGACGCAGACACCTCATTGCTGCCAACGCTCAAGGGAGATGACAGCCAAGACGTGTCTTGGGTGGGTGCCAGCAGGGAAGACATTGACCTATGACCCACCTGCCACCCCCCCATGTTGTGACAGCACCCGCATTTGCCGAAATCCAGGAACAAGGAGATGGGGGAGGGGGAATCCACGGAATCAACAGAATTTAAAACATCTGAACCAACAGAATTTAAACCCTAATCACTGAGCTGACCAAGTCTTATATTCTGCTGCTGGACAGAAAATGGGGTTTGAAATAAAGAATACAGATGGTAGGAAGATATCGTTGTGGCTTTGGGACACTTGGATTAGTGGCCTGAAGAGACATACAAACTGCAGCTTAATGGGGGACAGCGACTGGGGACTCCCACAGGGGGTCATGGAGACGACATGGCGAGGCTCTTCCCCTCTCCCCGGGCCATGCAGATGGATGCTGGCATCTAGACGTGTCCTCCCCTCTCCCCCTCCTTGGGACCCGTCCATCTGGCTGCACACAGATTCTGGGGGAATTAAGGGGGTTGACTGAGTGGTGAGCAGAGCCACCCATCTTCCCACGCCCAGGGAGTCCCTTTGTGCTAAATGACACTACAGGAGCCAGCAATAAGGAGGGAGGAAGGAGGCAGGCACGAAAGCGGGGCACCCTGCTGGTCCTAGGAGAGGCTTGGAAGAGGCTGTGGGATAGAGGGGCACGTCCTTATGTGGGTGCAGGGTGAGGAATCAGCAGACTTGGGGCAAGAATGAGCTTTGGGGATCCCAGGCAAGACCTTAAGTTCTCTGAGCCTTCAAGTCCTCCCCCCAAACCGGGTGGGCTCTGCTCTTCCTGCCTGAGGCTCCTCTCGCCGCCCGTGCAACTCTCATCTGGAAAACCTTCATTTCCTCGTAGTCCGGGCAGGGCTGACCCTCTCTCTGGCTGCAGGTGTGGGGATGTGATCCAGGCCTGACCGCCAACGCTATATTCTATATATTTGTTGAAACTAGTGACAAGGAGAAGCTGGCTCTCCCGGTAGGGGTGAGCCGTGAGTATGTTGCTTGGAGCTGTCGGGGGGCTTCCTTGAAGAGGTGGGTTTGTCTGAGAATGACTCCAGCTCAGAGGAAAGCAGAGCGGACAGACAAAAGGAATGGAGTCTGTCGCAGCCGGCTCAGGCCGCCATAGCAAAACTCTGCAGACTCAGCGGCTTAAACAGCGACCTCCAGATCTCACAGTTAGGTTTCGTTCTGAGGCCTCTCTTCTTGGCTTAGAGATGACCACCTTCTCAGTGTATTTTTCGAGGGCAAGGAGAGAGAGAGAGAAATAGAGAAAGAGAGAGAGAGGACAAGTGCCAAGCACTCTCGTGTCTCTGTTTTATCTGGCACAGAGAGAGAATTCATGCGTGTGTACAAGCAGGGGGAGCAGCAGACAGAGGGAGAGGGAGAAGCAGACTCCCTGCTGAGCAGGGAGCCCAACGTGGGGCTCGATGCCAGGACCTTGGGATCATGGCCTGAGCTGAAGGCAGATGCTTCACTGGCCAAGGCACCCAGGTGCCCCTATATTTTTTCTTTTATGTAATCTCTACACCCAGTGTGGGGCTCAAACTCACAACCCTGAGATCAAGAGTTGCATGCTCCCCTGACTAAGCCAGCCAGGGCCCTGAAAGCACACGTGTTTCATGTGGGGAGCGGGAAACAGGAGGAAATGGGGAGGAGACAAGGGAAGGCCAATCAGGGAGGGAAAGCAGGACACAGAAATGGTAAAGGGACACAGTGGTATTTGGAAGGAGAGCGAGAAGAGAGAAAAGAAGCCAGGACGTATTGTTGGAAACATTCGGTTTTCAGCCAATTAAGCTCCGGTACCATTTGCTGTGCGGAGTGGAGGAATAGCGTCTTGGTGGAGGTAAGGCCCGTGGAGTGGGCTAGGGGCTGCAGGCTGGGCGGGTGAGGCCACGAGCCTGCTGTGGACACTGCATCCGGCACCGTCCAAGGGGGCTGGGGACCCTGTGCTTCACTGCAGATTGTCCCCTGTCATGGAGATCTATTCTTTGAAAGAAGTAAATCAAACCTATCTTCTTGCTTCTCCTGCTCCTGACTTCTCGTCACACGGAATGAAGGGCAGACCGCCCCCCCGCCCCGTGCCTTGGGGGGTTCACTGCCCCTGCTCGTGCCGTGCTGCCGTCCACGGGGCCCCATTTCACTATTCTGCAAGCCCAGGCCCATCTCTGGCCCGGGGCACCTGCCAGCCTCTCCGCCTGAAACGCCTTCTCCTCTGACTTTCCCCTTTAGCTCCTTCCCTTCACTGGAGACTCAGCCCAGTGTCTCCTCCTCAGAGAGGCCCTCCTGGGTCAGTCTTGATCACAGGATCCTATGCTGGTGGTTTAAGACCACAGTTCCCACCATCTGACATAGGCTCATGCCGTTACTCTCACTTTCATACTGACGGTCTCCTCCACGTCCAATATCAGCGGGCAGGGCTGAGACCTCGGCGGCATCCCCAGTCCCAGGACTGAGCCCAGAGCAGAAGAGACACTCAGGAGGGTCCCTGCCTGCACACTGAATGCCTCTTGAGACCTCGGTGCCAAGCACGGGCAGAGTCTCCAGGGTTACAAACTCAGGTGGGCAAAAATGGTTCTGTAATATTGAACTTAATTTCTATCTTAGCCCCTATTTTGGTCAACGCAGTATAAATATAGTCAGTTCGGGGGCTCTTTGTTAATTCTGGGTCTCTTTCGTCAGTTTCAAGTCCCCACCTTCTCACTAAGGTAGGGGAAGGGCCCACGAAGGGTCAAGGCCTTGAATGGGGGCCAAGTTCACCCTGCATCTGTGCCACTGCCCTTGCTGCGGCCTCATTCCCAGAGCTCTCCGCTGAGATCCCCAGTTCCGCCTGGTCCAGGGTCTTTCCTCTGCCATGTGCTCCACTCTGGCCACTGGGGTCCCCCAGTCATGTTTCAGGGCCGCTGTAGTGACCATCTCACTCCAAGACCAATATTGTGGCTCCCGGGGGCACACGGGGACTTTCTGAGCTACCCCAAACCTGTCCTGATCCTTCCTAAAGGAGTTTCTTATGTCTTGCTGGCTGGGGGCCAGGTGGGGGGGCCTTGCTGCTCCCCAGGCCTTGCTTCAAAACTGAGGCGCACAGGGACGCCTGGGTGGCTCAGTCGAGTATGCGTCTGCCTTCGGCTCGGGTCATGATCCCAGGACCCGGTCTGGGATTGAGCCCCAGGCTGTTCTCCTTGCTCAGCGGGGAGCCTGCTTCTCCTTCTCCTTCTGCCTGCTGCTCCCCTTGCTTGTGCTCTCTCTCTCTGTCAAATAAAAAAAAATGTGAGGCACACAGGGCCAGGCTGGCTCTCCCCACCCCTCCCAGCCAGGAGTGGCAGAGTCCCCTCCCCGTCCCCACTCCAGGGCTCTCCCAGCCTGGGGGGCTTCTTCTAGTGTGGTGGACCAGAACTTTCTGACCTGGGGCTCGTGCCATGTTAGCCTTAGACACTGGGCACCCTGGGGTCCTGAGCATCGGAGCGATGCGGGGAGGAAGGAAGAGTAAAAGGTGCAAGGAAGAAAGCTGCCGAGCTCCACTCCCACTCATCAGGATGGATCGGGATGGGACGATGTTGAGGGGTCCTGGGTGCCAAGCGCGTTTGTGTGAGGCTCGTCCCGAAGGGGTGTGCTGAGGAGGTGAGGGCATGACAGGGGGCTTCGTCTTGCTTTAAGCAATGGCAGGACCAAGCTGGATTTCTGGTGTGGACAGATGGAAGCTGCCATGCGGCTCTGCTCCAGACCTAAGCTCAGGGGATGGGGTGGTGGAGAGACCCACCCCTCGCAGCCCCTGCATCCCGCCCCCGTCTGCCTGTTCCTTTTCACTTGGCTGACTCCTCATTAGATTTCCATCGCACCCTCCAGCCCCCAGCCCCACCTCCCCACCCTGCATGGCTTAATTTCCCTCTCTCTGCTGCAATTTATTATTTAAGTCTGCAGAGTGACCGGGCTGGAGGATCCTGCGGCGGGGAAAGGGGACCGCTTGGCTTGGCTTGGCCGGGCCTCCTGGGCGCTGGAGGGGGCTGGTTCCAGGACCTGGGCACCCAGGTGGCGGTACCCTGGAGAGGCGTCTGAGCTCAACTGCAGCTCGGGCTCTCTGGTCAGACGTCACCCAGCCAGACCCTGCCACTCCCTTCCCTCTGCAGGAGATGGGCTCTGGAAGATTTGACACCCCGCCCCAGACAGCCCCAGCGCCAGGCAGGCAGGCGGGCAGGCAGGTTTGTGTGGCTCCCAGGGGGGGTGGATCTAAAGAAAAAAACCAGAAGATTTCATATAAATACCTGGATTCCTAGCTTCTCCTGAAAAATCAGTTGTCTACCCTGGGCTCCCTTCCATAAGGCGTACTTGCGCTGCAGCCTCATTTGGAGGGGGTCTGTCCCTGGCATCAGCCAGGCCCAGCCTGCTTCTTCACTCACGTAGGGGTCTGCTGGACCCCCAGGGATGTCTGGATTCGAGACCCCACTCCGAGTGTGGCACAGCAGGGGCCAGAAAGAGCTCCCTCCCTCCCCCTCTGCTGTTCCGTGGGTTTCCAGAGGGCAAGGATTCTCTCTCTTCCTCTTTCTGTATCTCTGTATATTACTCATTGTAATGCCAAGCCCAGTGCCTGGCATATAAAGGTGCTGAATAAATACATTTTCAATGAGCAGCTGCATAACTGAGTGAGTGAATGGGGCACCCGCCCAGGGTTGTGAGGCTGAACAGGATTTTGCCATTTGAAAAAGTGAGTCTGACTTGCAGGCCAGGGAAGCAGAGGGACAGAGGCTGGGGGCACCGGAGGAGTCCAGGGCACTTGGGGTGAGGTGGGGGTGAGGCCGGGAGGTTACCCAGATTGGATTTATTATCCGATCACCTGAGATTAAAAAACCCCACAGACTCTGGGGATCTACTCCAGACTCACTGAATCAGACTCTTCAAGAGTGGGCGGGGCGATCTGTTTCCTTAAAATGTCTCGGTGGGGGCGGGGACATGGAGCCCCAACAGGCCTGGGCTCCTGACTGTGGCTGGGAGGTGGTCTGTGGCCATGTCCGCCCCTGCCTGTCCCCTCCCCACCTGAGACTAGGTGCTTTCTCGAGAGCCACCTGCCCCCCTCCAGAGTGATGGTCAAACCTCATGTGTAAATCTCACCCACTCACCACATTTTAAGTAAGTTTTAGAAGAAGGAAAAGTATGAAATGACTGTATTTGTTTTGCCCAAGCGAATCCATTTATAAAGTGCAGCACTTGTTTAAGAAAAAAACAACAGCTATCGACAAAATATAAGAAAATGAATTAAAGCAGCAGTTCCTTAAAAGGACCCTGTCCAATAATTTGATTTTTCCCCCCTTCTTCCCTCAAAGGCCAGAATGACACAATCAATCTTGTCGTTCCATAGGCTGTCTCGTTACAGCTTTTTCTTAAGTGGAGGGGAGATAAAGGGAAAAAATGGAAAGAAAATAAGGCGCCCTCTGTAGCACCGTCACCTCCCGCCCCGGGATGGGTCCCGTTTGGTCCCTCGGCTTCCCCTGCCCCAGGCTTCCTGTCCCGCTGGCGGTCCAGCCCTGGCCTCCGCCCCACCCCAGCCTGTGCCTGGGCAGCTCAGGGCTCCTCGTGCCAAACCCCGTGACCCACAGCCCTGGTGGGGACACTGTCCTGTCTCCTAGCCCACAATTTCTCATCCTGACAGCTTCATCCAAATATCTGATGTCTTTCATGAGAAAAGCACGGAGCAAAACACGGGGGCACTGAGGGTAGACGTACTTCGTACACTCAGGTGAACTCTGTAGGCAGCTCTTTGAGTCCAGCACATGCAGGACCTCGGTTCTCACAACCCCCTATGTTACAAGACCCTCTTCCCCGAGTGCTGCCCCTATTGTGGCTGCCATCACCTGCACACACTGTGGGGGTGTGTGCCTGCCCCACAGCTGGTGGCACCCTGGCCACCCCCACCTTGGGGACAGGGAATCCTTGTTGGGAATCAAAGCAGCTTTGGGGCGCCTGGGTGGCTCAGTTAGTTAAGCATCCGACTCTTGATCTCAGCCCGGGTCTTGATCTTAGGGTCATGAGTTCAAGCCCCACGTTGGGCTCCACGCTGGGCACGGAGGCTACTTAAAAAAAAAGAAAAGAAGAGAAAATGAAAAAAGCAGCTTCAAAGTCAGTGTTCTTGGCCAAATCACAGCACCCCTGTGAGTTTCTCCACTGGGAAAGCGAGGTCAGTAATACCCAGAGGTTGTTCTGAGGACTGAATGGGCAGCCACATGTAATAATAATAATAAAACTTAGAATTGGGCACTAGCTCCGTGTCTGATCCTGAGTTATTGTCCTTTCCTGACATTATTGGGTGAGATCTTCATAGGATTATGACCCTTATTTCACAGGTGAGAAGATCGAGGTGCAGAAAGGTTAGGTTTCTTGCCTGTGGTCTTTTAACTAGCAAGAGAAAGGGAGTTTTTTTGAAGGGGAGGGTTTCCCAGAATCCACGTCCCCCTTGCTTATTAGTCCCCATTTCCTTGTGGAAAGTTCCCCGTGGGTGTGGTCTTCATGGGAGGGCAGGGATGACACCCGCTGCCCACAGTGGGAGCCCTGAGGGCAGCTTGTCCTACGCTGTGGTGTGGGGAGCAAACTCAACTGTGAAACTCGACCCAGCCTACAGTCCTTGGTGTTTCTAGACCTGATCCCTCAGCTCCTGGATTCTGGGAGCTCCAAACAGACCTTCCCTTTCTGCATAACATAGGCAGCGTCCCTCTCTGCAGCTTGTAACCCCAGGACTCTGCCTGCAACAAAATAAATGGTAATAATAACATCAAGAGTAGCTATCATTTCTTGGGCACTTACTCTGTTCTGTGTCCTGAGGTGAAGGGCTTTATACATATTATTGGGTCTGAGCTTTGCCACACCCCTATGGCAAGACAACCTGAGGATCATATACATTTGGATTTTTGCTCAGCATCACACAGCTAGAAAGCGGGAGAGCTGGGTTCAAACTCTGAGCAGCCTGAGCATAACTCTGTGAACTCAAAATTCTGTTCCTGTGCCTGATGGAAGAGGTGCTTCCTGTATGGTGGCTTTAGCACTGTGCGTGTAAACATGCATCATGTACTTTAAAAAATTTCCGGGAGGTTCCACGTCTAGGTGAGACACCCCACCCAGTCTCTCCCATTGAATACACCTGGATAGAATGCACATTAGCTCTTTGAACTCTCTGAAAAGTATACTAAAGTAACACCAAGTTAGTGGTAAGTTTACTTCCTCCCACTCTACTATGCCCTGGGTTGAATGCAATGCAGCCCAAAATCTTGAAGGGGGTATTAGCATCTACAGAGAGAGTTACAGGAAAAACCTTCCAATTCTGGCTTGAAGACCAAGGAGGGGGTCTTCCATTGCTGAGAAAGAAAACAGAAGTCTCCTGTTTGTCTTTTTTTTTTTTTTTTTAAGATTTTATTTATTTATTTGAGAGAGAGAGTATGAGAGGGGGGTCAAAGGGAGACTCCCCGCTGAGCAGGGAGCCCAATGTGGGGCTTGATTCCTGGACTCCAAGATCATGACCTGAGCCAAAGGCAGAGGCTTAACCAATTGAGCCACCCAGGTGCCCCTCCTGTTTGTCTTTTCTTTCTTTTTTAAATCTTGTACCCCAGCAAGCAAACAATGTGGTGGCAGGAGCCTCAGTAACAGTATGAGCTGTCAGGAATCTAAAACTCTAAGGGAGGGGAACTTCCCTCGCCACTGGAGGGGCCATGGCCCAGGAGGGTGGGTCAGCTTTGCTATCTCTGCTGCTTGGGCCCAACATGAGCAGTTACAGGAAGGGCATGACAGATGGAGGTAAATAATGCTCTCGCCTTCTGGCCTAGCACTAGAAAAGAAAGCTCAAAACTCAACAGTAAGAAACCAAACAACCTATTTAAAAACCGAGCAAAAGATTTGAACAGGCACTTGACCCAAGAGAATATAAAGATGGCCAACAGGCACAGGAGAAGATGTTCACTATCATTAACCATTAGGCCAAAAAGTTACAACTGCACAGCTAGCAGAATGGAAAAAAAAAAAACAACAACAACAAACAATACTGACAAAACCAAGTGCTGGCTAGTATGTGGAGAAACTACAACTCTCACACATTCTCCGTGGAAAGGTAAAATGGTACAGTTCCTCCAGAAAAGTTTGGCAGTTTCTTATAAAGTTAAATATATACTTACCATATGACCCAACAATTACACTCCTGGGTATTTACCCTAAAGAAATGAAAACTTAGGTTCGCATGGTTCACAAATGTTCATAGCAGCTCTATTGGTAATTGCCAAGAACGGGAAAGAATCCAAATGTCTTCCAGTAGGTGAATGGATAAACAGCAGTACATCCATTCAATGGAATACAACTCTATAATAAAAAGGAACAAACTATCGATACACGCATCAGCTTGAATGACTGTCGACGGCATTATGCGGAGGGAAAGAAGCCAGGTTATGTAATGTGTGTTTCCATTAACGTGAGGTTCTCAAAATCAGAAAGCTATAGCAATGGAGAATAGGTCAGTGGTTGCCAGGGCTTAGGGGTGTGGGAAATGTGTGAAGAGAAAGGATAGCATGCTGGAGTCTTGTAGGGGTGCTAGACATCTTCCATATCCTGATTGTGGTGGTTCCAAGAATCTACACATGTGTTAAAATTCGTAGACTACACACACACATACAATGTTAAACAAAATGAAAATGCTGTGAGGGAAGACGCTCCCAAGGAGGCTGTCCCTGCTGGGTCTCCAGTAAGTAGTGGGTATACAAAGTTGAATCAGGTAAGGTTTACATTTTTGAGGGTCTTACAATCAAAGCCAGTAACAATGTGACAGAAGAACGTGCCTGAACTGTCACCTTCTCAGAGAGGCCATCCCTGCCCCCACCCCACAAAAAAAAATACTCCTGTGTTAGTTGCCCACTGCTGTTGCAATAAATGACCACAAACAAGGGGTTTTAAACAACACGCTTTTGTTATCCTGCAGTTCTGGGGGTCAGAAGTCCAAATTGGGTCTCACTAGGCTAAAATCAAGGGTTGGCAGGACTGCATTCCTTCTGGAGGCTCTAGGGGAGAATCTGTTTCCTCGCCTTTACCCGATTCTAGAAGCTACGGCCCGCCTTCCTCCTTCCTCCCTTCTCAAAGCTAGTACATTGGGCTGAGCTGCTTTCACACTGCTATCTCTCTGGTTCTCGCTCTTCTGTCTCTCTTCCACTTTGAAGGACCCATGTTATTGAGCCCACTAGATAAATCAGGGTAATCTCCCAACTCAAGGACAGCTGATTAGCAAAATGCAATAACACTGACTATCTGGAATGAGGCCAAACCTCACAAGTCAAGGCCACAGTCCTCCACAGGACTACCCTCACTTCAGACATCAGGCACAAGTTCAGGGTCCCCAGGCCATCTTCATTTCTGATCAGCTGGCTACCAATTCAAGAGTTCTAACTTCTAACCTCTGCCTTAGGTTCTATAATTTGCTAGAAGGACTCAGAAAACTCAGGAAAGCAAAAAGCTACAAATCAGAAACAGACAAAGGGAGAGACCCAGGGGATAAGGTCTGGGGGGCTCCCAAATATGAAGCTTCTATGTCCTAGCCCTGTGTCATCAGGACGTGTTACCCTCCCAGATCATCAGCTTGTGACAGTACGAAGAGTACTGGAACTTTGGTGTCAGTTTTTATCAGGGTTTCATTGCAGAGGCATGACTGATTGAATTGGTCGAATCATCGGCCATGTGGTTGAACTCAATGTCCAGCCTCCCTCCTCCAAGGAGGGTGGGCTGGTATCAGATGGCTCAAATTTCCAACTCTCTAATGACATGGCTGGTCTTCCTGGCATGACCAGTCCTCATCGGCGTGGCTTCGTTAGCATAAATATTCAAGTGTGGTCTGAGGGGCCACCATGAATAACGAAGACAATCCAATCACTCCAGAAACGCCAAGAATTTAGGGGTCACCTCCCAGGAAGCAGGGACAGAAGCCAGCAAAATCTTTGTTATACACAACCTTAATTCCACCTGCAACATTAATTTCCCTTTGCCATGGAACCTAACATATTCTCAGGTTCTGGGGCTAGGACGTGAAATCTTTGGGGGGCATTGTTCCATCTGTCACAGCCTCCCAGTTGTTCTTTAAGATGTCATCCTGTTTTGTTTTCTCGCCACATCCATCTGTCTATAAAATGGTCTTATTTATTTTGTTTATTGTCTCCCCTTTGTTACAAGGACAGGTCCCTAGCATGTGACTAAGCAAGAAAGGGGAAGAGTTACAGGAGGCGACACTTGAGCTGGTCTTTGAAGGATGAGCAGAATGGTGAAGGCTGGCAGGGGCTCTGAACAACGTGTGCAAAGGGATAGGGGAGGGAAGACTGGGCGGGTTTGGGGAGCCCTGAGTAGACTGTTGTGGCTGGAGCACTGTGTGCCGTGGGAGGGAGGGGAGATGCTGGGATAAAGAAAGGCCAGTGTGGGCAGGACCATATGGGGCGGGGGGCATGACCTGCCTGATGGCACTTATGGTCTGTTTAGTGCCCGTGCCCTCTTACCCAGATGCCAAGAGGGATGTGCCAGGGTGTGACAAGTAAGGCGTGGACCCCGGGCCAGACAGATGTGGACTCAAATCTCAGTTCTGCCATTTATGGTTATGGCTGTGAGCAAGTCTGCTCACTTCTCTGTAGCCGCTGAGGTTGGCTCACTCAACACATCCAACCCACCTCTCTTCTGCCTTCCTCTATCTTGGAGCTCAGAGAGTTCTGTTACCCAATATCTCTTGCAGCAAGTGACACAGATCCAGCCAATGAGCTTGAAGTAGAATCCTGGTGAGGGGTGCTTTGGAAATGGGAAAGACATACTCAGCTAAACCAGAATTTTGCCTTCTCTGCTCCTTCCTGCCTTGAATGCCAAATTATATCAGGAGCAGCAGCAGCCACTTTGTGATCACGAGGAGCAAGCTGAGAGTAACAGCCTAAGAAAAAGTGGGCAGAGGGGCACCTGGGTGGCTCAGTGGGTTAAAGCCTCTGCCTTCGGCTCGGGTCATGATCTCAGGGTCCTGAGATCCAGCCCCGCATCGGGCTTTCTGCTCAGCGGGGAGCCTACTTTCCCCTCTCTCTCCACCTGCCTCTCTGCATACTTGTGATCTCTCTCTCTCTGTCAAATAAATAAATAAAATCTTAAAAAAAAAAAAAAGTGGGCAGAAAGATGGAAAATTCCTCAGTCTATGAGGCCATCATTGAGCAATTGGGCCAGTGTCAGCAATCACCTCTGGATATTAGTTGGATATTTTGTTACTTCCAGTTAAATATGGTCCTAATTAATACATTCCCCAAACCTCAGTTTCCTTTACTATTAACTAGCTAATAATATTTATCAATATTCATTATACTCATGTTGCATGCCAGGAACTCCTCTAGATGCTAGTGGCAAAGGAGCGAACGAGAAGTAAATAAGATCCCTATTCTTTTAGCATTTACATTTTGGTGGGAGAGACAGACAATGAGCCCATAGACAAGAGTGCATCTGAGAATGAAAAGTGCTACGAAGAAAAGAAGATGATATGACAGTGAGAGGCTGGTGTGGACATGACATGGAGTCCTCATGATGGGACTCTGTGAGGTAGTGATACTTCAGCTGAGATCTGAATGTGAAGATAATGACAGGATAAAGTGTAGGGAACAGCATTCCAGACAGAGGGAATAGCAAGTGCAAAGACCTTGAGGCAGGGCTAAGCTTGGTGAGTGGGCAGAGCAGGAAGAAGGCCAGATGGCTAGGTGGCAGTGAGGAGGGGAGAAGATGGAGGTGGGACCAGAGAGGAAGGTGGGGTCAGATGACATATGTCTTGCTAAGCAGAGTGGATTTATTCTAAATGCAAAAGGGAAGCTACGGGAGGGCTTTCACAGGAGTGTGGGACAATGACTTGAGTAGCTAGCACACTATAGGTGTTTCAATAAACAGCTATAGGGTAGCTGATGAATCTACTTGGTGGTATTCCTTCCCTTCTCAGGTTCAACTAGTCCCCTCCCCTGTTCTGCCTGCCTCATGCCTCCACCCCCCTGAGCAGGACCCCTCCCAGCTGCTTTTGGAGTTTTCCTGGCCCTGCGTCGTCCTCCCCCGGGGCCATTTGCTCCCTCCAGAGCGGGTGAGCATAATTGCCACTTTCCACAATGACATAAAAATCTAAGAGGCACAATCAATACAGCCACACACACATCATCGTCTTTCATTGCAAACGATAAAAGCGTAAACAGCAGGGGTGGCAGCAGCTCTGGAGGCAGCAGTGGGGGCAGGGCGGCCTGCCACTGCCTCCCTGCCCGTTATTCCCCTTCTCGGGCACCTTCCCCGCTCTGGGGGGTGACGCCCCTCATGAAAGCCCATTGGAGAAATGGTTTCTCTCTCTTTTCCTTCCAGATGCAGCAACCCCAGTCTCTTTAACCTGACTTCAGAAATCCAATTTGTCTTCCCTTTCCCTATTTTTAATGTGGGTTTTTTTTGTTTTTGTTTTTGTTTTCTTCCCTGAATCTTCTCTGTCTCTAAAATACAGAGCGGAGAGTGCCTTCCTGGAGGCAGAAAGACTTGCCAGGGTCTTGCTTGTCAGAAGCCCATGAAGTGACCTTGATTGGGAGACCGACCCTCAATGTCCAGCTTCTTTTGCTCTGTCCAGCCTGCCATCCACAGCTTGTCCTGGAACGTGCACAGAAACCATTACATCCCCAGCTCTCACAGACTGCTGGCGACGACTTCTTCAAACTAGTTACTTAATGAGCGTCATCCAATTCCGACTCAGCCTTGCCATACTCTCATTTGCGAAAGCCAATCTGCTTTACGATTCTAACCTCTGGCTAGAAACTGCTCCCAATTTCATGTCATCCATAAACTTGATGAACGAGTAGCTTGCTTCTCTGCAGTCGTTCATTTATTTCTCCAACCAGCATTTAGTGAGCGCCTACTGGATGCCGGGCCCTGGCTACAGAGTTAAAGGAGAGGCAGGTCCTGTCATTGAGGGACTCCTACTCTGGTGCTTGAGCTGACATGGAAACGGGTCCATTCACCGCGGTCCCGCTCAACTTGGGCAGGGGACAGAGAGCTGACCCCATCACGGGAAGGGCGGTTTAAGGTGGCCTTGAGACGCTGGAAGGAAATTTGCCAACTTGAGAAGAAATGGTGTTGCTGTTAGACCAGAATGTGCTCAGGCAGGTAGTTATGGGTGGTGATGGGGGAAGAAATGTATTGATATCCACAAATGCAAGGGGTGACGAGCTTCAGGCTGTGATCCAGCTAGGACCAGGAAGGACGCCTGCCCGTTGGCTCTTCCTATTTCTGCTTCTTCCTGATGCTCCACGTGCTGGCAAATGGCTACCATTGGGTTCAAACCCCGGCAAAAGAAATCTGCTCTTCCCACAACAGAGAAGGAAATCTCCTGGGGTCTCATTGATCTTACTGGGGCATGTGCTCCTTCCTGACCAATCAGAATGGCAGAGGGAATACAGGCACTTTGATTGGCCAGAACTGAGTCGCATGGTGGCTATGGCCCTGGGGTGGAGTCCCACTCCCCTGGGGCTGAAAGGCCGGTAGGGATTCCCAGAGTGACATTGGGTTACGTTAACACTGAAATGTCTGAATGGGTGCTGGGCTGTGGGAACACAGACGGCCACTACGTGGCCACAAGTGGGCTGTGGCACTAGTCTTCCCAGGTGGGGGAAGGAGGCTCATGTGGGTCCTTTCTGTTTGGCGGGTAGAGGAAAGCACTCACCAGCTCTGAGACGAGGTCGGGCATCTGACGCCTCCTAGTACCATATACTCTGTTTGCTGGCCTGTTCAGCGCGTGCAGGCACACCTCGGAGACATCGGGCGTTTGGTTCCAGACACTGCAATAAAGAGAATATGGAAATAAAGTGAGTCAAATGAATTTTTTTGTTTCTCGGTGCCTATAAAATTTATGTTTACCCTATACTGTAATCTATTAAGTGTGCAATACTATTATGTCTAAAGAAATGCACAAACCTTAATTTAAAAATACTTTATTGCTAAAAAAAGGCTAACCATCATCTGAGCTTCCAGTGAGTCATCGTCGCTGATCACAGATCGCCATAACAAATATAATAATGACAAAGTTTGAAATATTGCCAGAATTACCAAAATGTGGCACAGAGACACAAAGTGAGCAAATGCTTTTGGAAAAATGGCACTGATAGACTTGCTCAACACGGAGTTGCCACAAACATTTAATTCGTAAAAAAAAACACACGGTATCAGCAAAGCACAATAAAACAAAGCACAATAAAGCGAGGTATGCCTGCGTTCTGTTTTTCCAGATGCTGGATTTAAGCCAGGCAGCAAGGAATTTCAAGCCAGTTCTCCTGTCCTCAGCCTTCTCATTCTTCAAGCTCTTTCCTGCCCTTCTCAAGAACCAAACCTCCAGCCATTTCCAGAAACCCCACGGGGCTGGCCGCTGGCACCTTCTAGCTGGAGCTCAGTGTTGGAGGGTCAGCTGAGCCAGGGCTCACCTGGTTTACTGGGCTGCTCGTTGGCAGATCTTGAACTATACCGATCCTATCTGAGCGCTGTAGTCTTCCCTTGCGACTTACGATAAAGCAATGGGCTGTGGTGGACGGGCCTGGGCTTTGGGGACAGCGATATAGGCTCTAGTCTGTAGGGATGAGGATTAGGTTCAGCTGTGAGTGACAAACACCACCCCAAAGAGAAAATCAGGTTTGAAAAATAAGATTTTTTTCTCAATCAAGAGTCTAGACACTGGAAGAGAGGTTTCTCAAAGTCAACATCAATCATTCTTCCTTGCTGCTCAGCTGCCTTCTCCAAGTGTCTTCTACGTCATGATCCAAGATGCTGTTTGGTTCCAGCTCTCAGGAGGAGCAAGGGACGAACAGGCGCACGTCGTCCCTTTAAGGGCTCTCCCCAGAACTGCACACCACACTTGTGTTTACACTGTTATGATCAGACTGTAGTCAAGTGGGCAAAATGGCCACAAGGGAGGCTGGAAAGAAAGTCTTGATTTGAGGCAGCCATGGGCCCAGCTGAAGATCTGAGTGTGGGGAGAATGGATATTGCGGGGTAGCTAGAAATCTACAGCTCAGACTCCCTGAGCTCTAAGGAGTCCTCCTAAGTCCTAAATCCTCCTGATCTATAGATCAGATGGTGTCCATATCCATGACTTCACGATCGCCCCAGGAGAGGAAACTCGTATTTCCCATGTTATGATGAGGAAGTCGAGGCGTAGAGCGACTGAAAGATTTGCACGGCATGCCCTCTGATCTCCTCTCCTTCCTTTGCTAACCTGTCCTTGCTCCTGCCTGGCCCCAGTACCTAGCTCTCACTGTCAAGGAGCAGGGTCTTTTCTGTCTCGTCCACGGTTTTAGGTCCCCAGCAACCTGGGTCCCACATGTGTTTGCGGTACCTGTTCCCCAGGGGAGGCTGGCAGCATGGCCCAGACCCACAGCCCTGTCTCCGTACGAGGCTTACACGTCTTCCCCTGGCTGTGCCCATTTGTTACTGATGCCGGGGTTAGTTTCAGCAAACGTGAGCTCTGTTACTCCGGTTCCTGAAAAATTCGAAAACCTTTCTGTTTGCACAGCCCATCTGTAAACGAGGACTAAGCCACGTCCTTCAGCTCTCTCAAGGGTTTCTCAACACTTTTCGAGTGAAAAATAATGTGAATAATGCGTTCCGAGAAACTCAGGGAGAGCGGCGGCAAGAGCCCTAGGTGCTACTAAATGATAATTGTTCTGGGCCCGGCCGGAGCTGTTCCCACGGATCATCCGGTCTGGGGTGGGGGTGGGGGTGGTGCTGCAGTCCGGAGTGATACCTGCTCACTCAGGGGCAGGAGGACTTGGGGGGCAGGGCCAGGAGACCCCAGCAATGCCCAAACTCAGAAAGCAAGAATGTGGGCCCCAGCAGGTGTGTGGTCAGTGACAGAGGGCACCGTGGAAGTGTCCAGGGGCAACAAGGACTCATGCATCGACCTTTGGTTTAGAGGCCACCTCCAGCCCGGGGACTGGGGGCAATGGCGCATATGGGTCAGGGTCTGGTCTTAGACTGGGAGAGGGAAGAGGCAGGTTTGCAAGTCGAAGATTCTCCTATAGAGAACACAGGGGAGCTCCAGGTGCCAGCATCCCCCACGTGCGTGCGCCGCTCCGATGGCCCCAGCTGGCCTCTCTAATTCACTGTTGTAGGTCCCCCCGCCAAAATCCAGTCTCCATACAGCAGGCAGAAGGCTGCTGCCTTGGGTCAACTGATTCCCCTCCACCTTACAAACCTGCAATAGATTCCCATTGACCCTGATCCCACAAACTCCTTCCCATGCCCTTCTGCACTTTACCTCCTCCTCTTTCTCCTGCCTCACCTCCCGCCTGCCACACTGCCTTCTCTCAGCTCCTCAAACCCACCACGTGAGCCGCCTCTGCCTTTGCACTTGCTGTTTCCTCTACTTGGAATCTTCCTCCTGCAGCTCTTAGTACAGACTGAGCCTTGGAGAGAACTCTTAGCCCCTGCCCTCTTTGCACCCTTCCCCATCACTGCTACCATCCAGTTTTATCTTGATCCCTGCATTTAAGACCACCTAAAATGATACTAGTTGACTTGTTGATTTCCTGTCTCTGCAATGAAACAGCCCTCGGGCCGGGAGACCTACACCTTGTTTCCTGGTCTGTGCAGTGCCTACCAAAGGAGCAGGTCTCAGTGCATTGGAGGGAGGCAGCCTGAGTTTGCCACCCCCCTCCCCGGAAGTGAACCCTGGGACGAGGTTTTGAGTGCAAGTAGCATCTTTGGAAGATGATGGGGAATGGGGAGGCAGCCAGCAAGGGGAGTGTTCTCCAGCAGGTTACCACTGTGGACAACTAGAGCACAATCCTGGAACCCTGGAGGCCAGTATAGACAGCTTGCCTTGGAGTTCTCCTACCCAAGGGGAGAAGGATATGGGGTATTTATAAAGCATCTCCCGTCAGTTGTTGGTTGAGGGTTATTCTTGGGAAGTTTTATTTCCTGGCACTTTGGGGCTGGAACACAGGGAAGAGTGGCCCTGGAGATGCCAGAGAAAGGCCTCAGGAAAGCACCAGTCTGGGCAGAGCAAGAGGCCCGGGCATCAGGCACAATCCAAACCTAGTTACCCACATGGGGGTCCAAGATCAGGGCCTGACTTAGCTGGGTAATCCTGTTCAGCCTTTGCTTTCCCTGAGCTGGGATGTCTTTGGTCATAGGCAGCCACCTCCAAATCAAAATGAATAAGGACCTTTCTTATCTCCCATGGCCGGAGGTCTAGAGGAGGGGCGCCCCCAGGCACGAGAATCAGAGACCTAGGGACATCACCAGGGACCTGGCTGGGCTCTTTCTCTGCCTCTGCTCAGTCCCAACCTCAGTCTGGCAGGCCTCAGGGTCACAATATGGCTGCCAAGTTTCCAGGATTCATGTCCAGATGCCATAATGCCTAGAGACAGAGAGAAGAGAGCCTCGCTCCCTGTGATGGTTCTCTCCCAGGATCAGACACGTCAGACCTCCCTTCATATGTCATCGACTGTAACTGGACGATGCTCCCGCTCTCTCCCACTCTGGGACATGGGTCATGGGAACGCCAAAAGTCAAGTAAGAAGGAAATGGACACTGGGCAGGTGCCCAGTGGTGTCTGACAAGCACGCTTTCCATTCCCCGGCTGAGGAGACGGTGATCGAGGGGCGAGAGCACCAGCCTTGGGAGGGAAGATGAGCGCTGGTCCCTGCCTGGGCCTGACAGCGGCAGCCTTGAAAGGAGTGTCCTAGCATTTGTTCTGCAAAGAGACCCCGTGTCCTGGCAGATGGCACCCCGGCCTCCTCGGGTTTCTGGCTCTCCCAGCAGCCTCTGAGGCAAGCCTGGGGCAGGCAGAGTTTGGAGAAGCGGCGGGGGGAGGGGGGCACCTCTGCCCCCCTCCATGGGTTTGCATTTTCCTCGGCAGCTAATTACTTAGGATGGATGATTCTGACTCAGATGGAAGCCCCTCCTCCTCATGCCCTCCTCCAGCTGGGATGGAACAGGTGGTCAGAGAACAGAGGGCCCCAGCATCACCGCTGGCGGGGCCGTTCATCACTGGGGTGTTCGTACCTCACCTGGGGCCAGAACCCAGTGGAACAGGTGGTGCCTTGAGAGGGAGTGGGGGGCTGATGGGCAATTAACTCTTCGCGCACTGGCTCCAGAAGAGGGCCTGGCCTGGTGGCCACAGGGGGTGGCAGAAAATGTAGGGGGATCCCACAGCCAAGGAAACAGAACGAGGGAATAAAATGCAGGAGACATTTCAACTTTTCCTGTAGCTGGAAGCTTTGGAGATTAAGAAGATTAACCCAAGAAGAAGTCTTAAGAAGATTGGCTCTAGTGCTTGGCTGGAAGTGAGGGTGCGGTAGGATACACAGCCCTGATTAGCAGCATTTGCGGATTGCTGTGGTGTAAACACTCTCACCATGCCTGATTTCCAGCTGCCCATTGTTTAACAACCAGCTCACAAATCTTGAATATTTAACAGTTTGTTCCCAGGAGCCAGGAGGAGCCGGCCCCAGAACGCCCTGTGTATGAGGCTGTTCACGTATAGCATCGAATTTATTTCTTCATTGGTTCATAAGAAATCACGAAGCACCCTCGGTCCCAGTGCCTGCCTCCACGGGCACACGGATGTGGGACAAGATGCTCTCAGTGGGCTGGAGTGACTGTGACAGCAACTTAACAGGCTGGGCTCAAGGCTTCTGGGCGTTGTCGCTCTGGCGTCTAGACTGTGGGTCTAGGAAGGGCCTTTGAACGTGCCTCTGCCCTGACAGGGCAGTTTCTAGTGACCTTGGGCAGCTCAGTCCCTCTCTGCCTGCCATGAACATGAACAAGGAGGAGGATAGATGCTCGCGGCTTTTTCTGCTCTGTTCTTCTGCAATCACATGCTTCTCTTTTATTCCTCGCCTCCTGTCTCCCTCTGCCAAACACCCCCCCCACCGCAGCAGACCCCCACCTGGGCAGACCCTCCGTGGGCATTGCCGAGGCCCCGAGGCATCCCTTGAGACCAGCTCTGTCTTATTTCTAGAAGTCAGAGTGACAATGGAGTTGAGGCACGGGCACTCTGGCTCTCCCAACCAAGCGTGTGGTTCGCCTGGGAACCGACAGCTCGGCTCATGGGCCATCTTTTCCCCAGCAGCAAACCTTCCAGATTCCAGCGGCGGGGGACAGCCTTCATGCCCAGGGTAGCATCTTACCTGGGCCCCTTCCTACCTGGGCGCGGGAGCTCAAATTCCTGCCCTCACCAAACCCTGGTGTTTGTTTATTTATTTAAAGATTTTATTTATTTATTTGACAGAGAGGAGAGGGATCACAAGTAGGCAGAGAGTCAGGCAGAGAGAGGGGGAAGCAGGCTCCCCGCTGAGCAGAGAGCCCGATGTGGGGCTCGATCCCAGGACCCTGAGATCACGACCTGAGCTGAAGGCAGAGGCTTTAACCCACTGAGCCACCCAGGCGCCCCAACCCTGGTGTTTAATTAAGAAATTGTGGAGGACTTTGTGAGCCATAAAGGGCTCTGCGAATATTTCTAAACACAAGGGTTTAGGTTATTCTGTGCACCTGGCTGATCTAAGCACTTCCCAAGTTCCCACCTGGGGAGCCCCAGAGACCGTCTGGGGCCTCACCTCTTGTTGCCCTTGGCCGCCTTTTATTATCGCTCTGCAGGGTGGGCAGAATGGGGTGCCGCCCCCACAGACTGAGCTTCCCAGTGCAGACTCGGCCTTCTGTTATTTTCTCTTGCACCTGAATCTTTAAATCATCCGTGTCTCCTGGCGAGCCGCGGTTGTGGCGGGAAGCTGTTAATAATAGATACAAGGGACTGTCTGGTAACGATGCTGAAGACGGAAATTAGCATTTTAATTTAGGCATTTTCTTCGCACTCACCTCTGGAGACCTGGGTTCGAATCCGAAATTGGGGTCACCAGTGGAGGTTCGCCCGTGTTCTCCCCCTAAGCCCCCACGGGTCTTCGTCTTTGTCGCGCAGGTCGCCGCAGCCCAGCGCCGCGTGTGGCCTGAGGGGGGCACTGTCTGTCTAGGCTGCGGAGCGGCGCGCGGCCGGGGACCGACCGGCGGCGTGCTGGGCGGGAGGGGCGGTCGGGACCCGGAGGGAGTGGGAGGTGCAGACGCCGCCCCGGGGTGCAGGGCAGGGCCGGGGCGGGAGGGGAGTAAGGGCCTCGAGAGAGGAAAGAGCACCGCGCGTCTGGCGAGAGCAGAGAGCTGGCTGAGCCGGGAGGGAGGAGGGCTGCGTGGGTCCCCCTCTGTGCCTGTCCCAGGCCGACACTGTCACTCTTTGCCTTTCACAAGCACCAATTTTCTTGATTTTTCTTCGAGCCCCAGGAGCCTGTGATGGCTGGAGTGTTAGGAATAAATGACTTAATAGACTTGTCTTTTTTCTTCTTCTCGTTCACAAAACATGCTTTTAAAGCAACAATACTGGGAAGTTTTCTCTTTTCTCAGTGACTAAGGGTTGGGGACAATACTTTGGGGTCCAGAGACAGCCAAACTCCTCCGGGTTTATTGTGTGTGTGTGGGTTATTGTGAGTGTGTGGGGTGTGGGCACACACCCACAGCACCTTTCCCAGATACCCCCACCTCCACCCACTTTGGGAGGGGAGAGTAGGCAGATGTACCGGCTCCTTCTGGGGGCAATTGCATTTATCTACTACTGCTTCCCAGCCCTGCTTCAGCCATTCAGGTTGCTCAAAGATAGCCACACATGTTGAAAAATGACCTACATTTTTCCCTTCGTGTGAAAGCATCTTTGATGTATAAGGCAGCAACTCCAGACTCCCAGAGCTTTGGAGCCAGCCAGAGACTTGAGGCTGCATCAAGAAGGTGAACAGGTCTGGATGTGGAGGGTGATTTTGGGGGGCTGGAGGCCCAGGGTGGTGAAGTGAGATGCCAGGGGGAATGGCCCCTCTGAATGCTCTAAGCAGGGGTGATCAAATCTCATGATTCTCTTAGGCCCAGTGTTTCTAGCTTATGTGATATGGGGGTTATGGTAAGTAGAGAACCTCAGTTCTTCAGTCTCCTCTCTGATATCATCTTTCACTTAGGAATCTTTGGGTTGCAAATGATGGAGAACAAACCGAAACTGGCTTAAACAAAAATTGGAATGTATTTGCTTCTGTAAGTGAAAAGTAGAGTAGTAGGTCAGGTTTCAGGTAATGCTTGATCCAGCTGAATGACATCTCCTCAGAGCTTGATTTCTTTCCACTTTCTGGACTCTTTTCCATTGCTTCATTCCAGGGCTGGGTCCTCTCAGAATCATAACTTGGTTGCCAGAAGCTCCTTGGACTTTACATTTCTTTGTTCTTTCCAGTGAGAAAGGGAGGAACTTTCTGGATTCTTTTGGGATTCAGTGTCTCTCATTGGCCTGAATTAGGTCATATGCCTATCGTTGAAACAACTACTGTGACCATGGGATGTGGGATGGGCTGCCAGATTGTTTTGAGCTAGTCCAGGTCCATCTCTAGAGCTGGTAGTGAGATCAGTCCCACTCAAACTGAAAACAAGGCTGCTCCAAACAGGGAGGATGAATCTTCCCAAAGAAAATGGACTTGAAGGCAATGATCAACACAAAACCACTCCATCCTATTTGGAACCACCCTCTTCCTCTAATGGAATTATATAGCCACACCTTCTCGCTGCTGTTGTTCTTTTGCTGTTTAGTTAACATAGAGGCTTAGATTTTGGGATGCCATGTGACTTTGCAGGAGCTCCCACTCTAATGGACTAAGGACGCTTCCGCATTGGTAATGAACTTGTCACATGACTCACCTTGGCCAGTGTAATGTTAGGGGATATGATGGGAACAGAAGCTTTAAATCTGTGTGGTTGAGATTGGCCTCTGGCACTTCTTCCAGCTACCGTGAGAAGGACATGCCCTAAATAACCCCTGGTCCTGGAATGCAAGATGCGTGCGGCAGACCTGAACCGACCCTGTGGCCCAAAGCGGAGCCACCCAGCCACCCTTCCAACTACAGACAAGAAAAATAATTGCGGTTGTAAGTCATGGAGATTTTAGGGTCCTTTGTCGCATGGCATTATCACAGCGATAGCTGACAAATGTGAATAGACAAAGGTTGCTAGGTTAGAGTTTTGGCGTCTGGATGTGTGGGGGTTGGGGGGGAGTATCAGAAAAGAAATTAAAGGACTCCCCCAGAAAAGCCCCCTTTGCTCTCTGGAATCTAGAAGGGTGTCTGGTCTTCCCTCTGGCAGGACGTCTCATGCCTTTTCTTGCCAGGGGGCCTGGGAGAAAGAGGCTTCTTTTGGGGGGAAGATGCAAGAACATGGGCTAAAAGAGCAATGAGACCCCAGCCCAGCCCACCCTAGCCCCGAGCTCTGCTACCTGTTCCCTAATGATGGATGAAGATAGAACCAGGAGGCAGAGGGCAGAAGAGTCAAGGAGAGGGCCTGGGGAACATGTCCTCACAGCAAGCCCAGGGCAACCTCTGGTCTGGGCTAGTTTGGGCCCCAACATAGCCTCTCGGCTCTTAGCCACTTGGCAGTTGGGACATTCCCAGAAAACAGCATTTATTTTTTTAAAAAGATTTTGTTTATTTACTTGAGATACAGAGAGAAAGAGAATGAAAGAGAGAGAGCACGAGCTGTGGAGGGGGGATAGCAGAGGGAGAGGGAGAAGCAGATTCCCTGCTGAGCAGGGAACCTAATGCGGGGCTCGATCCCAGGACCCCAGGATCATGACCTGAGCCAAAGGCAGACGCTTCACTGACTGAGCCACCCAGGTGCCCCTAGAAGACAGCATTTAGATGAAAGTTTTATAATTTGAAACGCCTTTAAGAGAATCCAGTTGGAGGGTGAAGAATTGAGGAAGGCTTGCAATAGTAACTATTGACTCTCTATCTGATTCCCTGATGGTGGGCTCGCCTACACTCTGGCAGCCACGTTCACTGAGTGACACGTTAGGAAGCACTGTCACAGCAGTCTCAAAATCTCTATGAATTTGAGTGGAGGGAGGAGGGTTATCTCCCAGTTATGATGAGGAGAGCCGGGCTCAGAGAGGGTAAGGGCCTTGCCCGTGTGAGCAATGGTGAGTGCCGTCCTCCTCTGGGCTATGGTCCCATGCTACCCTGCAGCCCATCCGGTGACTTTGTTGGGGGTCAGATTGTTAGGTATTCTCAGTGCCCTCCTGGGTTCTGAGGCATGGTGGGTTTGGAGAAAGGAGTCATTGCTATAAACCTTAGGATTGGCCAGGGTGGTCCAGCTATCAGCAGTCCCTCCTGTGTCTAGAGTGGCAAGACTAAAGGGTTTTCTCTGACCCTGAGGTCCAGGCCTCTGTTGATGTTGGAGAATGAACCTGGGCTCTGGACAGGTGAGCAGATCCAGACTCGAACACTTGGGCGAGTGACTTTGTCCCTGCAATCTGTAGTTTCCTAGAATGCGTGGCCCACAGTAACCATTCAACACACGGGAATTGCTACATTTGATGTGTTTAGAGTTGCTGAGATGGTGGTGTGGTTAAGAGCTTGAATTCTGGTGGCACCTCACTGGCTCAGTCGGTGGAGCGTGTGACTCTTGATCTCAGGGTTGTGAGTTTGAGCCCCACGTTGGGTGTAGGGATTACTTAAAAAAATAAATAAATAAAAACGTAAGAAAAAAAAAAAAAGAGCTTGAAATCTAGATTCAGATTCCCTGGGTTAAAATCCCGGAACTACCCCCCCTTACTAAGTGGGGATTTTCAAAAATTTCATGTAACTTCTCTGAGCCTCAGGTTTTTCATCTGTGAAATGGGGATCATAATAACAACCCCCTCTGGCTTGTGTAGGCTGCAGTCTGCTAATTCATGAGTCTGAATACTGAGTCTAAGCACTGAGTCCGATGTACATAAAGTAAGTGCTCCGAACGCGTGGACTGTCATGCCTCATCTATGACTCCTCTGACGGCTATCCTGTCAGGCACAGATGCCTGAGATGACTTTGGCATGACCCTTGGCCTGCCTTCAGCACTTCGCTTCTCTCTCACGGCCCCCTGGACTAGTGCTCTGGCCACCCAGATGGGAGTGGGCTGGGGAGGGGCGAAGCTGGAAGCGAAGGGACAGAAAGGAGTTCTGAGATGAAGCTGAGGGCGGGGGCAGGGGGAGGGGTGTGACCTGAAAGTCCTTCCCCAAGGGCTCCACAGCTACCGGTCAATACTCCATCGACTTCCACAATCGCTTCATATCTCCACATCTCTAACTTTAAGTGGGGGTCTTTGCTGCGCAGCAAGGCGTTCCTATGGCAACCTCCTGGTGACACAATACAGCCATTCTTCCCAGAAAGGACTGCCTTCTTCCCGTCTCCTAGAGAAGCCACAGCAGTGGTGGACCAGGGAGCCTTCAGCACCCTGGACGGAAGACCATAGTTTGGCCTGCACACGTTTTCTAACTCACCTTGTCTTAGGGCTTTGCTCTGGAAGATGCAGCTGGCCAGTAGTTTGTTCATTTTAATGTATATTTATTGAGGGTCTACGAGATCCAGCAATGCACCAAATGATGGCTGGGGACCCAGCAATGTAGAAGACAGACAGAACCTGCCTCTAGGGACTAGAATTCTAGCTGCCTTCTGTTGAAGGAAAGGGAAAAGGAACAAGACAATTTCAATCAGTGCTAAGCACTGAAGGGAATGCAGCAGAGGGAGACTGAGGAGGGGGTTGGGGGGCCTCTCCGGAGATGCCTGATTCCATCTACACTGAGCCCTGAATGCAGCCACACAATAACCTGGGGAGAGTGAATCTGGCCGGGAGGGGACAGCAAGTGCAAAGGTCCTGAGGCAGGCATGAGCCTGAGTGTCTGAAGAACAGGCAGAGCCTGGAGGGTCTAGAGTGTTGGTGGGCAAGGTGGGCTGGAGTCTCCATCAACAAGGTGAGCTGGGGTCAGGGGTCAGCATTCTATTTTAATTGCAATGGGCAGCCATTTAGGGGTTGTTTAAGCGGGGTAGAGACATGGTCTAATACAAGTTTTAAAAAGATTTTTTTTTTTATTACTTTGGGAGCAAGTTGGGCTCCTTACCTTCCAGGGTTCCCTTGCCTGGGAAGCCTCACAATTACTTAGTGGAGTGTGTTTGTCTGAGAAATACACGTTGCCGGAGCTGGTCTTCCTTGTCCCCTGGTAGGCCCAGAACTGTCTTTCCAGGGACATAGGGGTCTTCTCCTCACCCAGTGTCACCACCACCACCATCACCCTCCTCTATCTGGCTTCGATATTTGTGGTCACTGACAGCAAAGCCCCCACCCTGAGGTCCAGCTGATCAAATTCTATCCCACCGCCCGATAGCCATTGAGATTTATTCCTGATGAATGGGCAGCCCCGGACCAATGAATCCTTCAGCCAGCCCAGGCCTGAGCGCTCAATCTCTCATAACTCTGTGTTAAGGATGTGGAGTGACATCTGAGACAGCTGAATAAAGGATGAAATAAGGAGCCTGATAAGTGGGATTGATGGCTGTCCTTGCCTAGACAGGGCTGGGGGAAGGGCTGAAGAGGACCCAGGATGAATTATGACCTTTCCCAGGGCATCTAGGGTGCAGGCTCACTGCAGCCTGCATGGCAGACAAGCTTCCATCGATCCCTGGCCCCTTCAGGAATCTTGGTTCCAAGGCTCCGGAGAGATCCCTACGTTCTGGTGATTGTGAGAATTTAAGAAAACCAAAATACTTTCCTGGAGGCTACAAGGGAGGCTGCACTAGATGCTGCATGGGCCTCTGGGAGGTGGGAAGACAGGAAATGGGAGCCCCACCTTGAGTCCCATTGAAGGTAGAAAGGATTCTTTTTCATGCATGATGGAAAACTGGACCAAACTGGCTTAAGCCCAAAGGGACTGCATGGGCTCACTCAGCTGAAGAGGACAGGGGTTGTTCCTTCTTCAGGCAAGGCTCAATTCAGGGCTCCCACAATGTGACTGTCCTTCCTATATTTTGCATCTGCCTTGGAACAGACTCCATTCTTAGCAGGCTCTCTCCTCATTGTTCCAAGATGGCTGCCAGAAGCTTCCAAGGCCACCTGCTTCCTTATTCATATCCAGTGGGAAAGATTCCCAGAATTGAATCTCATTGGTCCTGATCATGTTGGCATGGGTCCTGGGCTCCTTTATTACTTTACCTGTCACCGTGCAATGGGAAATGCTGATTGGCTAAGCTCACCTGGGCTCACCCCAGGGCTGCCTCTGGGGTCACTTCTACCCAAATGCATGGCTAGGAAGTTTGGGGTTCTCTGAGGAAGGGGGAGGGGAGGAAACGGATGGTGGAGAAGTAACAAGCATATGTCACACTACCACTCAATTGAATTTCTTACCATTCCTCAGTTTATACCCTCATCTCTCCCTAATCACTGATCCACCACCATTCGTGGAAGCTCCAGCTCCATCCCTCCATATGCAACCCTCTGTAGTCAGGCCTCTTTGGTTGCGAGCGGAAAAAACCCACTTAAAATTGGCATGAACCAAAAGGAAATTGTCTCACATAATTGTAAAGTCCAGAGATAGTGCTGCTGGCATGAGGCCTGGGTGGTTCCAGGGACGCTGTCATCGCTATTTGGTTTCTCTCCATCTCTCAGCTCTGCTCTCCTCCCTGTGACTTTATTCTTAGGAAGCTTTCCCCAAGGAGCTGAAGGGCGGCCCCAGCAGTCCAAGCCCTCACCCGGCGTGGTTACCCCAATGGTTACCCCAAGTCCCAGGGCGATTTTCATTGGTCCATCCCTGACCAATCACTGAAGTTGGGCGGGGCCGGCACGAGTTGAAGGGCGGGGCCCACACCTTCCCTTCTGTGGTTAGTAGGTGCTTAATAAACCCTGTAGAACAACACAGAATGCGGCTTGAAATTTGATGCCGAAATCACAGCTACTGAGGATGGAGCAGCTATCTACCAGAGCGATTCATAAATCTCATTTTCAGGAATTACATCTAAACAGGATAGGGGTGAGGAAATAGAAGCCCCAGAGATATGAAGCAATTTTCCCAGGTCACACAGCGGCAGAAGGACGGAGCTGCGACCCTCACCCACGTCCCGCTGACTCTAAAGCCCCTGGTTTTCTCTCCCACCACCACCTTAAACCTGCGCGCGGCCCCGGTGTGAGCTCCAGGGACCCGCACATATCAGGCTGATTGTCTTTGATACGGTCTCTTTTCTCACCAGCACTTGAAGTATGGGGAAACCCCACTTAGGCGAGCACCTAGGCTTGTTCAGGGGGAAAGGGACAGTGTGTGCCACCTCCTGTGACAGGGTCTTTGCTCTTGCTGTTCCCTCCGCCTGGAACACACTTTCTGCAAGTCTCAGCTCCTCTCTCAGCTCCCCTGGGAGACCTTTCTTAAGTAACCCTCTCCATAAACAGCCCCATGTGTTATAGCACTACTCACAATCTGAAATGTTCCTAACCGTAAGCTCACTTACTATTATCTCCTGCCCTTAGAGTGGTAAGTTCCAGGGGAGTAGGAACCTTGTCCATCTTGTTTAAGGATGTGGGATCCTTAGAACCTAGAACAGTCCCTGGGACATAGCAGATGCTCAGGAAATACTTTGACAACAGGAAGAGTAAATGAATGGCCTCACAGAATTCACCATGTGCCATTCTGAATTCTGAATTCATCAAGTCTTTCTCATGCATGTCCTGTGTTTTGGGCTGGGACTCCTATTTGGCAGTCTGGCTTGTCTGCTGCCCACCAGACTTCAGACAGAGGTTGTGGAGTGCCAACCGGGCAGGAAGCTTTTTTGCAAGCAGAGCTAACCTGCAGGCTGAGGCAGTGTCAGACAGTGCTGATCTGCGGTTCTGGGGGAAAGTGAGGGCTTCTGAGTCTCTCCTTAGTCACTGTGAGGCCCCTGCCCGTGTCCCCACTCCCACCATTGTGGCTTGTTTTACTCAGCCCTCCCAGCCTTCCCACTGAATCCCCATTTTTTCTGCCCCCACACTCAATTCCCTGTTTTTAGAAATAGCGGGGTCTCTCCTCCATCCCTCTCTGCCATCCTGGAGTGGAGGGGACAAATGACCAGCCAACTCCTCTGGGGACAGGATCAAACCTGAAAACTCCCGAGAGGTCGGGCATGCGTTAGCCCCTGCCTCTCCCTCAGGAAACAGGTGGAAGGCGAAATCCGGAGCATTTATAGCAAACCAGGTGAAGCCAGGGGGAAGGTAAGAGGACAGCGCGCATTTGGAACAAAATCCAAATGTCTCAGGAAGGCCCGAGAGGCCCTCGCTGGCTGCCCCATGTCACCTCCCGTACCCTGAGCTCTAGCTCGCTGGCCTCATTGCTCTGCTCTCTTCCTGGTACCCTAGGCTCCCTGCTTCAGTCGCTCCGCTCTTAGCCCACGCGCTGCTCAAGCGTGCGTCAGAATCACGGGAGGGCTTATTGAACCCAGATCACAGGGGCCCGGGGAATTTGCATTCCTAATTTCTCAGGGATGCTGAAGCTAATGGTCCAGACAGCCTCTGACTTAGTGAGTCTTGTTTCGATCCCTCCATTTAAAGTCACCTGCTGCCTCCGCCCTTTCTCCATGACAACCCTCTGCTTAGCTTTCTTGGTTTTCCATCACACTTATCTGTAATTGTCTTTTGGGTTTTGTTTGTTTGCCTTGCCACCTCCACCACAACAGACAAAGCTCCATAAAGGCAGGGACGTGTTGTTTTCCATCTCCTGAGTACCGCAGCATTGTGGACAGTGCCTGGCACATAGTAGAAGCTCAATTAATATGTGTTGGCTAAGTGAATGATGAGCTCTCCCCACCGTGAGCTCCAGGGCTCCCCTCGTGCTTAGCGGAAAGGTCTCCAGGAAATCGGCCCGATTTCAGCATGATGTGTGGAGACACTGTGGTGATAAAAATTCCAGAGCTGAATGAACATTCCCTGCCCTCAGGCACATGCCCCGCTAATGAGCCAAAAGAGGCTATTTTCAAGCAGCCAAATGTTGCTTTTTCACCGGTCTGTAATTGCGCTTCTGACACTTCCTTAGACAACGTGGAAGATGCAGACAGAATTATTATTATTGTTATTGTTGTTGTCCAATATTTATTATACACACTGTGTAGGATGAGCCATTTCACTCCTGAGTTCTAATCGGCGTCTCCTTCCCTGACGACTGTCTTGTCAGCAGCCTGGAAAGCCCACAGTAAGCTGGAGGCTCTCAGCACATCTGGTGGGAGCCTGGGATTCAAGGTTTCCAGGCCCTGCCCAGCTGCAGGGAGCCCTGGAGGCCTGGGAATGGACAGGAGGCTGAGAGCACTCACCGGCTGTTTTAAAAGCTCTCATCAAATTGTGGAATGTGCGCGATTGAACCCTAAGAGCATTTCCGTAAGTAAACGGTTTCCGGTCTCTCACTGCTTTACAAACGTCCCTGCCCTAATGTCTTCTTTAAAACCCAGCAGCAAGTGACAGAGGCAGGACCACAAACTGTCCTGGAAAGCTAGGGCATCTATGTATGCCCTTCCAAGCAGGGACTGGCAGAGCAGAGGGCTGAGGGGTGAGGGCACAGAACAGGGACCTACAGCCACTGGGACATGCCCTCTCACCAGTTAGGGGTGGCTGCCTGCCCCCACCCCCTAGTCAGCCCCCACTCCCTCCCCCCATCCAGGAGTGATGGGGGGTGGCCTGGGGTCTGGGGGAGCTTCCACAGGAGACGCACATTTACTGCCTAATGGAAGGTGGTTGGGTTGGTAATGAGCATTGCTGCTAATTTGGAGGAATGATTTAGCACCAGGAGAAGCTTGGGGAAACATCTTCTGAATAGAGAGAGCAGGCAGAACGCCCCCTCCCCCCCAGCAGCCGCTCAGTACACCCTTCCCCTGCTTGGGCATTTGGTTCTGGCTACACGGGGAGGGACTGAGAACATTGGGCACGGCCTCTTTTGGAAGGAAGGCGGGATGCAGGCACCAGCCCAGTGTTGGGAGCTAAAGAAGGGAGGGAAGCTGCCAAGCACAGGTTCTGCCCGCCCCACAGAAATGGGCTTTTGGTAGACAGGGAACCTCCAAGCTGGGGCGAGGAGAGCGTGCATGGGTCATGGCCCAGCCACCTCGCCAGTGGGACGCGCGCCTCTGTGCCCGCTGTCTTCCTCTGCCGCAGGGATTAAATGAGACGGTGGGCGGGCGAGAGCCGCACACATTTGTTCATCCAGTCAACAAATATTTACGAAGCACCTACTATGTGCCAGGTGTCACTTGGGCCCTGGGGGTCTGGTGGACACGTCCACTGAGGTCCCTGCTCATGTTCCACACTCCAGTGGGGAAAGAAGAGGATAATAGACAAGTAAGCAAATATGTGAACAAGATAACATCAGATAACTGCGTGTAGAATATAAAGAGGAGAGCTGAGATGGAGAATGCGGGGGTGGGGGCAGGAGAGGGAGGTGGCGCTTAAGCTGTGACCTGAGAGATGATGAGAGTTTGGGGAGAGAGCAGGCCAGCCCAGCCAGGGCCCTGAGGTCGGAACTAGGGTAGAATGTTCAGGGTGGAGATGGGGAATGGAAAGGAAGGAAATGACTGAAGCAGAGGGAGCAAGGGTATGAGAAGGATTCAGCCATGAAAGGAGTTTGCAATTCATTTTAAGTGTAGCGGAAAGTCTCTGGAGAGCGTCACCTGCAGAATTCCAGCTTCTGGCTGACATTAGTAAAAAAACACTGGATGCTCTTTCGGAATGGAGAGAATAGGTAGGAAAACTCAGGAGGCTGTAGTGAGCAGGGAGGGGGCTCGGGCCAGGGGAGTGGCTGTGGATGGAGGCAAGTGTGCAGGGGGGTGTCTGGGATGGGTTCCAGGGGTGCAGCCAGCAGCAGCCGCGGATGGAGTGCATGTGGGAGGGAACTGAGGCAAAGACTGTCCGGATCTGGAGCCTGAACCAGTCCTGGAGGCAAGGACACCTGTGTGAGGAAAGCAGGAGCCTAACTGGATGCCTGACTCAGGGGCGTGGGCCCGGGAATCTGTATTTTTAATGATCCGCTACCCAAGTGATTCTGGTGAAGCTCTGAGCTCTCAAACTCCAACTCCGAAGGCTGAATTCTGTGTGTATAAAAAACCATAGCCTGAGGGGTTCTGGTTGCCGAGGAAGGGATCAGGATACAAAAGTTTAAACATAGAAACCTGCTTGTCATCTCATCATTACTACTCTCTCCCCACGGAGCCAAGAAAGGGAAAACCCCATAGTCCCCTCCTTTAGCAAGAATGTCGGTGCCCTTTCCTGGGAGACCCTTTCTGCCCCAAAGGCCCCTTCTCTGCTGACACTCTGAGATTTGAAAGGTAGAGGGAATCTTTGAGATGCCTGCTGCCTGAGCGTGAGGAGGAAATGGGCAGGTAAGAGGCTGACACCTCCAACCTATCAATGATTCCAAGAATCCCATGCAAGATCTCGGTCCTACCAGGAGGGGATTCTCAGGAATCAAGATGGCCTGGAAGATGGCAGCCTACCCTCACAAGGTTCATTTCCTCCCATAAAACAAGTCTGGAGGTTGGCAGCATAAGGCTGCTAAGACCATTTGTTGTCACCCAGGACCTGGGTTCTTTCTGCTTGTCTATGTATGGCTTTTCCTAGCATGTGGCTCCTATCCTAGGTCGCCTCATGGGCCAAAATGGCTGCTAGACTTCTGGCCATCACGTCAGACTGGAAGGAGGAAAATGGAGGAGGCCGGAATTTTGTGCATTGACTATACCTAGCTGAAAGGGAGGCTGGGAAATGTAGGAGCTTTTTTTTTTTTTTCTTTTTCTGAGCCCTTTTCCCAGGATTCTGCAGTGAGACAGAAGGAGGAATGGATGTTGGAAGGGAGTTAGTCATCTCCATCCTAGGATATTAATAGTGACTCCAAGTAAATAATATCAAGGCATTACCCTGCTCGAAACTCCCTGAGCCTTGGGTCCCCTGTGGCCCCTCTGTGCCAGCCGCCACAGCCCTGCTGACTCTGGCCCCACCGGCCCCTTCCTCACCCATCCACCGCTGCCCTCCTTCTCCCTCTCTGTCAGTGTCTTCAACGTGCCGAACTCCTTCCCACCTCAGGGACTTTGCACTTGCTGCTCCCCCTGCCTGTAAGTCTTTCTCCCAAGACACTTGCACAGTAGCTCACCCTATCGTGCCAGTCAGATGTCACCTCCCTAGGTCAGGCCTGCCCTCACCTTCCCCTTGTAGCCCCCCTCAACTCCATTAACCTGTTTCATTTCCTCCAAAGCACTTGGTCCGAACTTACCTGTTTTCTGTGCATGCTCCGCACCAGGAGGGAAAGTCCCTTTTGCTCGGCGCTCTGGGCACCGCCTGCTCGTACACCGGCGTATATGCAGGTAAAGGAGAATTCGTCCTTTGTGCGTCCTCTGTGCTATGGGGTTGGCTGTAAGAAGGGTCTCGACAAGAGGCCCCACTTTAGCGTGGCCATTCACGTTAGGAACGGACTTCGTCACACCTCACTTGGTGTCACCTTGTGGAAGCAGTGGCTTCTCTTCTTCTCTTTCACTGTGCCTGTGTGTCCCTCTCGGAGGAAGGGTGACTGTGGCTGTGGAGCTCTGGAGCCCCGACTGCGCCTAGCCACAAATGTTCGAGCTTTCTCCGGTCTCTGCCTGGGACTCACACGTCCTGGGATTCCTAGTGACCATCACCCTCGGGATTCCTTTTGCCCTCTCTCCTTGGCTGGCTCTCCTGGTCCCTGGGCCTCTGGTCGTCCCCCCACCCCCGCCCCCTGCCGTAGTCTGCTCCCGCTCCCCCGTGTTGTGGAGCACAGGCTCCAGGGGCCTCCTGAGAAAGAGCGGAGAGATTTTAATCATTGGAGATCTGGAGTCCCGACAGATGCCTTTTTCTCTCCTCTCACTTCGCCTGGGTATAGAATCTGGTTTGGAAACAATTTTCTTTTGGAATTTTGAGAGC
>CM052895.1:76370838-76392647 GCA_028534135.1 Potos flavus | reverse complement strand
AAGATTTTATTTATTTATTTGACAGAGAGAGAGAGATCACAAGTAGGCAGAGAGGCAGGCAGAGAGAGAGGGGGAAGCAGGTTCCCTGCTGAGCAGAGAGCCTGATGCGGGGCTCGATCCCAGGACCCTGAGATCATGACCTGAGCCGAAGGCAGAGGCTTTAACCCACTGAGCCACCCAGGCGCCCCTTCAATTGATTTTTCAATGTTCTTACTTTTCCTTGCCTGTTTTCCATTTCTTTGTCTTTTCACTCTGTTTTCTGGAAGATTTCCTCACATTGGCCTTCTAATCCGCCTATTCCTTTTTAAAAATCATTTCTTTCTGCTTTTAATTTTAAGTAAATCTCTTTTAATTCTCCATTCTCTGAGTGTTCATTTGATTAGAGCTTCATGGACATAATATCTCCTCTTATTTCCCTGCGATTATTAATAATCTTTATTTATTTTATTTTTTAAAAGATTTTATTTATTTATTTGTCAGAGAGACAGAGAGAGAGAGAGAGAGAGCGTGCACATAAGCAGGGAGAGCAGCAGGCAGAGGGAGAAGCAGGCTCCCCATTGAGCAGAGAGCCCGATGCGGAACTCGATCCCAGGACCCCAGGATCATGACCTGAGCTGAAGGCAGATGCTTAACCTACTGAGCCACCCAGGTGTCCCTAATAATAATCTTTAAGGGCTTTCTGCACGTTGCAGAAGCTTGTTTCTGGACACTCGCTCTTTAGTTTGTCTGCTTTGTTCTCTCCATTCCACGACGGAGGTGTCCCTCAGACGTCTGGTGAATTGTGGTTCACCAAATCACGATTAAGTACCAAAGTGCTGATTAGAAACTCTGAGATCTCGAGGGGCTACTGGCGGGGGAATCCCCCAGCGTCCGTGCCTTGAGGTCTTTCCTGTGCGGCGGGTCAGACTCCCCAGGGGAACTGTCCGTCTCCTCCTGGGGGAGAGGTCTTGCTTCGTGGCTGCTGGAGCTGAGCAGGGGAAGGCAGCTGGGTGGCGGTCAGAGTTTGCTGCATCCGATTTTCAGTCCAGCACCTAAGCTCTTAGCTGTGCCTCGCCTTCTCCTGAGACAATAAACTCTGGACTTTTGCTGGAGCGATGAGGGGCAGTTACCCAACAGCTTGAAGTGAGTTGGGGAATCCAGATTCCCACAGATTACAAAAAGCCTTTGCTCTGTATTCCTTGTTTTAACTCTCATTCATCCCCATTTTCAGGTGTTCCCACGGCTGCGCGATCCGGAGGCTTTGAGGTCTGGGGCGAGAACAGGCTTGAGTGTCTTCTGGGGATCAAACAACCTACTGTTCTGTCTCTCCAGGACCTCTCGGTCAGGTGTCCCTTCTCCTTGTTTCCAGCTTCCAACATCATATTGCCACCATCTCCTCCTTCCTATTGAGTTGATGTCTTTTTAAAAACCATGTGCCGTGTTTTCGTGGGGGCTGGAAGGGAGTGCGATTACACATGGGTGTTCAGTTGGCCATCCTGCCACCTCACCTTATGAATGAGGGGTTGGGGGTTCGAGCCCCGGGCTTCCTAGGGAGATGAACGGCAGCCATACATCTGAAGCCCATCTTCTGGTTGCAGAGATCCTCGCTTTATGAGGCTCACCTCCCACTGTGGAAACTGGAAATGCAGACACACACCGGCCTGTTGTCCCTAGCAGGCAGCCTGTGGGTCTATACCCAAGCCCAGCCAATAAGATGCTCCTCCCCCCAGATCTGGGGCCAGGAGCTAGTGAGCAAAGAAGCAGGGGCAGGGGAGAATCTTCTGCTTGGGAGGGGGGGGGGCAGCAGGGGCTGCTCTGTGTCCCGTGCGAGCTGTGGTGGCCCCAGTCAGGGTGGTGGCACAGTTGTCCTCACTGGCTGGGTTCTCAGCAGGATTTGGACACGATGAGCTAAGAACCCTGAGTGCCACACACATCCGGCTGGCGGTAGGCGGTAGGCGTGGGGCCGGGCGGAGGTCTCTCAAGTGACACCATGTATTTCCCGTGTTGGCCGGTCCCACTCCATCCACCCCTTTGAGGTGGCAACCAGAGCCTCCCCAAAGGGGGCCTTCTCCACCCACAAAGTTTTCACAGCTCTGTCCCGCTCTGCTTCTCTGGACTGACCCTCTCCTGCCCCTCCCAATTCTTGACCCCTGACCTCCTGTCCTTTATCCCAAGGCAAGCCCCACCCTGTGGCTGTGGCCGCCTCCTCAGCTGAAATCAGGCTGATCTCCTGACCTCCTGGTCACTCCACTGTGACCACGTCCGCGCTCCGCTGTCTCACCCAGGTCGCGCACTCGGACACCCGGAGAGCAGTGTCCCAGCCCTTGGCCGCCGAAATCATCTCAAACCATCATTTAATATGAAAGAATTTACCATTTCCTACGTTTCTATCTTGTTCTTCCCACTAGTAATGTAAGCGTCTCATCTCTTCACAGCCGAGCACAAGGGCCAGGCAACATGCAAAATGTTCAATAAATATTTCCCCACATCCCAGCTCTGTCGAGGAAATAAAGTGCTTATGAACTCATGTATGATTTACAGACACAAATGTTGGCAGCGAAAATTATTCTTTCTTATCTGAGCTTAGTTTTCTACTAGCTTTTATTGTAAAAACAATATAACATGAAAGGGATTTTGGAAAAAAGAGGGGGGAAATCACTCATAATTCTACCGGCACAGCTATTTTCATTTGTGAGTGTGTATGTGTGTGTGTTGCCTTTAAGCCTTTTTCTACAAGTGCCGGCGTGTTTACAAGCTCCAGTCCTGATACACATTTACCCCAAGATCCAGCTCAAAGATGACTCCCCAGGGCAGTTCTCTGGGACCCCAAGGAACTTCTTCCCCCTCTGTTGCTGCCCTTCTCACACCCCCCTCCCCCCGCCCCCAGTGTTATTCCTTGTTTCCGCCTCTGCTGTGACCAGGAACTTCCTGGGGACAGGAATCGTGTCCCCTGAGTCTCTGTGCCCCAAGCCCAGGGCAGGGCACACGGCGGTGTTTCTCATGGTCACAGTTTTGTATTCTGTGCTGTCACTGCACATTAGAACAGATGCCTTTCCCCCCGTCGCTCTGTAGTTTTCATAACGATCATTTTTAACGGCTCCAGAATATTTCATCAAGTGGATGTTTCATAATTTAGTTAACCAGTCCCCTACTGGGGGATATTTGGGTTGTTTCCAGTTTCTTGGTTTTTTTTTTTTCCTACTACAAATAACGCTGCAACAACCATTGCCGCAATATCGTTTATTTCTCCTTTCGAGAAAATTCATGGAATCCCTGGGTCAAGCAGGTTCCTGGCTCTAAAGCCTGTTTCAACCTGGCACCTTGGTGAGGTTTGAACCCTTTTCAACCTCACAGGCGGGACACAGGTGCCCCCACAACCCTGTCTCCCTTCGGCATGAACACATCCGATGACTACACGGATCTGCCTCCCTCGCTCTGCAGAGCGATCAGGGATTGAGTTGTTCTCATTCGGCGAGTGTTTATTAAAGTGCTATTTATCTTGGACTCTCTCGAGCCCGGTACAAAAGCTGGTGTGTCTGAAGTGCCCGCGGCATCCGCCAGATGCACGTGCCCACCCCACTTCAGTGCCGCTTTCTCCACTATCTTCTCGGGAAAGGGGACCACCCCGCGCCTGGCGCAGTGTTGGTGGTGCTGCTGCCCCCTAGGTGGCCAGGGGCTTCAGGCTGGCCAATCAGAGCGCTGCATCCCCGCTCGCCGGGATTGGCTCTGGGAAGGTCACATGACCCAGTCAGAGCCAATGAGTTGCGACCTTGGGCTATTTGGGAGAGGAGTCCTTTCCTCCGATTGAACTTGGGGCTGTGAGGATGATGCTTTGAGGCTGTAATATAGTTGGTGTAATAGTGACCTATGAGGCAATGCTGACGGTGGGACGTTGGCGCTGCCTGCAGACACTCGGCCACCATCCAGGGAGACCCCTCCTGAGAATGGTGCCAAGTGCAAGGAGGGTAGGACAGAGACGGAAAGCACGTTCTTTCATTTATTCCTGCCACATCTATTTGCTAAATCCCACTCTGGGCCGGGCCTGTTCTCTGCCCCGGGGAAACAGCTGTGAACAAGACAGAGTCCCCATTCTCACGGAGCTCATGGACACTCTAGTGGGGGAAAGCAGTCTTGACAAGTAGGCCTATATGTAAACAAGTGAATAAACAGGATACTTTCCAGAAGTGGCAAGGGCTTGGAAGAGTGACAGCGAGTGGACAAAGGAGTCCTCAGGGAGGCCTCTAAATGATGTGAGGGGACTGCCTTCCAGGTGAAAGCAACCAGCTAAAGGCCCCACCCTGCTGGGATGGGACACAGGTGCACAGGTTTTTTTGTTTTGTTTTTAAATTTTTTTAAAAATTGAGGTAAAATGCGCGTGACATAAAGTTTACCATCGTAGCCATTTTGATGTGTACAGCTGGAGGGCTGCACGGGTTTCGAAGGCATTTGGAACCCCTGAATTAAGCGGTTAGCTGAAACAGTACTCCCCGACTTTTCAATTGTGGGAGCCAATAGTTGCCCCATCTAGGTCAAATTTGAGCTGGACTCTGTCACTGGCTCCCCGAAGCCTGATACAATGTTGTTGGGCGAGCAAATAGATTAAGTAGAATAAGCAGGAACTGGAAGTCTCTAGAAACATATGCCTCCCCCAGTAGTGAATCGGTAGCGTGGGTCTCTGCAGCCTAGTCAGTGCCAGGTATTATCATCAACCAACTTTCAAGCCTAGAATTTGAAATCCAGGGAGGAAACAAGGGATCCAAGGAGAGAGAAACGAGACCCAGCGTCTCCTCTCTTCCCGCAAGTTCTCGGCACTCATCCCAGTACAACTGGGTCGGGGCCTGCTTTGTTCTCTGCTCTGAGCTGTTGTCTTATGGTAGGTTGTGACATTTCCACCTGGAGGTGTCTCGCTTATCACTCTGAGGACGTTTTTATTTTTTTATTTAAAGAGAATTTTCATGGCAGTCTGTGCCACCAAGGGCTGCCGGGAGCCCCTGGCAATATGATTCTGTCTGAAGAACAAAGAGGCAAATTTGCAGAAGATCAAGTGCAAAGGCATCATGAGAGAAGGAGAGGGCTGGGAGTTACAGATGAAAACTGTGCCGGTTCCAAGCCAGATCTGTGTGTTTTGCTGAGATCTGAGAGCCATGAATAATGGAGGATACACACACAGCCCGGGGTGTGTGGCTGTTGGAGGTTTGAGAGGAGATGGGGTCCCCCCCCAACCTCGCTGAAGGTGTGGCCTTGCCATGAGGAACTAGGCTGGGCACGATCCCTCCACGCAGGGTCCACCACAAATGGAAAGAGCAGTGAAGAGAAAGAGGATGGGGTCAGGGGGCTGGAGAGCCCGCAGCTGCCGGGGTGCTGTGTGCTGCTGAGTGGGTGTGAGGGAAGCTCAGGCATAGGAAAAATACAATCCCAGGTTCCCAAAGTGGGCTCCGGTTATCCCTGGAGATTTAGGGGAAATGCAGAGGACATGGGAACTCTCCTCCTGGACTCTACTGGCAGGTGTGCCTTCTCTGCCCGGTTCAGCAATGAGCCCACAGCCTAGGTTGGGGCGCATGCTCTGTGTCCCTTCTCCTGAGTGTCTTCCTGTCCCCTAACCTACTCTGTGCCCCGATCACCTTCTGTTTAGTTCCCCCAGCCTGCCTTCCCTTAACACTCAGCACCCCTCCCAGGTCCCCAGGCCCACCCTCCAGGCTCAACCTCTCCCTATGTACCTCTGCCCTTCTTTCAGGCTTTAGCCCCGAGCCTCCACCCTCCTCAAGCTCCCCGCAGCCTCCCCATCCTAACACCCCTCCCGCAGGCCCTCTTTCTTCCCCCTGCCTAGTCTTCCCTCCCCTTTGCTGGAGCTCCCGGACCTCTGGGTTGTCTGCCCCGCATGTTTCCACAATCTGCCTGCCCCCTGGGTCCTCGCTGGGATCACAACCCCATACCCTCTCTCTGCAAAGCTCTGAGACATCTGGTCTCCCTTGCCCTGTCCAATGCAGCACTGTGTCTCCGGAGACACAGCCCATCCTTCTGGGAGTGGACTCTCATCCTTTTTTCTGGCACCCACTACCAGAACCTCTTTCCTGACAAGGAAGAACCAGCCTCCCTCTGTATAAGCTGAATGCTGGACTCCAAGCCTTCCTGAGCACTAGGCTCCCCCATCAGTCACACCAGCCCCAACTAGCCAGGGTCACGAAGAAAGCAGGGACCACCCTCAATCCCAAATCTGTTTACTGATGGGTGATGGCTGCATTGGATACAAAAGCAGTCTCTTCTGGCTTCCAGAGGCAGGTTGGGTTGTCAAAGCCAAGAGCAAGGGCAAGGGGTCTTTATGGTTTCTTCCTGCATGTTCAGCCCATAAGCATGATGCTCAGGCCTCCTCGAGGGTCTTTGGGGTCCACATAGCCCTTAATGAACACCTTTCCATTTACATCCGCCAGAATATATTGCTATTGCTTTGAATTATATTCAGTTCTATTGTATTGAGAGACCCTGGCTTGTCCATTACTTTTTTCAATTTCTGTTTGTTTTTTTTTCCCCTTATTCTGGTATCCCTTTAAAAATACGTTTATTAAATTAAAAAATAAAGTGATGTAAAGCAAAGTAGTAAGTCAATTAAAAGGCCTTTCAAATTATGATTCAGAAATCCAGAAGCAACAAAAGATTTGACAGTATCTATCAAAATTGTGAATGCATGTAACCTTTGACCCATTATTCCCACTTTTGGGAATTTACATTACTCTTATCCTATCCAATTATTTTTTTAAGATTTTATTTATTTATTTGATAGAGAGAGAGAGAATGAGTGGGAAGAGGGACAGAGGGAGAAGCAGACTCCCTGCTGAGCAAGGAGCCCGATGAGGGACTCGATCCCAGGACCCTGGGATCATGACCCGAGCTGAAGACAGATGCTTAACCGACTGAGCCACCCAGGTGTCCCCCTATCCAATTATTATAGCCTGGAGATTAGAGATCGTTCCTGATCAGAACACAGAAACCATTTTCTTCTCCAACCAGCCCCCACTAGGCTTTCTCTCTCTCTTTTTTCTCATGGTACAGTATTTTGTTGTGAGGACAGGCCACATCTCACCGAGCCAGACCCCTCTTGGGGGACACCTGAGTTGCTTTGGTCCTTTTGCTTTTATAGCGCAGTGGCTAGCCTTGTACATTGGTCACTCATATGGACAAAGTAGAGCATTGTGCAATATATCAGGTGACAAAAGAAGATACGCAACAGTCTGCAGGTTATGTTATGCTTTGCACAAGAAAGAGGGAAAATAAAGTATCCATAAGGTCTGGAGGGACAGACAAAACCTAATGCCTTTTGTGATCGGTGGAGGGGATAGAGGACTGAGTGGCGGGGGTAGCAGTGGGACAGAGACTTTTCCATTCACCTTTTAGCCTTGTTTTGCCTTTGGAATCACTTGACTGTATTCCCTGTGTTTTAAAAACAACAAACATAGATGAGTATAGAGGTGGTACATGGATGTGACCAAAATCCTGAAGATGACAGATGATGGCTGAATTTGGGGACTACTCCGTGTTATGGCTTTGGGCTGTCTCTCATGCCCAGACAATTCCTTCATCCACAAGAGCCTACAGAGGGCAGGGAGAGAATGGGGCCGCACCGACCTGTGCAGACCCTTGCCCAGTTCAGTGCATGTGACCGCCTGCTGCTCGTGTACCCACCCACAGCATCTTGTTTCCCGTGGTCCCCTTGTCTGCCGCGTCTAGGGGTGTTGATTAGGGGACCTCTTGCTGAAACTGTTCACCTAAACCCCAAGAAAGAAGACTTCAGAGGGGCCTGCCCGGGTTAGGGAGCTGTCCGATGACAGGCCATGTTGGCCAGGTCCCCATACTCACAGAGGCCACCTGTTCCCATGCTCAGCCATGACTGTCCCACGCATGGGACCCCAGCAGAGCAGCCCACACCTTTGTCCCTAGATCCTGACATTAGTAGAGGCTGAACTGGGCACACACCTAAAAATCTCCCCTCTGTGGCTGGAATGAGAGCCTTGGGTTTTGGGGAGAGCGCCAGAGTGCCTGAGCGGAGGCTGAGGGAGGGCACAGAGGCTGGGGGAGGGCCGTCTGCCCATTTTGTCTCCAACTGCCTTTGTTCTCAAATAAACACACCAGGGCTGCCTGCCCCCCACCTGAAAGCCGCTTCTGCTGGAGAAAGAAATCGTATACAATCTCTGCTTTAGCTGTACAAAAAGTCTGAAATTGCTTGGAGACCAGGTGGGAGGGAGCCCGGGCAAGGCTGGGGGGATCCGGGCGGGTAATTGCGGGTCATCTATCTGCCTCTGTCAGCTCATCTGCTCGGCAAGCCTTTGCAGAAAAGACTCGGTGAATTTGCTTCCCGCGCCCCTCCCCCCCCATCTTGCATTACTTACTCTTTCTTCAGCAGCTGTAAAACCTTTTTCCCGAAACTGCCCTCAAGCATAATAAACAGGAGACATTCAGAGCTGGTAAGAAAGACAACCCCCAAATGATGCACCATGGTCTTTCTCGGGGTCCCCAGCAGCCTGGAATCGGCTTTGAGGCAATACAGAGACCCGAGCGCTGCAGAAGGCACCAGGGTCCGTAGCATAAAGGGGCTCTCAGTTACTCCGTCCTCCGCCCCGCTCAGGGCAGTGGCCCAGAGGAGAGGTAGGAGCCTCCTCTAAATGGACTTTCGGGCTTAGAACCCATGACCCACTCAGCGGCCCGGGCACCACCTGCATTCCCGTGGTAACCCGCCAGTGCCTAAAGCCAGTCCACTCCCTGAACCGAAGCGCGGGGTCAGGGACAGGAGGCTGGGGTAGTGGGTAATGCTGTGTAGTGGATGTGATGCCGGGATGACCAGCCCAGCTCCGGGGCAGGGTACAGAGACCACGGGGTAGACCCCAATACGGCTAATAGAACCAGAGCCGCAGGCTTCTGGGTAAGAGCAGCAGGGAGTGTCCCTGGCTCACGCTAAGCATGCCGGGAGTGCCCCAGCACCCTATGCGGAGGGTGTCATCTCCCCCTGCCTGGCTTGCCACTGGCCAGGGCGTGCGGCGCCCGGCACGTGGGGCTGTTTACACAGCCGCTGTGAGTATAAAGCTTCCTATTTTTTTCGGACACTTGGCATCAAAAGGGTCCCTAGACATAGTCGAGGCCCACGCCCTCTTTCTCACCACCCTGAAGTGACGCCCAGCATGGTGAAGGGACTCACCTGGGGTCACACAGAGGTGGCGTGACCCCGGATGGGAATGCGGCTCTCCAAGCCGGCTACGGGGCGGTCCGTGTTTCCTTTCTTCCCAGGCCCCGGAGTGGGGGCGGGCAGGTGCCGGTCAGTGGGAGGAGGTCCTGGCACAGCGCTCCTGCTCTTCCTCCAACCTTGCCTGCTGGGCATTCAGGCCTCTGCTTCCGCTGGCCCACGGGCCGGGGCGGCGTGTGGCTGTGAGCCTCCGGGGACCCCTGGCATCTTCTCCCATGAGGGATTCTGGAACCACTGAGGCGGCCACTCTCCCCCTCAGCCTCCGCAGCCCTCTTCTCTGCTCGGGAGGGCAGGATGGAATGAAGGGCCATGAACCCCAGACGCGGCCAGCCCCCTTGAATCCCACTCTCCTCCGTGGACCAGCTTCAGGTTTTGGTCAAGGGAGGGCTTTCTGGCCCAATGGGCCTTTTGTCTCACCCCCTGTGCCCTAGACACCGGATTGTTTTGTCCTCTTTTCTCTCTCCACAGAACACCCCCTGGCAGATGCCTCGGTAGGATTCCAGAAGCAGGACACACTCACCCTCAGGGCCCAGGGGCCCTGCCGACTCCTGATGGACCCTCATCCGAGGCCCAGTTTCCTCGCCCTTAAAATGGGCCGACAATCCATACATTGCAGTTTGCCCCAGGGAGTCAAGAAGGTGCTACCGGGACTGGCGTCTTCTCTGACAGGCAAGGAAGGGCGCCTGGGAGGCCAGCTGGCTGGGGCCTTGCATTAACAAGCCTCAGAGTCAGACCCCACATGAGGGGACGCCAGAGTCCAAGAGAGGCTCTATCAGGATGGGAAAAAGACGACAATCATCCCTGAGCATTAACTGTTGTCACAGTTGAGTCCTGTTTTCTCTTGGGCTCCCTGAGTGTTCTCTCAGCAATCCCCGTGAACTCTCTCCTCAGGGTCTGTCCAGCACCCCATTGTCCCCTCTGCTGTGATCCCGCCAGGGAGCACCGAGCCTCCGCTTCTCCCTCCTGCTCTGGGCTCTGCTCCAGCAGCTCGTCCCCTCGCAGGCATGCTCTCACTTTAGGACTTCTGCTTCTGCTGTTCTCTTTATCTGGAAGGTTCTCCACACAGATGTCCGTGTGCCTCACCCCCTCTCTCCTTGGCTCTCTGCTCCAATGTCACCCTGTTAAAGGAGTGTTCCGGAACCACTCAGTAGAAAAGGGAGGCCTTCCTTCCTGACCTCCTGTCCTCCCTCCCTGTTCGGCTCTGCTCTGTTTTTCTTCACAGACCTTATGACCACCTGGCCCTTTACATATTTATTATCTTTCTGCCTCACCTTAAATGTAGGTGATTATGAAAACAGAACCCTTTTTTCCACCGGACAGCTCCAAAGTGCCTAGAACAGTGCCCGACACATGGTAGGAGCCCTATGAACACATGCTGAATGAATGAATGGTTAAATGTAAGTATTTGAATTATCCCACAGTTTCTGCAACACTTTGGGGGCATTTCTTGCATTTTTAACATAAAAAGACTTAACGTAAAAAGCTTACTTGAGACTCTTCTGTCCTCTGAGAGCCTCTGAGGTTTAGCATGACTGTGGGTGGCTGAGTCTCAGGGCCCTGTCCATCCCGAGGAAAGAGAAAGACTGAGCACAGCTGTGGTGATAGACGAGCAGTCGGAATGCTACCGGGATTTCAGTGAAGAGGTTGGCCTGGCCCTGGGGCAAACTGGAGTACATGTGCTCATCTAGGGAGAGAAGGGCTGCTACTGACAGCCCCGCAGGTCAAGCTCTGCACACCTACAGGGGGCACCAGTCCCAGAACTTACAACTTGAATGGTGCATCCAGGTGTTGTGCAGTGCACATCCTGAACACCTGTCCATGGCAGCTCTGACTGGGGCGTGCTCACTCAGCTCTGGTGAATTGTGGCCACAGGGGAAGGTATGGTAGACTAGTGCTCACCAATGTCAGAATGAGTGAAACTAGTGTTCACAGAAGCTGCCCTGGGATCCAGAGGGGCCACATGACTCCATCTAGTCAATGACAAGTGTGTAACACACTGAGGCTTTGCAATATCCAAGTGCTCTTTTCCTGTCTCTTCTTTCCCTGAAGCAGCAACTGACAAGGCCATGTGTCTCAGATGCCACTACACAATGGTGGCGCCTCCATTAGTCTGGGTCCCTAAGTGACTGTGTGGAGCAGAGCCCTGGCCCACCTGCCTTGCACATGCAGTGTGAGAAAGAAATAAACATCTGGGTGATACGCCTCTGAGACTCGGAGGGGTTTATTACTGTGCCAGAGCCCAATCTGTCTTGGGTAGAGCTAAAAGCTATCCTGACTTCTGATTCTGAAGAGTCATCTTCTGATGTTATATGTTGGGCGCCCATTACAAATAATGCCCAATATGGCACAGGCCAAACAGACCCCTTCCGCAGGCTCGGCATGGCCTGCTGCCATAGCTTTGCCACCCACCATCTTGGGCTACACCAGAGGGCCTTGGAGGACCGCACATAGAACATGAGCTAACTCAGTTCTTTGCACTTTTCGAGGCAATTTCATACACTTGTGGGCGTATTGGGACAGAATGAGACTCTCCAGTCTATGATTAACTGGAAGAGAATGCCTGGTTACAAACAGAGAAAGAAGGCAATACCGCGGCTCTTTGAAAAGCTGCACTGGGGCGTTGAAGGCCTGTGACAGCAGCCATGAGACACTGGCTGAATTAGCCTTGAGTGATGCAGGAAATGGTGATTAAGAAGCCAGCTCGGCTACTGGCTGTGTGACCTTGGGCCAGTCACCTCACCTCTCTGAGCCCTGGTTGCCTTGTGGGGAAGTTGGGGATCGTAGTAGAAATTGCTTCTCAAGGATGCTGAGAGGAGCAGGGCTCCCAGGAAGGGCTGGATTAATGCCAGAATGGTTCCCCTTCTCTTTCTGTCACGCCAGTCAGCGGCACAGAGCTGGCTCCCAGCGTGCTCCCTCCCTGCCACTGCTCCTTGGGGAGGCTCCCCAGGGAAGGGGCCGGGATTGGCCTTCTCAAGACACACAGGCTTGGTGGCCCACCCCCCGCCCCGCGTCTGGTCAATTGCAGGCTGGCTATGTTCATTTCCTATGGTTGCTGCCACAAATGACAAGTCTGGTGACTCTTCTTTTTATTGTGGTAAAAAACACATGCCCTAAAACGTTTCGTCAGAACCATTTTTAAGTGTCTAGTTCAGTCCTGAAGGGTATACTCACATTGTTGAGGAACAAAGCTCCAGAAGTTTTTCCATCTTGCAACACTGGAACTCTATCTTGGTGACTTTTAAAACAATGCAAATCTACTAGCTCACAGTTCTGGAGGCCAGAAGACTGAAATCAGTCTGACCGGGTTAACGTCAAAGTGTAGGCAGGGCTAGCTCCTTCTGGAGGCTCTTGGGGAGAATCCATGTCCTTGCCTTTTCTGGCTCCCAGGGTCCGCCTGCACCTGTGGCTCGCGACCCTTGCCTCACACTGCTCCAGCCTCTTGCTTCTGCTGTCACACGTCCTTCTGTGTCTAATCCGCCTCTGCTTCCCTCTTATAAAGAGCCTTGTAACTGCATTTAGGGTCCACCTGGATAAACTAGGACAGCCGCTCCCTCCTAAGGTCCATAACTTAACCACATGTGCAAGGTCCCTTTTGCCATAAAAGGTCATATCGTCCCACAGGTCCCATGGTCCCAGGGATGAGGACCTGAAGATCTTTGGGGGGTCACTCTTCAGCTGCTACACTGGCCATTGCGGTTGGCTCAGGGCCTGGGTGCCTCCCCTGGCAGCCAGGAGGAGCAGGGTCGGTGGGGGAAAACGTGCCTGGGATGGGGGGTGGGGTCCGGGCACAGCAGAGGGACAGGACTTGGGGCCGGGCAGCCTGGCTCCGGCCCCGCTCTAGCCTGACCCTCTGGGATGTGGGGGTAGTTCCTTCCTCCCACTCGGCTCCCGCAGGACCATTTGCTAACCAACAAAGCACTGGGGAGGCAGACAAAAATTGCTTCTCTCATGGCACTTCTGTTCTAGTGGGGGAGATGGAGAATGAAGACAAATACTCGGAGAGGCAGTGGGAAGTGCTAAGGAGAAAAAGGAAGCAGGGATGGGAGAGGAGGATTGGGCAGGCCTCTCTCGGAGCTGTGAAGATTTGGTCCACACACATTTGTAAGCATCTATTATGTGCCAGGCACTGTTCTGGGACCTGGGACACAGCCAAGAACAGACCAAGACGGACCTGGTCCCCGTCCTGGGGAACCTCCTGTTTTAACAGAGGGACAAGCCAGGGAGAAAATGGGTGGGATGAGCTCAGATGGTGATGAGGCCATGGCAAAACTCAAATGCCGTCCGGGCAAGAGAGGGATGGGGTCCCTTCGCATGGGGTGGACAGCGAGGGCCTCCGAGGAAGGAGGGTTCTGGCAAAGGCACATGAGAATGCCCAGCACTGTCTACGGTTGTAGGTGCTCAATGGTGTTGACAGCAAGGAGGACTTGGGGGGTGGGCGTGGGGCATTCTCAGCATTGGACATCAGCTCCCGGGGCTTCGTGGCCCACCTGCTATGGCCGGTGCTTCTGAGCTGTTCTTAATCCCAGCAGTGGCCATGCCCGAGACAGACCCCAGGGAAGGGCTGCCAGCACCTGGGGGCCACTGTAGGCGGAACGAGGGCAGGGCCCAGCCCCAGCTAGACGGACCCAGCCTGAGGCGGCCCCTGGCAGGAAGGAGCTGGCCTCGGGTTGCCCCACTCTGCTGCGCAGCCCTGTTCCCTCATGCGGGCTGGTTTCTTTAACGAGACCATCTGTCTGGCTTTCCTCACTCCGCTGAGCCCGATGGGGCCATCCATCTCCCCCATCCCCATCCCCGTCTGTCTGTCACCACGTGGGCCCCCACCGTCTCTGACCGGCTCCGATGGGGGGCTGTGGCAGGTTTGGCCTCCGGCCTTCCTGTTTATTCTTCTCATCTGGCCACATCTGTCCCCCGTGCTGAGTCACTCACTCCATCTGCCTGTCCTCGCTGCAGGACAGCGGCCGTCTCTTCCTGGCTCTCCCTGAGCCACGTGGCGGCCCACGCGTGTATCAGGTGCCAGCACACGCGTGGGGCTGGGACTGTGAGCGGTTTCGTGGCGGCCTGCGCGTCTGGTGGGGGGAAGTGCCCCTCAGGGCCAGCCTCCACTTGGGTGACCCTGGAGGGGCACGGGGCCCATATGGTAACTCTTGGAGAGGTCAGGCCTTGCTAAGGCCACAATCAGGTCCGGGAGGAACTGAAATGCTGGGTGTAAGGCAAGACCTTTCAATTTGCATCTGAGCACAGAAGTGAGGGAAAGGTGGGCATCTCAAACCGGGATTCAAGTACCAGCAGGGCAGTTTCCAGGACCTAGAGCTCTGAATTTGGGCAAATCTTTCCAAATCTGACTTTTTTCATATCTTTTGAAAAACAAATGATTTGCGTTAAGGTAGTAAAACACCATCATATATTCCATAGGCCAAGCACCTACTTCCCCCTTCTGCTAGCAACAGCACCCCGAATTTTCCTTGGCCCCCCACTCCCAATTCCTGGGATTTGGCCAGGGCAGACATCTGGTTGACTCCAGGAGAGGGCGCATGACCAAGAAATAGCCAACCAGAGCACTGCAACCCCCACCCCCAATCAGTGATTGGTTCAGGGGCACCAAGCCAGGCCAATCAGGGCCAGAATCTTTGCTGAACTTTTCTAAGGCGAGGCCTACTCCTTTCCCCTGGGTCTGTGAGTGAGCCGGTGGTAGAGGCCCAGCTCCACACAGCTGCCAAGTGGTGAGAGCCAGCCTGCAAATGAAACCAGAACAGAGGAGAACAGAGCCAAAACACGGAAAATGAGAGCAGTTTTAACAAGCCCCTAGATCCAGCTGGGCCTGAAGCCAGCCCACCTCTGGACTTTTCCATTATCCGTGCCAATACATTCCCTTTTATGATGTAGTCGGAGTTGGGTTGTGTCACTTGCAACCCAAAGAGTCTTTGATATATTTCTAAAAGGGACTAACACCTGCCTGATATGCAGTAAGTACTCAAAAAGTATTTATTTTAAAATAAGGTCTTTATGACTGGGGGGGGGGGGGGGAAAGCCCCTCTCAAGAGCTAACGTATCCTATGATTCTATGTGCATAACATTCTCGCCCCGGCCATTACAGAGATGACACACAGATGTGTGGTTGCCAGGGGTTAGGGATGGTGGGTGGGAGGGAGGCAGACGGGACAATAAACTAGGGGCACGAGGGGCATCTTTGTGGGGATGAGACGGTTCTGTGCCTCGATGGCTGTGGTGATGTCTCCAACACACCACAGCGATAAAATGATGCCTACGTTGTCCCAGCGCCAGTTTTCTGCTCTTGGTATCACACTGGAATTACGCAGGACGTCACCGTTGGGGGGAAATGAGCAAAGGGCACGTGGGGCCTCTGTGTGCTAAGTCTGCCACTTACTGTGAATGTCTAATAATTCCAAAATAAAAAGGGAAACTTCGTAGGCTGCCACAACCCAGAAGTTCTTGGACCCTAGATGGGGGAGGGCATGGGTGTTAGAATCAGAGCGCGGATGTTGCCGGGTCTGAATCCCAGCATGGCCATTCACGAGCCCAGTGAGCTGGGGTCGGTCACATCTCGTGTCTTCTCTCACCCTCAGTCTGTGAAATGGGGCTCCCGGCCTCACTCGTGGGGTGGTAATGAAGAGCCTTCCACTCCCCCACCCCCACTCCAAGGAGGGTGTGCACAGACCTGGACCGGGCTTTGCACCTGACTTTGAAGGATAGCCTCTCACGAGGAAGTAAATCATGCAGGGCTCGCCAGCAGTGAAAGAAATTATGAGGATAGCGGACGCTGGGTGGTGTGGCTCGAGGCGGGGCTGAAGTTTCTCCGACCCCACGCATGTATTTCATGGTTCTCTTGTGGCTTTACAATGCCTAAAATTCCCTCATCTCCGTACCTACCCCTCAGGTTAAACATTGTCCACTCCTATGTTCTATTCCTCTCTTAAATCTGGAGGAGAACACCCGAAGCCACTACAGTGTGAATGAATTTATGACAAGGTTTGGGGTGAGGCCTGTTGAAAGTAGGCAGAGGAGGGGCACGGGACCAAGGGGAGAATAATGCCGAAGGCAAACTTTGCCTGCCCTGGCTGGCTCTCGGTGATCATCTATTTAAAGGCCTCCGCTTGCTGTCCGTGTTGATGCAGATCCTTTTGAACAGTTTCAGGGCCGCTGTCTTTATTTAATGCAGCTCTGAGCCTGGCTGCACAGGGACCCAGAGCTAAGAGGAGGCTGGCTCCTGGTGATGCTTAATAGCCAGGTGAGCACGTGGAGCTCCTGAGTGGGAGGAGCAGCTGTGCCAGGTGGCAGGGGCCATGGTTGACAGCCTGTGCTCTCTGCTGCTGGGAGGATGGAGCATGCTGGGGCTGAAAATTCCCACCTGGGAGCCAGGCAGAGGCGCTTGTGAGAAGAGCCTCTCAATTTCAAATGAGCTGGTGATTGGGTGGGAGAGAAAAGGCTTTATTAAGTAGTGGCTGAGAAAAAGCCAGGACCCGAGCTGGCTTCAGCAAACAAGAGAGTATGTTGGTTTGTGTGGCAAGCAATCTTCAGGAATGGCTGGATCCAGGACTTCCTGTGAGAACATTTAGTAGTTCCTGAGACCACATGTCCTATTTAAGATGTGGGGAAGAGCAAGCCTCTGGCCGGGTATCCCCTGCAAGTCCTGAGAGTCTTTCTGATTGGCCTGGTTTAGGTCACGTGCCCATTCCCCAACCCAATCATCATGGCCAGAAGGAGGGGATATGCTGATTGTTTGGGCCCGCTCCAGGGGGCCGGCAGAGTTTGGGAGGGTATTTTATTCAAGCCTCCCAGAGGGCAGAGGTCCCAGAGCAGGGCTGAGCTGGTTAGGAGGAAAGCAGAACTAGCTCATGACAACTTAGCCTGCATTCACGTGCTTTATCCGAACTACCCTTCTCAGCCTCTGCAGGGATTCTTCTTCCCGTTTGACAGATGAGAACCCAGAGGGAGAGGATCTTGCCCAAGTCCACATCTTTAGACAGGGATTCCAGCCTTATTCTATTTTGTTCCAAGTCCTTTCAACCCCTCCTGGTTCAGCCCATCCCCCTGCCCCTGCCCCTGATATTCCAGAGCATTTAGACTCCTAGATTTGGGACCTGGAAGGGCTCTTAGAGCTCATTCCTTCCAATTTCCTCCAGTGACATGCTCAAGGTCACACAGCCAGTGAGCACAGAATAGAGACTAGAATCCATGTCTAATTGTCCCGTATGCCCCCCTACTTGGGAACCTGGTCTTAACCGCATGGGCCTGGGCTTGATTTGCTTGATGGCCTCAGTTTCTCACCGCCCCCCCCCCCAGCCCCCTTACTGGGTTCCCGGGGGCCCTGTGGCTCGGGGGCCCTGACTGAGGGACTGTGCTCTCCCGGATCTCAATGCTACAGCTATCTGCTTGTGTCTTACTCCTCCTCTAGAACATTTGCTTTCCTGCTAATTGCTTTGTTCTAATTCTTCAGAGGTAATTTTCTTCTGTTACTTTATTTCTACAGTTAACACCTCCAATTAATTTCATAGCTCTTGAAAGTTCTCACATAAGTTGCCCTAAAAACCCCTCCAGTTTAACCATCGCGGGTGAGAACGACGTCCCTGGGAGCAGGGTGATCTAGGCACGCCTACCGCATCTGAAGCCCTTGGACGCACTGGTTGCATTAGATGCTCCTAGTAGCCTTTCCAGTGTAGGCTCATTTTACAGAGAGGGAAAACCGAGGGTCTAGGGCCCTAGTGTGGGCAGAGCTGGGATTCTAACCACTACCCCCTCCTCTGTCCTGAGCTCCCAGCACAGGGAGAGCTAGTTAGTGGTTGGTCCCAGTTCCCGGATACACTTCTGGCCTGCTGGGGCGGCCCTGGAGGGAACTTGGCGGCCCTACCAGCTCTGCCCCGGTGACTCTCTGCCTGTCCCCGGATCCTGCTCTGAGTAACTGCCCGGGCAGGTGGGAGGGTATGAAATCCAGGGCAACACGGTCTCAGCATCCCTGCATGGACCAGAAAAAGTGGCAGCTCCAGCATCTCCAGGGGAGAGGAGGGGGGACGATGCAACACCAACTACATTCGCAGAGAAATAAAAAATGATTTCAAATTCTATTTTCCCGTCTCTCTCAGCACATCCCCTGGCGCTATTTTATCTAGTAAATAGGAGGCCTACTTGTTATTCTCAATTATGATATTAATTCTCCAGGTGACCCTGGGCTACTTACCTCACTACTCTGAGTTGGTTTCTCTATCTATCACCACCCGCTCAAGGACAAAAAGATGTTCTCGCAGGAAGGGAGCGTCCTGCGTCTGGAACAGACCCGGGCCCTCATTACCCAGCAGGCACTGCGGGTGGGGGCACTGGGTGGCCGGCAAGGGGTGGACAGCAGCTTGGCTCCAGGCGCCTGCTCTTATTCTCTTTCTCCCCTTGCCTAACCACAGACCCCTCTCTTTTTGTACTTGTTAGCTTCACAGTCTCTTCTGCCAACCTCCCTGTCCTGTTAGATTCTGGAATTTTCTCCTCCTCCCCCACCTCCCAGAGTTGGGGGAGGGGGTAACGGCAAATTCCCAGCTGGGTACCAACTTCCACCATCATGTGGTTGGTAGATATTATTTTCATATATCTCCAGCCATCTCACCTCCTTGGGGGCAAGGTTGCCAAGGGTAATCGGCCTCGAATTTGTTTACCTCAGCGCTCCCTCTCCCTCTCGTCCCTCCATCTCCTCCATCCCACCGTAGCTCCCTAAACCATCTGGAATCAGGCTCTTGATTCTCCCTTCCCCCACACGTGAGCCGGAGAAGGCCAGTTTGAGCACCGTGTGGGAGGCCCAAGCTTCCCTCCAACATGGGCAACCGGATTTGGAAAACAGCTCATTGGTGACAAAGGAAAAATACAAATAATGAACTGCAGAGACCCCGGGATGGGGTTTGGCAAATACAGATGAGGCGAGTCCCTGATGAAAAATTCTAATGATTTTTGCTTTTGTTCTGAACTGAAAACTAATTCTGAAATGCAGCTCGTCAGGAAAGAAAGGGTTTGGGCGGGGACTTCTGCAGGAGCCCAAGAGCTGGAGGGCCTGGAGGGCTCCAGGAGCTCCCCGGGGCAAACCTCTGCTTTCCCCTGCCAAATGACTTTGGGGACCTTCTGGGTGACGGGCAGGAAGTGTTATCTTTTGTCGTTGGTTTTGACAGAGAAGGAAACTGAGGCTTAGAATGTGAATTGCTTCTACACAGACCTGGGTCTGCATCCGTGATGGCTTGAGGCTCTCACCTGGGTCATTCTCCTGAACCGAGCAGGCGGCCTCCGCAGGGGCACGGATTTCCACAGCGTAGGGAAGATTTCAGGTCAGATCTGTGACAAATCCTCTCTTGAAACCCTGGGCGACTGTCAAAATAATTACCGACCCCAAGCCCCAGGCGCTGATCCATCAGAGCTGTGGCCAGCCACGGGATGGGACAGGTCCAGGGGACCCTGGAGGCTCAGGGACACCAGAATGGCCAGGACAGAGGAGCTGGGGGCGGTGGGGAGCCGGAGGCAGCAACTACTCTCTATCTGGGATGGCCGTCTTTCAATATTTTAGCAACTGGTTCACACCACCCCGTGTCCCCGGGTGACCCTCCGTGTGGCTCCAGCTGCTACCTGGACAGGGACCCAGCACGCGCCTTCCACAGAAGCCGGATCTGCCGTGCTGTGCAGCTTCCTGTCCTCGTTGACACAGGCCTGGGACGCCAGGAAGCAGGTGGGAGGCCAAGCTCTCGCTCGTTCATCTGGCCAGCCTCTCTGGCCTCAGTTTTCTGATCTGTGAGTTGGGCGCAACCCTAGCACTTGGTGTTTTGGATTCTTGGGGAGAGAAGACGGCCCTGGCCCAACACTTGCCCAGATGACTTTCCTTGCTCCTGTCCGCCCACGCTGCCCACCGTGCGGGAAGCTACACAGAGGACTTGCCGCAAAGCTGCTGCTGCGTCCCTCCGGCCTCACGACCTCACTCCGGAGAGGAACTGGGTGGCAGATAGGAGAGGTGGAAAGGGCTCTAGACAGCACATGTCGTGGTAGCCCCTCTGGTTTCTGGCCAGGATACCACCCATCAAAGCCTGAGGGTCCCTGTAGCTCCCGGTTCAGAGTCCCCTGCGGTGCACGCGGGTTCTGGGTCCCCACCTCAGTCCTGCTAAGAATCGCCGAAGCAAGGCCACGAAACTGCCCTTTCAAATGCACGACTCCGGAGAGTCTCTTGCTTTGAAATGCTTGTGACCCTCTACCCTAGACTAGATGCCAGGCTTCTGGGGACAGAACCCCCCTCAACTGTCTCCTCCCCTGCCCCAGACTGCCTGAGTTTGAGCCCCATCTTTGCCACGACAAGCTGGCAGAGTTTGGCGGGGTGCCTCACATCCCTGCCTCAGCTGTCTCATCTGTGAAATGGGAGAGAAGCAGAACCCACCGCCTCTGTTTAGCCTCCTCCAAGCCCTGCTTCCTAGGGGGTAGAGAGCATCGTGACTCAGGTAGGTGTCACAGATGGGAGCCAGTCCCTAGACTGGTCCCTCTCCTCATCAGGAACCGGTGGTGATCTTTTTCAGGAGTAGGGAAGGCTCTGCAGCCAAAGCCGCGAGGCTTCCAATCCTGGTTTCACCGCTTGTCGTCCGTGTGATCTTGGGCAAGTGCCTTCTCAGAGCTGGAGCGCAGCTCTCCCACCGTCAACTCACGAACAGATCAGTAAAACAAAGTGACTGAAAATAGTGATAATTGTGAAGGCAAGACAAAGGGGGACGTACAAGGACTGTGCGCGGGGTGGGGGCGGGGCGCTTCTCGGAGCTGGCACCTGAGTTAAGACCTGAATGGCTTGGTATCACCTGGCGTGGAGCAGAGGCTGGCTCGGTATCACCTGGGAGCAGAGGCTCCCAGGCAGAGATGACCTCAAGCCTAGGCCTTGGGGCAGGAAGGCATCTGGTGTGGCTGGCCCAGCCTCCTGAGGGAGGAGCCGTGGGGGGGGAGAGGTCAGAGGTCAGCAGCAGGCAGTTCTTCCAGGGCGTTTGCATTAAGGTCACACGGTGACTTGGGGCCTCAGGTTCTGTAAGGAATCTAAGATTGTTCCCAAGTCTGGGCACTGGGATCGCATTTGAAGACATCATGATGTGCTTCTTTACATCACTGTCAGCCTCTCTGCCTCTCTGCCATCGGGTGATGGGTGATGGCAAAGAACATTCCTTCTCCTTTGTTTCCGCAAACCTAAAATCCAGCCAGAGCTTCTCAGACCTCTTTTCAGAGGTCTTTGGATGTAGTGCCCCAGGGAAGGAGAGAGCCGGTCACTTTCGGGCGTAGGTCCTGGAGGGGCTTGGTATCTGTGTTTGCCCCTCCTTCTTGGATGGCGGGTCGGCCGCTCATTTGAGGGGTGCACTAACCCTCTCTGGAGGCCTGGCTCTGGGGACAGGAGTGGGCTGCAGGGAGAAGGAGCAGGAAGGAAGGAGGCAGAGACGGTGTGGGGAGGGAGGGCGACTGTTGCCATGGAAGTTGCTGCAAGGTATTCTGGGATCAAAATTCTCACTGCAGAGGACCGGGTGGGGGGGCGGGTGGCTGGGGAAGGTGATGGGGAAGCCAGTGTCTCTTTTGTCCTTGGCGCTTTCCCGCATCCCTGCAGACA
>CM052895.1:76310222-76370738 GCA_028534135.1 Potos flavus | reverse complement strand
TGCCTTCTCCCCCGAATCTGCTGAACTGGGGTTTGCTGCGCATCTTAATCGACTTCTTTCCACCCACCACATTAAATGCAGTTAATCTACTCTTGCAAATGGCTAATTTTGAAAATCCGCTTATCAGAATTAGGTCCTCAACATCCATATTTATTTACTTTTCATTTTCATAATCTTTTTTTTTTTCCTCCATGTGTATGACTGAATTCCGTTTTCGATTGTCTGGCTCTATCTCACAGGTCCTGGAGGGGGGATCGGGGGGATAAGGGCCAGGTTAGGCGCAAATTGGAAACGGGGACACGGCAGGGATGGAAGAGGCGGGTTTAGAAATTCACTTCAAGGGTCAGAGGGCTGGGCTCTCCTGGGTGGGGAACCGTCTCTGGGAAATTACGGAAAGCCGAGGCTTGAGCAAAACCAGGTTAAGAAGATGAGAACGTCTTGACAGGTGACGGGCTCTTGGGGCACACCTCTGTTGTACCAGCAGCCATGGCGGAAACATGCAGGAGAAGGGTTGAGAGCCGCAGCTGTTCCCCAGTGCCCGCTGGGTGCCAGGCTCTGTGCCGAGTGTGTGGTCCATGTCACCCTCAGTGTCCCCGTCAGCCCTGACAGGGGCGTGGGAGCCGTCGCTTACGGATAAGAGAACTTGTGTCAGAGCCAGACCCAGGTTCCTGTCCAGACTGCACACTTTGCATGATATTGTCAAGCGTGCAAGCTTTGGTTTATCCATTTGAGTGTACAGGAAGCACGAGCGCGTGGGTGTTTCCCACAGACTCACGGGAGAGATGGGTTTTCAGAATCTGGAAAATGGCTCACCAGGTTGCAACCAGGAGCGGGGCCTTCCTAACGGTTAGAGACTGAAAGTTTGATGAGAGTCTTTTTTTTTTTATATAAAGATTTTATTTATTTACTTGAGAGAGAGTGAGTGTGCGAGAGAGCATGAGCAGGGGGAGGGGCTGAGGGAGAAGCAGACTCCCCGCTGAGCAGGGAGCCTGACAATGTGGGGCTCCATCCCAGGACCCCGGGATCATGACTGAGCCAAAGGCAGCCCCTTAACCCACTGAGCCACCCAGCCGTCCCTTGATGAGAGTCCTTAAAGAGCTGGGAAGAGGGGCTAGGCCATTTGACCCCTTGAAGGAATTATTCATTTAGTGTTCTTTTTGTCCTTGTTGGTCCCCCCTCCCCTTGTTTAAGAGCTTATTTGGGACAACATCTACAGCAAAAACCTGGATTTTGTTTTATTTTATTTCCTTTCCTTTGGACATAGACTGGGCACCTCCTATGCGCCAAGCGGTGTTAGGCAGAACACCGAGATGGAAGGATGAATCAAATGTATTTCTAGCTACAGGAAGCTCACATTTAGTGGATTTTAAAAGAAAGTCTCAGAACAACAAAGTATTAACACATACATACAAGATAATTTTATTCTCTCAAAGAACAGCTAAGTTATTTTGTAGCCACCTGCTCTGGCAAAATAAGTGGAGATTTTCAGATCTAATGGAAATTTCTAAAGCGTAAAGCATTACACTTTGGTGGTTGAGATTATGACTGAGTTGTCAGCAGACCTGAGCTCCAGCTGCAATTCTGCCACATTCACCATGTGACCTTGGGCAAGTCAGGGTCTCAGTATCCTCATTCGTAAAATGGGGATTATAGTGATATCTACCCGTAATTTTGTGCAGATTTAAATGAATGCTGCGTGTCGTGCTCAGAGGGCAGTATCAGACCAGGGCATACTCCTAACAACTCAAGAGTGAACATCGTTATGTATAATAATTTACTCAAACTCAGGAAATAAAATTTGAAGGCAGAGAAATAAACATTGATCAACTGCTTTCTAACATTGAAAGCATGTCTGTAAAGCACACGGGAAGTGGATTAAATCGTCAGTGGGTGCCAGGCGCTGGCTGAATGGCAAGGTGGACCCATGGTTTCCTCGTGGTAAGGACCCCTCTCGAGTCACCCTGTCCCCTCTTTCCCTTCTCGACTTCCTGCCTCTCTCAGAATTGAATGATGTCTGTAGGGTACACTAGTGTAAGTTCCTTCAGCCTTGTAAGAAGCCTATATTTGATCCCCCACCTCGCCCACCTGAGGGGAAGAACTTTTTGCGGAAGACACAATTTCCTCCCGTCCCATGTTAGCGGTGTGTGGGCGCATGTCTGCAGGAAGGGAAACAGTGGGAGTGTGTGTGTGTTGAAGCAGGGAGAAAGCAGGCGGTGTGTGTGCAGGGGAGACACCTGTGGGTGTGGGCGTGGGGATTTGTGAATGAATGAGCCCCCTATGTGCACAGGGACCGAGGGCGTAGAGGGGACAGCGACCTAGGGAGAGGGCCATGATCAATAAAACCAATTTTTCCAACGTCCGCTGTGGGTCAGGAGCCCTCCTGCCTCAGCGCACCCGAGTGAGCCTATGCGGACAGGCTAACGTTCTCCACGGTGGGACCTGGAGACGCAGCTCGGGGAACCGAGGGCCTCGTAGGTGAGGGGTGGTCGATTGGGCCACCAGGCTGTGACAGTGCGTTCTGGGAGGCTGGGGGCACAGGTAATGGAGAGAGAGGGAGAAACTGGTAACAGGGATGTGATCTGGCTTCGGAGGTGGGAAAGGTAGGAGGTGAGAGCACAGAACCACGTAGACGCGAGGGGAGAAGGCTGAACTCAGGGTGACCCTGTGAGCGGCGTCTGGGCCTGCCGTCACCATGGTTCTGACCCGTCGGGGTGAGAGGACAGCGAACAGAGGCCCCAGGGGGAGGCTGAGCCCCGACCCAGGGAAATGAGGGCTCCGCTCTGGTGCGGAGGAAGCAGTGGGACTCAGGAAGGGGGCGGGCGGAGGGAAGGCGAGGATCTGCGGTGACGGAGCTAGACAAATACCAGGTATTTATAGTATTATCTGTTGATTTTGAAAGCTGAGTCAAGCTGCATTTAAAATATGAGGTTACACACTGGAGGAAAGAATCAGGTGTCTTATTTAAAGAACACGGAAAAGCTCTAGAAGGAGGGTCTCCAAGTGGGAATGAACAGAAGGGACAAGAGGCTCTGGCTGGGACCCTCCCCTCCCAAATTTCACGTTCCCCTTTAAGAATTGTCAGTTCTGTCTCTAGTACTATGGGAATCTCCCAAGATGTGGCTTCTTGCTCGAAGACTCTGGCTCAAGCAGAATAAAAACCTTCCCTAGATTCCTTAAGTACAGTTGAGCAGGGCTGAAAAAAAAATTTTGCATACACACCCAGACACCCCCACGCCTCATGCGCGCTCCCCTCCCCCCCGCAACACCCCCCTCCCCGTCTCTCACTTGAACCTTTTGGAGCACTGAGCCTATCTTGCCCTGATTAGTCCCACCCCACTGTATTTGTGGCCAGGTCATTTTTACTTGCTGGCAACAGAAAACCCAGCCCAGACTGGCTTAGGCAGAAGAGGCTATGTATTGGTTCTCATCATTGAAAAGTCAAAGGGTGGTCTTTATAGACATAGGAGGATCCAGGATTGAGATAGGGTCCTTGGGACTCAGTTTCTCTCTTTCTCTTGGGGGCCTGCCTGCTGCTGGGCTGGCTTCAATCCAGAGCTCAGTGTGGGGGCCCTCAGAAGCCCAGAACTTCCCCTCTGGGGTGGCAAGGCACCCCTGCAGCCCTTCGAGTTTTCTTCCTTTTGGGGTCCTCTCCGGAGGCAGATCAGGCTGATCCTGAACGCACTGGCTTGAATTGGACCTTTGCAGGCCGACCACTGTGCCTGGGGTATGGCATGAACTGATCAGTTGGGGTCTCGGTCACGGCCCACCCCCAGAACCCAAAGGAGAACGTGAGGGCAGGCTGGAGAGATGCTGGCCAGCCAAACCTCAGATATCCACTAGGGCCACGGAGGAGGCTCTCTGGGACGCCGGGCATGGGAGGGGCCACTGTCCCATGGCTCAGGGCTCTCTCCTCACACTCTCCTCTCCTCTCCAGTGCAGCTGATGAGGCCTGTGGGGCCTCTGATTGGGAACCCAGCTTGCGTGCTACAACTCACGAGCACTCAAGGGAAAACCAGAACAGAGCAAAGAGAATGCAAAAGGTAGGAACGCAGTTCTAGGAACCACAGTTAGCGGATGGCTGTTGGTCATTTTCTGGCTGCTCAGGATCCACCCTCTTCACAGATGTTACCCCAAATTCCCCCCCCCGAATCTGAGTGACTCAGGCACTCGTCTCCCGGGGCAGAAACAAAAGTACTAGCCTCCCCCTCCCCAAGCCCAGATGCACACCAGTGCGGGCCCAGGGCCTGAGCTTTCCCATCGGATGGCTGCTGGAAGCCTGGCTCTTGATCCAGTGTCTCAGGGACCTTGGGGACAGCAGGAGGGCCTGTCCTGTCCCCCTGCAGCTCTGGCACTTTGGCGACCCCAGCACCACCCCGGCAAGCCTTCGAGTCATCCGCCTGGCTTCCCGCTTCTTCAGCATCCTTCCTGCTCATCCCCAGGCCTGGTCCCCCAGCCTCCTGAGTTGAGGAGGGCCCCAGAAGCCATCTAATAATTCCCTTTTACTGGAATTGGCCACAGCACCGTGCAGACACACTCCCGAAGTTCAAGTTTCTGTCAAGTCAGAAACTGTTGGCTGCAGACCTGGTCCAAGAGGAAACTGCCTCTTGCCCCAAAGGGGAGAGAACTTCACAAGCCCCTAGGCTGAGTGCTTGCTTCCGGCTCCCAGCCAGACCCTTGTGGAAGTTGCCCTCAAGACCAAGGTCAGAAGAGCCCTTTCCAAGAGGCTTCCCCTCTCTGGCACTTCCTAGCAGTCCTCGTGTCTAGTCTGAGCAACAGGCTTGTCCCTGGCTCACTGGTGGGACTCTGGCAAGTTGCTCGGTGAATGAGCTCATGCACACTGAAGTTTTGATCAGTGTGTTTATCTCCCACTCACCCACCTCTGCAGTAACTGAATTTCTTCTCCTTGCCCTTAGGGTGTCTTTCCTCTCCCAGCCTCCACAGCCAAGCATGAGTCACTTGCTGCAGAGCCAGACATCCAGGCTGCAAAGGCTCAAAGCCACTGGCCCAGGCACAAAGCAGGAAGACGCTGATAGACAGGGTTTTGTGTTGGCTGGGGCTGAGGGGGAGGAGAGGTGGGAGGGGACCCCGCGCTGGAATAGCCGGGATTAGCGGATTAGCGTTACGTGGCCCCCCTTTCACACCCTGCCTTCACGCTCCTCCTGGAGGATGGCCTCCGTGCTCCCTGTCGCTGCATTGCCCTGAGAAGTGTTGCAGGCGCCTGGGGTCACAAATGGTCAGCTGGCTCGCCATCGGTGCTCTGGGTAGGAGCACCGCTGGTCTGAGCCCCAGGAAGGAGAGGCCACTTCCCCACTCTGGTCATCCTCCAGAATGGAGGCTGGAGCACCTTGAGAGGGGACAGTGGATAAAGAGAAAGACACTTCCTGCCCCGGCTCATGGGCGCAGAGCCTTGCAATGGCTCATGAAGCCAGGGTGGCTGTAGGACTAGGATCGCCGGCTAAAGGTCCGCCCTGTGCCTCTAGGCAACGGGTGGGCTCCCTTGGGGGCAGCACTCAGTTCTGAACTTTGGTGTCTGTACCAGAGTTACACATCCAGAGAAAGAGGGACGGTGCAGTCACCGGCGGAACTCGGCTAATTCGCAGTCACGCTGCTGAGAAGTTCCCGGCCCTGGTCCTGTGTGAGGTTGTGCCTCGCGGTCAGCACGGTGGGGCGTGAGGTCCATCCACTGCAGGGAGCTGGAGGCTAGGGGGCTCACCAGAGGAGGAAAAGCTTCTAAAAAGGATGGCCCAGAGCACTGAGCCCTGTGGTCCAGCAAACCTTTCCTGGAAACTCCCTAGCCAGAGACCTTCATATCTGCCCCTCCGAGATCTCCAAGTCTGTGCCAGAAGTTTCCCGGGATGATTTCTACTTAGCTCCGTGTGGATGGTGGGGCTCAACACCAGAATCCCAATTTCTGCCAGAGAGCTGGTACTCTGTAGGTCTTCGCTGCTATTTGCTGAAGAAATGAATTATCTACTCCCAAATAGACAAGAAGTGGTCAGCTAGTCACCATCTGGCCTGGACGTGACACAACCACTCAAATGTTGGAGCTGCACTGGTTGCGTCAAAAATCAGAATTAAATCTACTCAGATGCCACGGTTAAAAAGACCCGATGATATATTGGCCTGGTGGTTTCTTTTATGAAAACAGCACGAAAGCGTTACCTATTTTTCACTCAGAGCTCACTTGAGGTGCGTTCCATTTTGGACTTTATAATTTATTTTAGGGCTCCCGCTGCATCTCTGCTCTCTGAGTCTTGCCATCGCTCTGGGCTAAAAGCAATAACCGACCTCGGAAGAAGAAGGAGAAAGGCTCCGCATCGCAAGAGCACAGCCTCTGAAAGGAGAACATTTTCTGGAGACCTCAGGTGGTAGCCGCAGCAAGCCGCCTTCTGTCCGGGAGGCCGGCTGAGGCCACCTTTCATCAAAGGCTGCAAACACTTCAGCACAAAAACAACCCACAGCCACGGAGTGGGAAAGGTTCTGCTTCCGTGTGCGGGCATCTGTTGGCAATACTCCGGTAATGATGAGTAACGTTTGAGTAACGCTTGGGCAAAGTTTCCTGGCCGGTGGGTGGAGGCTGTGGGTGGCTGCATGTGGCATGCTTGACCCCCAGACCAGGGACCCTCGCCCGGGGCTGCTCACCAAGGGTGCGAGGGGAGCACCCCAAAACACTTCCAATGGTTATTTGTTTGTGTTAATCCCTGTGGGAAAAAATACCCTCATGCAGCAAACCTGTGCTTTCACACATTACTTTCAAGAGGAGGGTAATGGTATTTAGATTTGAAACAAGTGAGTCGATTTGCTGGAAACATGTAAGTAAATAACAGTACATGTGATACGCGGGTATAACAAAACTCATGTGAAGGGCTGGAGTGTGGGGAGAGTGGCTTTGTGCTGCGTTGCTGTGGCCCTGGGAAGCCTGCATGGACACCGGGCTCCCTGCTTCTGCCTCCTTTAAACAGTGATCAACGTTTCTGAAGCCAGAGAGTGGTGGATACAATACAAATTCACAATGGAATGCGGAGGTAAGATGGGGGAAGGATTTCTTCTTCTTCTCCTCCTTCTTCTTCTTCTTCTTCTTCCTCCTCCTCCTCCTCTTCCTCCTCCTTCTTCTTCTTTCTGGTGTCAATAACCTCCTCCCCAGATTTCTTTGTCTCATCTTTATAGAAGGAGATGATCAAGCCATGAATGATAGATCAAAAATAAACAGACCATGTGGGGAAGTCTAGCCCTCTCACCCATTTCACAGAGGAATAAACCAAGTCCCAAGAGGTGAAAGTGACTTGGTTATTTGGTAAGTTACAACTGGCTCCAGAAAGCTCTTTCAAAGACAAAGCCCAAGTTTCCAGACGTGGAAACAAATGCCCACAAATCAATAAGAAGAAAGACCCGGGGCGCCTAGGTGGCTCAGTGGGTTAAAGGCTCTGCCTTCGGCTCAGGTCATGATTGCAGGGTCCTGGGATCGAGCCCCGCATCGGGCTCTCTGCTCAGCAGGGAGCCTGCTTCCCCTTCTCTCTCTGCCTGCCTCTCTGCCTACTTGTGATCTCTCTCTCTGTCAAATAAATAAATAAAATCTTAAAAAAAAAAAAAAAGAAGAAAGACCCAGTAGAAAAATAGGAAAGGATTTCAAAGAAAATATAAACAACATTTAAATATCAGAAAAGACGTTCGACCTCATGCACAATAAGAAAGATGCAAATTAAAATTATATTGACACATCTGCTTCTAGCTGTGATAGACTAGCATGTATCAGACCAGTCATTCTACGGAGAATAATTAGGAAAACTGGATGAAATTGTACAAAAACCACTGTTCGAAGATACTGGAGAGTTACCAAGGCTCCAAGCTCCCAGAGAGAGGGGCAGCTCAGAGAGGGAAGCCTGATATCTGGCAGTGCTCTACCTCTTGAGGCATTTTCTAGTTCTGAAGCAGGAACTGAGAGGCTGAGAAGAGCTTCTGGCAATTTTGTGGGGTTGGGGAGACAAAAATTGGAGTGCAGGTCTCTTAAGTAAGGACCCTCTTTGCACACCGATGTTCATAGCAGCTTACTCACAATAGCCCAAAGGTAGAATCAACCCAAGTGTCCATTGACAGACTGCGTATAAGCCAGTCCCAGGAAGACAGATACTGTATGATTCCACTTATATGAGATATATAGAGCAGACAAACTCATAAAGACATAAAGTAGAATGGTGGTTGCCAGAGGGTGGGGTGGGGGGAATGGGAAGTCATTGTTTAATGGGTACAGAGCTTCTTCAGTTTTGTAAGATGGAAAGAGTTCTGGAGATAGATGGTGGTGATGGTGGCACAGAACAAGGGGAGTGTACTCAATGCCATTGAACTGTACATAAAAAATGGTTCAGGGGCGCCTGGGTGGCTCAGTAGGTTAAGCCTCTGCCTTCGGCTCAGGTCATGATCTCAGGGTCCTGGGATCGAGCCCCGCATCGGGCTCTCTGCTCGGCAGGGAGCTTGCTTCCCCCTCTCTCTCTGCCTGCCTCTCTGCCTACTTGTGATCTCGCTCTCTCTGTCAAATAAATAAATAAAATCTTAAAAAAAAATAGTTCAGATGGTAAATTTTATGTTACACATAGTTAAGAAAGAAAGAAAGAAAAGGAAGAAAGAAAAGAAAAGAAAAGAAAAAAGAAAAGATGTAAGGACCCTGGTAAACAGCCCAGGCTTTTATTTGAGACCCAAAGGATTATATACTAGGAGTAAGTGCCCCAGAACTAAACCAGCCCTCTCTCACGGATGGCGGGCCCACGTCAAATCACCTTAATTCCTGATTTGTTAAATGCAACATGAGATGACTGGTGCTCCTAGCTTAGGCAAAAGTAAAAGTAAATTCTACTTGGAGAAAGGTAACATCCAAAGCCTCAAATTACCTTTTCCATGTTTATCTATTATGTCTGATACTCAGTGAAAAACCAAAATGTAGAGATAAACAAATGGAACAAAAATCAAGAGAAAAACCACACATTAGAAACATATCACACGGATCCAGATATTTTAGGCATCAGGGCTAGACTTTAAAATAACTGTAGTTACTGGGGGGGGGTAGGGGAAAGAAATAAAATAACTATAGTTACTATAGTCAACAAATTAGATGACAAGAATTTCAGCAGGGAACTGGAAACTATCAAAAAATAATCAAATGGAAATTCTAAAAATGATAAAAGGAGATGATAAATTTGACAAAAGATGTGCAAGATCTGCACATGTAAAACTCAAGACATTGCTGAGAGATTAAAGGAGATATAAATAAACAGAGGAATATATGTGTTCATGGATCAGAAGACTCAATGTGGTTAAGATGTCAGTTCTCCCCAAATTGATCTATAAATTCAATGCAGCGGTTTTTTTTTTTCGTAGAACTTGACAAGTTGATTCTAAAATGTATATGAAAAATACAAATGATCTGGAACAGACATTTTGAGAAAGAAGAGTAAGTCGGGGGAACTTACAGTACCTTATTTCAAGACTTATTATAAAGCTACAATAGTCAAGACAGTGTAGTATTGGTATAAGGTAGACATATAGATCAATAGAGCAGGAATGTGAGTCCAGTAGGAGACCACACTATTTGACAGAGATACCAAAGCAACTAATGAAGAAGGGATATTATTTTTAAGAAATTTTGCTGGTGGGGTGCCTGGGTGGTTTAATCTGTTAAGCGTCTGACTCTTGATCTCAACTCAGATCTTGATCTCAGGGTTGTGAGTTCAAGCCCCACATTGGGCTCCAGACTGGGTGTGGAGCCTACCTAAAAAGAAAGAAAAAAAAAAGAAGAAGAAGAAAGAAAAAAATGTTACTGACACACTTGGATAACCATATGCAAAAAGAAAAATAAGAACCTTGACCCTGACCTTACACCGCATACAGAAATTAACTTGAAATAGATCATAGATCTAAATATAAAAAATAAAACTATAAAGCTTCTAGAAGAAAATATTAGTGATCTTAGGTTTGGTAAAGATTTCTTAAATATGTCACAAAAAATGAGCTATAAAAGAAAAATCAATAAATTAAATTTCATCCAAATTAAAAATATTTACTCTTCAAAAGACATGATTCTGTTTGGCAGTCTTTTAAAAAATTAAATATACATTTGTCATATGACCTAGCAATTCTAATCCTAAAAGAAAAGATAGGTCCACACAAAGACTTGTATGTGAATAATCATAGCAACATTACTCGTAAGAGCCAAAAATTAGAAACAATCCAAATGTCCAACAAATGGTGAATCATACAATAAATACTACTTAGCAACAAAAGGAAATGCGTTACTGATAAATGAAACAAGATAGATGAACCTCAAAAATATTTTACCAAGTGAAGAAGCCGGACTAAAAAGAATATAATTCGTGTATTTTTACTTACATTAAATTTCTAGAAAAGGCAGAACTATAGATAAAGTAAACATATCAGTGATTTTCCGGGGCCCATGTTGGGAGTAAGGAGTGACTATAATAGGCACAAGGAAACTTATGGGGGTGATGAAATTGTTCTAAAATGGGATTGTGGTGATAGTTCAACAACTGTACTATGTACAAAAATCATTGACCTATACACTTACAATGGGCAAATTGTATGACATGTGGATTATACTCTAATAAAACTGTTAAATGTGGGAGGAAAAGATAGTATTAAGAACATTGAAAGGAAAAAATATTTGCAAAACATAGATCTAACAAAGGAATTGTATCTAGAATACATTAAAAACTATTACCATTCAATAATAAGACAATGATGAGACAAAATCAGTTTTTAAAATGGGGAAGTATTTATTCAGACACTGTCATTGAAGATATATGGCTGTCAAATAAGCACATGAAAAGATGCTCAACAACACTAGTCATTAGGGAAATGCAAATTAAAATCACAATGAGATTCCACCATGCAGCCACTACAATGACTAAAATTAAAAGCACTGATCATACCAAGTGTCGATGAGGATCTGGAGCAACTGGGACTTTCATGCGCTGTTGGTGGGTATATAAATTGATATGCTTATTTTAGATAATAATTTGTCACTTTCTCAAAAACTTAAACACACAATTACCATAAAATCCAGCCATTCTACTACAAGATATTTGCCAAAAGAAACGAAAACGTGTGTCCGCATAAAGACTTGTATATGAATGTTCGTAATAACTTTCTTGCAATAGCCAACAACTGTAAAATCCAAAGGTCCAAAATCCAAAATCATCAAGGAATAGATAAGCACGTTGTAGGCTATCCATATAATAGTATACTTCTCAGCATTAAAAAGGAATGAACTATTAATACAACGCAGTTGATGCATATTGATGCAACAACGTGGATGAATCTCAAAATAATTATTCTGAGTTAAAAACAAGTCATACCAAAAATAAATTCATACTCTACGATTCCATTTGCATAAAATTCTAGAAAATGCAAATTAATCTATGGTGATAAAAAGCAGACCAGTTATTGCCCAAGGAAAGGGCATAGAGAAAGGGACAGGTTAAGGGCATGAGGAAACTTTGGAGGTGATGGATATTCTCATTATATTCATTATGGTAATGGTGTATTCCTATGTCAAATCTGATCAAAGTGCATACTCTAAATATGTACAGACCTTTATTCATCACTTGTGATCCAATAAAGCTGCGTAAAATGGAAAAAATAATCTTAAAACAGAACAACTAAAAGCAAGAACTAAATAATTGGGTTCAGACACTGCTGAAGGGAAGATTTGGAACTGTAAGACAAAAATCCCAGATTGAAGTATGAAAAAAATACAGGAAAGAAAATACAGAAGAGAACATAAGGGACATATGAGTCATGTAATAAGTATTTAGAATCCAGGAAGAAGAGGAAAGAGAAGATAGAAGAGTAGGTAGTAACAGTGTTTGAAAAGATAATGACTAGGAATTTTCTGAAAAAACATACAAAAGAGAATATGCCATAGATTCAAGCAGTTAGGAAAACCACATCTAGGTATATCAGTATAAAACTCCTGAAAATCAAAGACAAAGAGAAAATCTTGAAGGCAGTCAGAGATAAAACAATTTTTTGCGTGTGAAAATTGACAGGCTTTTTCTAAATTTTACATAGAAATGTAAAAGATGAGAAATAGCCAAGACAATCTCGCAGAAGAAAAACGAAGTGGGAGGACTTGCACTATCAGATATTAAAATTTAATATAAGGCTACAGTTATTAAGAAAGTGTAATATCGGCACACAGGTAGACAACTACACCAATGAGACAGAATAAAATTAAGAAACAGATATACACAAACATGTGGAAATCTGGTTTCTTACAAAGTTGATATCACAGCGCAGTGAGAAAAAGATGGTCTTTCCAGTAAATGTCAGTGTCAATTGGATAGCCATACGGAAAAAAATCAATCTTATCTCTTACCCCACACCATATGAAAAGTGAAATAATAAAGCTGCTCAAAGATAGCATCGGAGAAGATCTCTGTGACTTTGGGGAAGGCAAATACTTTTTGAATGGGGCATAATGGCACTAGGAAAATACTGATAAATTGATAAATTGAAAAATCGATAAATCAAGGAAAATGGATTTATATAATTGATTTTATAATTGCTAAATTAGACTACATTAAAACCAAGTAGTTCTGGGGGGCGCCTAGGGGGTGCAGTTGGTTAAACATCCAACTCTTGGTTTCAGCTCAGGTCATGACCTCTGGGTCATGAGATTGAGCCCCACGTTGGGCTCTGCACTCAGCACAGAGTCTGCTTGAGATTCTCTCTCCATCTCCCTTTGCGCCTCCCACTTGTGTTCTCTTACTCTCTCTCTCTCAAATAAATTAATAAATCTTTTAAAAAATTTTTAAAAATTAAGTAAAGTACTTCTGTTCATCAAAAAACACTATTGGGACAGTGGAAAGTCCATCCACAGAGGGGAGGAACGTATTTTCTGACATATTGCTGGTAAAGGACTTCTATCTAGTACATAGGAGCAATTCCAACACATCAAGTAAAAGAATAAAGACAATAGAAAAACAGGCAAAAGACTTGAATAGGCATTTCACAACAGGGACTAAGGAATTGTCTATAAACACATGAAAGAGTGTTTACCTTCTTTAGTCATCTCAGAAAGGCAAATTAAAACCACATTAAGATAACTACTACGAAAATTAAGATTAACCTTACCAAGCATTGCTGAATTGTATGGTAATTCAATTTTAAGTTTTTTCAAGGAGCTGCCATCCTGTTTTTCACAGTGGTTGCACCATTTTACATTCCCTCCAACAGTGCACAAGGGTTTCAATTTCTCCATATCCTTCCCAACTATTATTATGTTCTGGAATTTTTGGTTTTTTAGGGGGGAGGGTAGTAGCTATCCTGATGGGTGTAAGGTGATATCTCCTTGTGGTTTTGATTTGCATTTCCGTAATGATTAATTATGCTGAGCATCTATTCATGTATTTATTGACTATTTGTAAATCTTCTTTGGAGAAACGTTTATTCAGGCCCAAGGGAAAACCATTTCTCTATTCACAATACTTCTGACACCAACTGTATGGGAGTTTTTCCCTCATACCAACCAATTTTCAAACTGTCTGGACACCAACTGGGTGTCTTACAATTTAATTCAATTCTGACACTAACTCTCTGGAGTTAGCATCAGACTCCACAGGTTAAGGCCTCAGTTCCACAAGACTGCCTACTTCACATGCCAGTCAAAAGTAATGCATCCTCGGGGTATCTACGCTTCTGTCTGACTTGGCCACAAAGTTAGATATTCCCATAGCACCCCATAAGGTTCAATAATTTGCTGAAAACGGCTCACGAAACTTGAAAACACTAACTTACATTTACCACTTTATTATAAAGGGTATTATAAAAGATTTAAGTGAAAAACCAGATGAAGAGGCACATAAGGTGAGTTTAGAAGGGTCCGGAATGCAGGAGCCTCTGTCCCCATGAAGTTGGGATGTGTCACCCTCCAGCACATGGATGTGTTCACCAATTTGGAAACTCTCTGAACCCTGTTGTTCAGAGTCTTTACGGAGGTTCTATCATGTAGGCATGATTGGTTAAATCATTGGCTGTTGGTGACCATCTCAGTCTCTGTCCCTCTCCTCTCCCCCGAGGTCTAGGGATGGGACTTAAAGTTCCAACCCTCTAATCACATGGTTTGGCTCCTCTGGCCACCAGTTCCCATCCTGACACAATCTAGAGGCCCACCAAGAGTCACCTCATCAGCATATAGAAAGATACTCTGTTCTTGAATGTTGTCTACTTTTTCCATTAAAGCCCTTAGTATATTTAAATGTTTTTTTTTAAAGTTTTACTTTTTATTTTTATTTTTTTAAGTCCAGTCTACACCCAACGTGGAGCTTGAACTCATGATCCCAAGATCAAGAGTCACATGCTCTACCAACTGAGCCAGCCAGATGCCCCTAGACCCCTTAGCATATTAATCATAGTTATTTTAAATTCCCAATCTGGGGCACTTGGGTGGCTCAGTTGGTTGAGTGTCTGACTCTTGATTTTGGCTCAGGTCATGATCTCAGGGTGGTGAGATCAAGACCCATATCAGGCTCCACACTCAGTGTGGAATCTACTTGAGATTCTCTCTCTCTCCCTCTCTCTTTCTCCCTCTGCCCCTCCCCCTGCTCGCACTCTCTCTTTCTCTCATAAATCAATCGATCAATCAATTAATCAATCAATAGAATCTTAAAAAAAATAATTCCCTATCTGATCATTCCAACATCTCTGTCATGTCTGAGTCTGGTCTGGTGCTGTTCTGGCTCTTCCAACTGTGTTCTTTTGCCCTTAAGGATGTCTTGTAATTTTTTGTTGAAAGATGGACATGATGTGCTGAATAAAAGGAACTGTGGTAATTAGACCTTTAGCGATGTGGCGGTAAGGTGTTGGGTGAGGGGAAGCATTCTGCAGCCCTATGATTAGTTCTGACTCTTAGTGAGCCTGCGCCATGGGCTGTGACCTTTGCAAGTATTTCTTAGTTCACCACCACCACCCCTTCCTTCCCCAACTCCACCTGAGATGGAACAAGAAGGTTACATTGGGCTCTAGCTGAGTATTTTCCTCCCCTGACACTGAAAGCTTGATGGGGCTGAAGTTGGGTATTTCTGCCCCACCACGAGGTCATTTAAGCTCTGGCAAAATAGTTTCTCTTGAGGGGGCAAGAAGGCCTTGTTAAGAGGAACAGAATGTTCCAGTATATTTCAAAATGGCTACTTTCTCCCTTCCCCTGCCAGAAGGTAGAGGGGATTTTGTTCTAATCTTCGCTCTGAGTACTTGGTAGCGCTTCTGGAGGAAATGCTCACGAAACCTCCTCAAAAGTGGGTCCCCCATGAGTTTTTAACTCTGAACCTCCTCCACACTGAGCCTCCGGCAATTCATCCATTCTAGCCTGCGTTTCCCTACCGTGACTGGTTCTCCCAGGGATTTCTATTGGTGAGTTTCTACTCTGATAATTTGTGATTCTCTGTATCACAGTTTTGGGAATGTCAATTTGCCCTGTGACCTCAGTTCTCTTCTGGGTCTAAGAAAAGTTGTCGATTTTCAGTTTGCTCAGCCTTTCTCTTCTGTGGATGGGAGAGAGAACTTCCAAGCTCTTTGTCCGAACTTTCGTCCCATATCTTTACAATTTTTTATTATGGACATTTTTAAGTATGCATAAAAGTAGAAAGAACTGTATAATGAATTCCCAGGTACTGATCAGCTTCAACTTCGACAAGTATTCTGCAGTTCTTGCTTCATGTATTCCCTCTCCCACACATGGACTTTTTTAAAAAATTTAACAAATTTGAGTTTGTTCCCTCTGACCAGCAATTTCACTTCCAGGAATTTATTTTAGAGACATATATGCATACAAAAGAAATGACTTCTGTCCAAAATTATTTATTACAGAATTGTTTGGAATAGCAAGAGACTAGAAGCGATATGAATGTCCATCTGCGGGGCACTGGTTCAATACGCCATGGAATGTCTATGCAGCGGAGAACTATCCGGATGTAGAAATGACTGAGGACTAGTGTTATGCAGCAATGTGGAGTACTCTCCAAAATATATTATTAAGTTGGGAGAGAAAAACACAAAGTAAAACAAAACAAGGGGCCAAAGGATACATCTAGTATACTGCCATTTGTGTAACAAAAAGGGGAGGGGTGATGTGAACTTATTTTCTCCGGGGTGCATAAAATATGTCTAAAAGGTTAAACACTGGTTGCCTTTGGAGAAAGGAGCTGGTACCCTGGGAGCAGTGGTGTGAGGGAGATTCTCACCGTACACCCTTTTCTACCTTTTGACTTTTGAATCATGGAAATGCATTACCCTATGAACGAATGAATGAATGAATGAATGAATGAATGCAACTTTTAAAAAGTGAGGGAGGGGCGCCTGGATGGCTCAGTTGGTTGAGTGTCTGGCTCTTGGCTCTTGATTTCAGCTCAGGTCATGACCTTGGGGTGGTGCGATTGAGCCCTGCGTCAGGCTCCATGCTCAGTAGGTAACCTGCTTGGGATTCTTTCTCTCCCTCTCCCTCTGCCCCTCCCCCTGCTGTCTCTCTCTCTCTCTTTCAAATAAATAAATAAGTAAATAAATAAATCTTTTAAAAAAAGGAAAAGAAATGAGGGAAACTCCTTTCCTTGTAGCCTATACACATTGCTCAGATACACACGCCACTGGGCTAACCTACTTAACCGTATAATGCTCCCTACGTTCCTGGCAGGTAGGCTGTTTACACCCATTTCACAGATGAGAATGCTGAAGAGGAGCTTGGCTGAGACAGCTGCCACCCGCAAGCGTCAGAGCCCCGCTTAGAGCCCGGGTCTGACTCTGACTGATTCAGCTCCTTCCTCTGTGGGGAGTAGACAAGGTAGCCTGACTTCCCGTGTGACCGTGACAAGAGCAGATCAGAACTACGGGGTCCCCCAGCACGGCCCCACGTTGCTCCCTGGGGAGCCAAGTCCACCGTGGCGGCCAGAGCAGCCGTACCTTCAGGTCCACCTGTTCCCAAGGCAGAATCACCCGGCTCCTTCCCCAGGGATTTTTGAGCTGCTGGATGAATCCCAGCATTCTCACTTCCCCCACCTCTGAAAACAAGATCCAATTTAATTTAGGGAGAAAAAAGTGCACAAAAGCCATAACACTCAGTTTATCCCTTGAAATGCAATCAGGCTGAAGGAAAGAATTAATTTTTAATTCCATCTTAATTACTCAGAGAAATAATCTATTGGCACAGCCTGGCCCTGGGATAGCCCTGCCTGATCTCTGCTTGCTGCAGCGGGCACCTGAGGTTCACGCCAGGGGCTGACCTGAGCTGGGGAGAGGGAGGCGGGGCCTGGGCTGGTGCTCCTGCACACGTATCCTTTGCTGAGGAGAGTTATGCACTGGAGAAATTCCTGTGTTATCTTTCCTTTGGCCTGATCTCAGATTTCTTTAATAAAGCCACAAGATCAATTCCTTGGAGATGTACAATGGGCAGGGTAGGGGAATCTGCAAGGTACACCAGATCGTTTGTGACCCTGGGCTGAGGGGTTGTGCCTTCTCCCGTTTGTTAATCAAATATTAGTCGAGTACCTACTATGCACCAGGCTTCTATGTGGGAGTCAGGGACCCAGCAGAGAGCTCCCTGTCCTCATGGAGCTAATACTCTAGGGGGAGGGGACACAGACACTAAGCAAATAAATGTGATCATTCCAACTGGTGATAAGCACCTTATTATAAATAAAATAGGGCAATGCGTTAAAGAGTGATTGGCAAGGATGTGCATCAACGGACGGGAAGTCAGAGAAAATCTCTCCAGAAAGGGGATCTTGGGGAGTTGAGACTTGGGAAGAGCATGCCAAGCAGAGGGCATAGCAAGTGAAAAGGCCCTGAGGCAGGCCCCCGTCAATATGTCCATGGAGGAGAAGGGTCAGTATAACGGGAGGGGCTGAGCTGGGGGAAGGGTAGGAGTTGCCACTTTGCATCTCATTCTCCGACCCAGGGAAAGCCACTACATGCTCACCGCCCCCCCCAACACACACAGTAGGTGCTCAGTAAGTACTCGCCGCAGAAACAGCACCCTCCGAACTGAGAGCATTCGGGAATCCGTTTACTGCCATTTTGTCCCTTCCCTGCTGCCAGGGAAATTCAGACAACTGCTAATGTCCAGGAAGCCGCCCTCCGCCAGCCCTCACCAACGCTGTTTTGATGTGCTAACAACTCTTAATGAGGATCCTAATGAGTCACTAAAAATGGCATCATTAGGTTGAGAACAGAACAGTCTACACAAGCAAATGTCCAAAACAACCAGGCGATCAGCCAGGGAGCAGACACTGCCCCCTTCCAGCCTGGGCTGGACAAGCCGCCCCTTTTCCCAAACAGGCAGGGAGCCCATTTTTCTGCCTCTATCTCCCTGGCTGTCATTCCCTATCCCAGCACATGGTCACGGACTGTTTTGTTTCTACCGCGTGAAGCTAAGAACCGAGAAAAACGCCCAAAATAAAAAAGTATAAGGATTTGCCTGGATGTGAAAGTAGAAGCGAAGACATAGCTTGAGGCTGCTCAGAACTTCAAGTGCTAATGCATTAGGGCAGAGGTTCTAAAGCGAGGGCTGCAGGCTAGATCTGACATGAGTATGTTTTATTTGGCCTATACAGCGGTTACAAAAAAAATTTAAATCAGGTTCCTACATTAAATTATTGGGAGAGTTTATATACAAATTTGGATTTTCAGTTTCTCCTGAAAAGCCTGAAGCTCTGGGGTGCTGGGCTGGAGTTGGAAACGGGCCGTCCCTTGGAGCTCTGACCTCTTTGTCACAGCCTCCACCGTCCCCCAAGGTCTCCACACCCTGAGGCCAAGTGTCAGCTGCCATTTGTCACCAAGTTGCCCCAGCTGATTTCCTCTCTGGAGATCTAAGAAGAAAGGAATATACTTCTCAAAGCTCCTCTTTATTGAAAGTGGTCAAACAGGGGCGCCTAGGTGGCTAAGTCATTAAGCGTCTGCCTTCGGCTCAGGTCATGATCCCGGGGTCCTGGGATCAAGCCACCTATCGGGCTCCCCGCTCTGCAGGAAGCCTGCTTCTCCCTCTCCCACTCCCCCTGCTTGTGTTCCCTCTCTCGCTGTATCTCTTTCTGTCAAATAAATAAATAAAATCTTTAAAAAAAAAACTGTTCAAACAAAACACAGAGCAAGAGGAAGAAAAGATGGGGGAGAGACTATTTCTTAAGCCATGGAGACAATTCTGACATGTTTAATGTGCAAACAAAGTGCATCTGCCTGCAGGCAATCCACTAAGACCCTCTGGGAAACAAGTCCCACCCCAGCCCACCCACATCACAACCCGGCCCCTCGTGCCACTGAAGGATCCTCCGGCCTCTGCTTGTCCTTTCCGCAGTGGGCACGATTCCTACGGCGTAGACACAACCCTGGAAACGAAGTTTTCACTATTGGGAACTTCTGTGTGCATTTCGCTTGGGAACATCTCGAGTCATATTCTTGGTGAAGCTGAAAGTTACCATTGTTTCCTTTGAATACGGATTTCAAACCCCATAAGCAGGACCTTCCTGACACCTGGTGTGGGCTCGGCTGTGGAACCCACGAAAGATTTAAGGCCAACCCCTGCCCTGATGAGCCGGACACTCCGGTCACGGCCTCAAGTAAGGGCAGTTGGCATTCTGATGAGATGATGTGTGCGAAAAGACCCTTTTAAGGTGTTCAAAACGGCTAACTGGATTGCTTCTTGAAGTTTGTAAAAATAGGTAACACGTGCTCATGGGAGAGAAGTCGGCAGCTTTCTTTTGGCACCGACAGCGGTGCCATGAAAAGCAAGTCTCTGCTCGCCTAGACCCCTGGTCTCCTGATCTCCATTCCAAGAGGCCTCCGCTCCCCCATGGAACTGAGATCCGAAGTAGGTCGAATGGTGGACCCCCCCCTCCCAAAACTATGCCCAGGCCCTAATTCCTGGTACCTGTGAATGAGACCTTAGGTGGAAAAAAAAAAGGGGGAGGGTATTTGCAAATATAATTGAGTAAGGATCCGGAGATGAGGAAATTATCCTGGATTAGCCAAGTGGGCCCTAAATCCAGTGCGAGCGTCTTTATCAAATAGATGCAGGGAAGGGGGGAGGCAACGTGGCAACGTGACCCCGGAGACAGAGACAGGAGCGCTGGGGCCACGAGCCGAGAAAGGCTGATCGTCACCAGAAGCCACAAGAGGCAATGAATGGATTCTCTCCCAAAGCTTTAGGAGCGAGTGTGGCCCTGCTGACACCTGGATTTCAGACTCTGGCTTCCGGGAAAGCCGGAAGAGAGAAAAAAAAAAATCTGTTTTAAGCCAGCAAGTCTGTGTTGTTTGTTACAGCAGCCACGGGAAAGTGATCCAGATTTCCTGCTCCTGTCTCTATTTCTCCTCCTCATTTCCACACACGTGAAGCATAGCCTGCTCAGTGTTATCCCTCTTGCTTTTTTCATTTAACTGTTGCTTGAGAATCTTTTCTCATGGACAACTGCCACGGTCTTATCTACGTTTGCCCTGTATCCCATTGTATGGATGTACGGTTGACTGGTCTCCCCGGGCCCTTACTGATGACCTTGAGGTTGTTCCCGATCCTTCGACTACCATAAACAACGCCGAGGAGAGCATCTCTTCCCACACGGGCGTGAATGCGTGTGCAAACACCCGTCGGACCCATTCCCACAAGTGGAATTGCTACGCGTTCCCGTCTTCATAGGTATTGCCAAATTGCCCTCTGAGGACGGTATGCCACGGATTCCTTTTTCTCATTTTAAAAGTAATCTTTTGGTAGAATTCTTAAGTGTGATTTGATTACACCCTGTAACCAAAATCTTTTCTAGCAGAACATAGTCAATGGGAAAATAACATCAATTACCTGAAATTTTCTTGCCAGCCCGGCTGGATTGGCCCTCTTCTGTTAAATAGTGGGTTCTTGTATCAGGTGTCCGTTTTTCCTCCGGGTGGCCTCTGCCGGGGGCTCTGAGGCAGGGTGGGAGACCATGGCTCTTTGATGCCTGGAAGGCCCCCTTTTTTCTGCCTGGAAGGCCCCCTCCCCTCCGGCCAGTGGCTAATCCCCACCCCCACGTTCCCTCTGCGGAGAGAAGAGGAAGTGAAATGGAAAGTTACTGCCTCCATCTGGATGCTCCTATATTGGATGTTGAATGTCCAATTTGTCCTTGTTCTTTGCGTTCCTGGACCAGCCTTTGGCTCAGAGGAGAGTTCCCCGCTCCACACCAAAGCGGAGAGAAGGATTGCCTGGTTCCTAGAGATGCCACCCAGATGCCATCCCTCACGCAGAGGGGGCCCTGACTCCTCGGCTCTTGGCCTGGATCGGTCGCCAGGACTGACAGTCTCCTCCATGGCGTGCCCACCCCCAGGCAGTCCCCCGCAATGGCTTTAAAGCTGGAGAAGTCCCAAAAGACCATCTGGTCGGGTTCCTCGTATCAGGCACGCACACACCAAGGCCCAGGGAATGAGTTGACTGGTCCAAGACCACGCTCACAATGGCCTCCAAACACCTGCTGGTGAAAGGTTGAGCCCTTTGGAGAAAGGCTCAGATGTGGGCCTCACTTTCATCTCCAGCCCCATCTCCTGCCAGGCCCTGCCTCACCTGAAATGGCTTGAATAACTCTAGGGAATTTGAAGTTCTCCTGCTATTGCCTTCCACTGTCTGGGCCCCCACCATACACACAGCCCCAGGCTGTACCTCAGCTCTCGCCCAGGCTTATCCCAACCCCTTCCTTCCTCTGCTTTGCCTTGTTTTTTATGATGCAGCTCAGATACCCCCTTCTCCAGGAAGCTTGCCCTGATTTTCCCTAGCTGGATCAGGCGCCTATTCTGGGAGCCTGACCCCATCTTTAGGGCCTCACTTGCCACATTCATCGTGATTTGCTTGGGGTCTACCTCACTACCCTGACCACATGGAGCTCTTTGAGGGCTAAGAAAAAAGTTATCGAGGTATTTCTAGTAACACACTTGTTGAATGAATGAATGAACAACTCAGAAGCTAGGTGACAGTCACTGCAATGGAGTAGAAAGAAGGAATCCCAGGCTAAGAATCAGGAGACCTTTGCAATTTATTACTTATACACCATTGGGCAAATCTCTTACCATCTTGAAAGCTCAAAATGGTGCGATTTGACTGTATCTCAGTCAGCTATTGCTAAGTAACAAACAGCCATAGACTCTGAGTGACAAACAGCAAGGAGCATTATCGGCTCCTGCATTTGCAGTTGTCGGGGCGTTGGCTGAGCCAGCCCAGGCTACACCAGGTGGTAAGCTGGGTCTAGCTCTGCTCCACCTACTTCTCACCTTCCTCGGACTAGTGGGATAGCCAGGTCGTGTCTTCAGGTGGTGACAGCAGAGGCCTAAGACCTAAGGCCTGCAGACCCTGTGAGACCTGGCAGGCTGCCATCCTCTGAGGTGCTCCCATCCGTTCTGCCCTGCGCCGTGCCCCCTCCTGCCTCCTGAACTCCCCCTGCCTCTGTCAGCCTGGCCTAGCTCTCTTCCAGTGGAAAGTCTGAGAGTACGATTTTCTCAGCCTGCCATTTTCACCCATATCTCTCCTTCTTGCTCACTGTTTCTCAAATAAATAAATAATTTTTTTTTTTTTTTAAAGATTTTATTTGTGAGAGAGAGCACAAGCAGGGGGAGCTGCAGAGGCAGAGGGAGAAGCAGGCTCCCTGCTGAGCAAGGAGCCCAATGTGGGACCATCACCCTGGGGTCATGACCTGAGCCAAAGGCAGATGCTTAACCGACTGAGTCACCCAGGCACTCCAAGTAAATAAAATCTAAAAAGAACCCCAAAAAACAAAACCCAGGACATTAGCCTCCCTCTCCGCTCCTCCAGGCTCTCACCAAGACTTGTGGGTGGGTTTCATCTCCCTGCTCCCTCCGGACCCTGCCACCTCCTCTGGTCCCGCCTGGTCCAGATCCGCGCACATCTGCCCCCATCATCCGACCTCTGAGTCTAGGTCTTGCCCCCTCCAAAGGTACTGCCCATGCCCATGTAAAATCTTTGTAAAGGAGGATCCAAAAGTTCCAAGAACACTTTTCTGGGTCTTCATTGCTAATGGCAGGGGCAGCCGGGCAGGAAACATTAAGGCCACGAAGGGATGGGTGGGTGAATTATGCCTCCCCCATAAAAGTATGCTGGAGTCCTAACCCCCAGTACCTCATAATGTGACCTTATTTGGCAGTAAGATCTTTACAGAGGTAATCAAGTTACAATGAGGCCATTAGGGTGGGCCCTAATCCCATATAACTGATGTCCTTATAAAAAGGGGAGGTTTGGACACAGACAGACATGCATGGAGGGCAGACAATGGGAAGACACAGGGAGAATGACATCTGTAAGAATGCCTGAGGCTACCCAAAGCCAGGAGAGAGGCATAGAACAGATCTCACAGCCCTCAGAAGGACCCAACCTTGCTGATGCCTTGATCTTGGACTTGGGGCCTCCAGAACCATGAGACAATACATTTCTGTCACTTAGGCCACCCAGTTTGTTGTACTTTGTCATTAGGCAGCCCTAGGAAACTAATACAATTGGCGGGAGCAGCGAACAAACAAAACATTAGCACAGTAGGGGGAAAGTAAGTGGGAGGCAATACGGAGGGGTGTAGACTCTGGCAAACTGGAGAGAGCACGAGCTGGTGAAGGGCGTCCAGTTGCTCACTGCCCCGTAGGGTTGAAAGCCTGGTGTAACGGGATCTTCAGACTTTTTAAGGAACCCAGGAATCTAGATTTAGATTTTTATGTGAAAGCGGTTCATCTTTGAATGTTGGCTAAATGATACAAAACAAAACAAAGATCTGTGGGACAGAATTGGCCTGCAGGCTGCCAGGGTGTGACTCTGGGTGGGGAGCGGGGATTGACAAACTACTGCCACTGCCCAGATCTGGGCTCTGGCTGTTTTTATAAATAAAGTTTACTGGAACACAAACAGGCCCGCTCATTTACATACAGACCCCAGACGCTTTCACGCTGCAACAGCAGAGCCGAGAAGTTGCAGGAGAGACTGTGTGGTCCACGAAGCGTGAAATATTTGCTCTCTGGTCCTTCACACAAGAGGTCTGTCAACCCCCGGCTTCGAGAATAAATCCAAACAGTTGGTCTGGTGTAAAGCCACGCCCTTCCTCGTCTGTCACTCAGGTCCCTGCCTCCTCACGGTTCATACACACTGTCGGTCCACGGGGACAGTGCGCTTGTCCATGCCGGCTGGGCCCATCCCTGAAGCCCGCTCCCCACTTGTCTGCACACAGAGCGGGGACTGGTCTTCCTGGCTCAGCTCCGAGGCTGCCTGGAGGCACTTGGTGCTCCTGGGGCGCTCTTTCCACACTCCGTCACGCAGACTCTGCAACCCTCTTGTTCTCACTTGTTGCGCTCTGGGTCCCCAAGAGATCATAAGCATCTTGGGGGCAGGGCCTGCCCCGGTGGGTGGAGGCCTTGAGTACTGTGAGCTCAGCCCCAGCCTGTCCTGTGGGCTGGGGGGTTCAGGGGAAGGGATAAGAGGAGCAAAGGAACAGAGGTGCCAGAGATGGCGTGTCTGCAGGAACCGCACCCTCCTGGGCACTCCGCACCTCTCAGGTGCCTTTCCCCCCCAACCCCCCCCACAAGGGAGCTGAGCTCCTGGTGTCCTCTCGCCCTCCCATGCTGCAAAATCCTCACCAGACAGAGGAGTTTGTGCTCTACCTGCTGTGATCTCCAGCCCACCTCCACCGCAGTGAGAGACACTAAGCCTGGATGGGGGTGTCCTACCTATGGGAGCTCATTTGTTCGTTCATTCATTCATTTTACTTGATACATTTTCATGCAGCCCCAAGCCGGTAAAAAACAAAGTTGTGGGACAGGGGGAAAGCAATTATGATTAAGACGTGGCCCTGGAATGGACTGGATTGTACCCCCATTTCTCCCTCCTCCCTGCCAGCAACAGACTCCCTGAGAACTGAGTGCATCTTGGCCAATGGGACGTGCCTTGCTCGGTGGCAAATGGGTGGAACTGACAGCTCGGAAGGTGCCGTGTATTTTCTCCCTGTTTTGCTGTGCGTCTTTGTCGCTGCCTAGGAAAGGTCCACTCGGCTGGCTTGCTGGTCCAGGGGGATGAGAGGCACATGAAGCAGAGCCACCCCAGCCAACACGGACGCCCAGCAAGACACCGAGGGGACCAAGAGCCAACTGCTCAGCTGAACCCAAGCTTGGGTGATGGACGATAAAGAAGTGTTGCTTTCAGCCACTGAGTCTTGGAGCGGATTGTTACATGCAATAGGCAACCCCAACTGTCCTGTCCTCTGGAGGTCTCCACCAGTAGAGGAAACAAGCCAAGTCCCCGGGGTAACCAGCATATGAAGCAGGTGGGCCAACTGTTTTCTGTTTGGCACCTATGGTAGGCAGAATAATGGCCCCCCCAGTGATTCCGCAGTCTGATCCCCAGAACCCGGGAATGTTTTAGATTACACAGCAGAGAGAATTAAGGTTGTAGATGGAATTAAAGTTGTTAATCAACTAATCTTAAAATAGGATTATCCTGGATTCTTTGGGTGGGCCCAAAGTAAGCACTGGGGCCTTAAATGGGGGGCGGGGGCAGAGGATAAGGACCCGAGAGATGGCAACAAGAGGTTGGCACCATCGCTGGCTTTGGAGATGGGGGGAAGGGACCACGAGCTAAGGAAAGCAGGCGGACTCTAGAAGCTGGTAAAGGCAAGGAACTTACAGATTCTCCCCCACAGCCTCCCGGAAGGAATGCAGCCCTCCCGACATCCTGATTTTAGCCCCATGAGTCTCATTTTGGACTTCTGACCCCCAGAACTATAAGAGAGTAAGTGTAGGTTATTCTAAGTCACCAAGTGGGTGGTAATTTGTGATAACAGTGCTCAGAAACCAATACCGCCCCCTCCTCCCCCTCCCACCTCCACTCTGATCCCCATTCCCTCTGCCCCCTCTCTCTCAGCTCTGTGGGGGGGAGGCTGACACTCTCACGGCTGCACACTCAGGTTCCCTGGACCTCGGGCTCCTCGTTGAGAACATCCCCAGGACACTGGAGGGTGGAAGGAGAAAGGAGAGTATCTCTTCCCTTCCTCTCTCCCTGCTTCCGATGGGGGCTGTATCCTCAGCAACTACGGAGGGCCCTTCCCTGCAGCAGCTCTGGCCAGCTCTGGTCACACTGCTCCTCCCTCCCCCTCCTCTGCTGGGGGGAGGGGCGGGGGGGCAGTGACTCTCCACGTGGCTTGTCCCTGGTGCTTCCACACCCATTGTGGTTTCCCTTCTAACCCTGCCTGCGTCTCTGCAAATGAAGCCCTCATTAAATTCTTCTCAGAGTCCTAGCTGAGCGCCCTCCGTCTCCTGCCAGAAACCTGCCTGGTAACATAGGGTGTGAGCATCAAAAAAGATGTCAGTTGATTTCTATGGGGAGGTTGAGGGAGCGCTTCAGGAAGGAGGGTATTTGATGTGGCATTTGTACGGTCTGCACGGGCAGGAGTGGGAAACAGGGATGCTGAAAGCAGGAAGGGGTTTTGAGCCAGACACAGGAGGTTTGAGTTCTTGACCCTCTCCGCATAATTAGGTGAGCGGAGGCGACTCACTGGACCTCTCTGTTTACCTGTCCCTAGAAAGGGCGGTGATGTGTAGAGCTTGGAGGCTGAGCGAGGAGCGGAGTGGTTGGCTTGTGTTGGGAGCACAATAAACGGTTGGTATTAGGCCCATGGGGGCATTCCGGGGACAGGGCGGCACTAGCAAGACAGGATGTGCTTTGGGAACAGCCAGCAGCCAGAGTGCCTAGAATAGGAAGATCTAGCTCGAGAAAGGTACGTGGGGATCACGGCCCGGGAGGCATTTAGAATCAGGGCCAAAACTTTAGATTCAATTTAGTTGGCAGTGAGCTGCTGTGAGCAGGCAGTGACACAGGCTCTCAGTGATGCAGGAAGGAAACAGACAGAGACAGAGACAGAGAGAGACAGAGAGGATTTCGAAGGTAAGGACCTTTGGCAACTTCTTTGGAGAATTTGTCAAAGCCATCTGTGTCTTCTTTTCTTTGTGCAAGAAGGAGAAATAGAGCTAAACAGGACTCCAGAAGCAATGTATTCACAACTTGGGGCCTGAGAGCGATTGTTTTCTGGGTAATGTGTTTTCCGGTTAGAACTCTTTGCCAGCCTAGTATCTGGGCGTGGCTGGGAACCGGCAGGGCCTCCATGTTGAGTGCCCTGGCCAGAGGGCACGCCCACTGGGGTCTCCAGGGCCCTGTAGAGCCGTCCTGGGAGACCTAGGAGCAGGACTCATGCGGGACCTGCCGGACTTCCCTGCTCTGCCTGGAGCCCCCACCCTCCTTCCCTCTGGGCATGGAGGTGGGGCACGCAGCCAGCCTTCAGGACCCTGCTAACTAAAATCGTGCCTTCTATTTTTCTCTTCGACAGGAAAAGGAGGAAAAATCTGAGCCAGTCAACAAAGTTGCACAGAGCCGCCTGGTAACTGGGGCTGGTGGAAGCTATCCCATCACTTGAGAGTCACGATATACACCAAAAGCACAAGAGAAAAGCACCATTCTATTTACCCAGCCACTCAGAGCCTGGCTCGCACAGAAGGGCCAGTCTCCTCTCATAGTCCATTTATCCTGTTATTGATCTTGTCTACTATACCAGTCATTCAGGACTTTGGTATCTTGTAAAATGTTGTCATTGTTATTTCCTTAAAAATACTTCTTTAGAATACTTACTATGTTCATCCATACTTTTTTGTTTGCAAGAGTCAGAAACCCAACTCAAGAAAATGAGGGAACTGGGAAGTCGAAGGGCATGAGCTGCAGCATCAGGCATGGCTGGATCCAGGTGTAAAAACACTGTCATTAGGATTCTGCTCCTCTCCTCCTACCCAGGTCTGTTTCCTCTGCATTGGCTTTATTTTTCATCGGCCTCTTTCTCTGAGGTGGTCCCCAGCAGCTCCAGATTTGTTCTCTATAGGCCAACTACCCCAGTGAAAGAGGGGACTGCATTTTTCATGGATGTAATGAATGACTCAGAATGGAGTTCCTCTTGTCTTGTCCAGGGTCATGTGACCACCCTGACATCATTCTGTCAGGCATGGCAGGCTTTGGGTGGACGAGCCTTAGCCAGGTAGGTGCCAGTCCCAAATGGCCATCTCCTGAGAGGGGTGGTTCCAGAGGAAAAGTATCCAGGCAAAGAGACTGAAGAAGAGTGTGGAAACTGGTCTGTGTGGTAGAACAGGGACCACCCTATGTTCATTCCTAATTTTTTTAAAATTTTCAATAGCCCGATGTACCTTCTAACACAAGAATACATGCGCTAAGAAATCTACATGTATAATGATTTACCACTGGAAGCATAAATTGGCTAACTAAGTCGGCTGTGTCCTTGCTCACCTTCTTGGGAGCCAGGGTCTTGGAAAAAGTCATGATATGGACCTTCAAGGAGCCTGGGCAGGAGCAGCTGGCTCCTTCCGCTTAATGCAGTTTTCCCCAGAGCGACGGGCAGCCGTGGTTGAACAAACCAAGAAGACCCAGCCTTTCACTTGCAGAGGGAGTAACAGAGCCAAGAGCTCAGACCCAAGCGGGTCCTGACCCCGCTCTCTCTCGCAAGGAACTGGGAAGAGGCCATTACAGTGTCAGCTGGGTCCTTAAACAGGGGGTCTTGCCACGTTACTCAGAATCTTTCAGTTACAAGCGACACAGTTCAGATTGGCTGAAGCAAAATAGCAATAATAAAATCATTATTCATAATATACACACCACGACAGTAACAGCAGTAGGAATTAATAGATAATTATATAATTTTAAACATAATCATATCACTATATAATCTACTAATTATTAATATCATTATAAATAAGATTATTTCCTGACTCCTATCATTTCAGGCACCGCTTGATCCAGGCTTCCATCAAGTCCTCGGGAAGTTTTAAGTCCCCACTGCTCGCACTTTCCTCTGCCACTGACTTCCCTGGCAAGTCCTCGGGCAGCCCCAGGCTTACTCTCTCAGCACAGCAGTCCCAGCAGAAAGAGAACCCCTCCCCACAGTCCCGGGATTGGCCTTGATCAGACTCTGGTCTCCCCGTTTACTCTGGTAACCAAGGCAATGAGGTATGCTGATGGCCAGGCCTGGGGCACGTGCCCTCCTCCCCCCTCCCAGTGATCAGCTCCTTCCAGATCTCAGGGACTGAGCAAGGGGGAGGGGCAGTCACGCAGAGGGGATATGTCTGCAGGAAAAAAACAACAGCTGTCCCTCACTCAGGGAGGGGGCCGGTGGGGGAGCGTTGGAAGTACAGAAGACGGCTGTGTGCCAAGAGGAGAGGAAGGCTGTTGCGGGGGGAGGAGTCCGAGAGCAAGGAATGGCGGTATGGGGGGGGGGGGCGTGTAGGGGGCGGGTCCAGCCGGCTGGGAAGCAGGTGTGGAGTCACAGATGGCAGGGGTCCTCCGCAGCAGAGCCGCTGGTCAGCCCTGAAGGCGGGGTAGAGCTAGACAGAAGCTGGGGTCAAAGGCCCAGAGAGCCGCGTGCGTCTGGGAACAGCCCCGTCCTCTCCAGCCTGGAGTCTGGCACTGCCCTAGCGGGCAGGCATGCCCTTTGCTCCTGAGGATCTTGGCTGCTGGGTAGCTGCTAGGCAGCGGTTTTCTGGGGTTGCTCCAGATGGCTGAGGGGTAAGGAGGACACTCCTAGCAGAAGCATTGGGGCTGCCGCTCTGAAGTGCGCCCCAGCGGCTTCCTGGAGTCAGGAGGGTGTCGTTCTGAGCGCAGACGCGGTGTGAGGGGGACGGACGGGAGCTCATTTTCTAACTGAGGCCAAGGACAAGCCCTTGGTGTTTTCACTGGGCTCTGGCACAGAGTCTGGCTCGCGGATGGGCTTCAGGAAGTGTCTGTGGGATTAAGGCAGCAATTTGGAGGGAAATGGATCTCACTGCCCACGGGGAGAGGAGCTACGTGAGTCCGTCCCACCTATATCAGGCTGGGTGACCCTCACTTAGTCACCAGCCCTCTCAGGGCCCCCAAGTTCCTCATCGGTCACATGAAGGGGTTGGAGCAGCCGGTCCCCGAGTCCCATCCAGCTCTAATAGGCTTTGGCGCTCCAGGAGCCACGCCGGTTCCATCCCTTCTCGCTGGAGGCCCAGCTCCCCTGCGGGGCTTCCTGGTGCCCCTGGCAGAGCAGGCCTGGGCCAGCCGGGGCAGGGGGAAGAGGCGTTCAAGGCGCTGTAATTATTGTAAAGAGGAGAGTTTAAGTATTTAGTTTTATGAGCTAGCCGGCCCTCTCTGTCAGCAGAAAGCCGCGCAGCTCCCTGGGTGAGAGTTAATTTCCTCCGTGGCTCGTTTCCTCGCCTGCCGTCATTTTTCTCTGCTGCTTTATGGCTTTTGAAGCTGCTTGAAGCAGTGTGTGGTGGCGGTGGCTTCTCACACGGGAGCAGGAAGCCCCCCTTACCCGAGCCGGACCTAAGGGCAGCCTGGCCCTGCGGGGGGCAGTGGGGCCGGTGACCCCTGAGCTGGCTGTGACTTGGGGGCGGTGCGGCAGGCCGGGAGGGTGAGAGGGGCAATGAGGTTGGTCCAGACTGTCCCCAGCCAGGCCATGGCCCCTGGCGCTTCCTTGACAGGCTTACAAGGAACAAGTCTAAATTAAACCGTGGTCAGGCCAGCCTTGTAGAGGTCCCAGGCACCCCAATTAAACAGCGCCAGGCTCTGCCCCGGGGCTCCTAGAGAGCAAGGGCCCGGGGGAAATGTACCACCTTTGGCCTCAGACAGACCTGGGTTCAAATCCCAGCCACCACAGCTGTATCGCCTGGCCAAGCGACCTTCCCCCCCAGGCTCACTTTCCTGAGCCACGCTGTCACACACGGAACGATTTTCCTGCCTCCCGGGTGAGCTGTGGAGAAGCTACCAGACGACCTCTAAAAGACGCCGTAGGTCCCCCAAGACCAGGAGCGGCCTCTCACCGGCATCAGGCCTGGTCTTGCACGTGATATGGTCACAGGGAGGACCCCTGGGGACCCGCCAAACAGCCTTGCAAGGTAAGGATTGTTGGTCCCACTTCAGGATGAGGGCCCTGAAGGCCTGGGCTTGAACCCACTCTGCCACTTGTGACCTTGAACAAATCATGCATTCTCTCACCCACAAAATGCGGACAGCAGCGACTTCGTGGGGCACTTGCAGGGGATTGAATTAAAGGAGGGGGAGGCCTGGAGAGGGCTGCGCACACAGTGAGAACGTTGTGGTGATATCCCACCCAGGCCCAGAGGGGCGGGGAACTGGGAGAACCAGGTTCCCTTTTGGATTCTGTCTCCGGCTCGTTTTCTAACTTGAGCACGTAGCTGCCCACGTCAGTGAACCTCCTTCAGGCAGCAGACCCCTGTGGGGCTTCATTAATTTGTGGATCCTCTACCCAGAGAACCGCACACACGGGAGCCCGCGGATTTGGCAAGTACTTTCAGAGGTTCCTGCCTGTGCATCCTCGGTTAAGACCCCTGAGCTGCTGGTTCCTCCAGCCCTAACCTTCTGTGACTTTGTGTGGGGCCTGGAGTAAGTTTCGCCGGGTTACCTTGTCCTTTCTGAACCCGGCAGCACCTGGATTCAGAGATTGGCCGCAGCCAGGAGTCCCATCTAACTGTATTCTGGGGAGGAAGAGAAGCTGTTATAAAAGTCCAGCAAGCCCCACAGTGGCTGGCTTGCTTGGCTTACGTCCCCCACGTCGAGGACACCTGTGGTTTGCCCCCGGAATCCATCCCTTCTTGCTTCTGGAAACCGACCTCCAAACTCCCCTTAGGACCGCCTCTCCCATATGTCAGCCTATGATTGGTTCGCTGATTCCACACCCACCTTCAGGAGCGGGCCATCTGACTGGCCACCCAGAATATCCCCTCCTCCTGGCTGTGGCTATTGGTTCAGAGATTGTCAGTTAACGTAATTAGAGTCAATGAGACCGAGCATGTTCCTAGAGTTTCTGGGAAAGCAAGCCTGGAAGAGATCTCCATTCTTCCACTGAAGGACGCGGTGTAAGATGAGAATGGCGGCAGCTATTTTGCTACCAGGAGGGGGTAGCGTGGAGTTACATAGATGAGGGTGGGGGGAGGCTCTGTGGGGAGCCTGAGGGTGACACTCCCAAGGAAGAGAAGCAAGGTCTCTGGTGACATCTTTGGAGTTGCTGGACCAAGCCCACTGATGCTAACGCTACCTCCAGACTTTTAAAACCGTAGAGCTCCATAAACGCCCCTATGATGTAACCGATCAGACCTGAGTTTTCCTGTCACTTGCAACACAAAACGTTCTAACTGCAACTCTCTGCCAGCTGGACTACACTAAGAAAAGATCAGGAAGGAGAGCTTGGGAGTCAGGAAGACGAAATTCTTCCAAAGGATGTGGGAAATCGGAATATCCACCCACTCACCTGGTGCTGGGAAAACTTCAGAAAAAAAGCCAGGGCTGAGAGAGTAGATACATTTTTTGGTATTATTTGTCTGGACAGGAGGATATGTCGGCTATTTTGAGCTTGATTAATCACCAATTCCCATTCAAGTCCACAAATGTTTCTTGAAAGCCAGTCAGATGTGGGACACTGCCCAGCGATGGAAGACACACATACAAACAAGACAGTCCTCACAGCAGGGAGCTGCCACTCCGGTGAGGAAGACAAGCTCCAACAGAGCTCACTGGGACGCAAGCAGGGCGAGGATAAGTGCCAAGATAGAGATCGAGACCCCTGAGCCCTGGGAGCCCGGGGGGGGGGGGGCGGATGGTGCAGGAAGGCACGACCCAGGAGACAGGGTGACTTTCTCTGCCCAGGAAGCCATGCTGTTACCTCCACCCGGAGGCCGGCTTTTCCAAATTGACACAAAGACACCTTAGGGGCTAGCATGGCCCCAAGCACCAGGTACACTGGGGGAGCAGTCCCTCCACACGTAGCCCTATCGAATTCTCCAGATTCTCTGTTCCCCAAAGTGTGGGATGAGGACCATGAAAGGTGGGGGATTTTAGGAGAATCTGAGGGTGGCACCAAGCCAACTGTCTCACTGGGATGGTGAGAAAGTTGTTCCCATGCAGTTGTCTCTAAAACCTCCTATTGGGGACAAAGTCTCGGTTTGGTGCTGGCCTGTCTTTAACGCCTCTCTAGCACTTGCTGACCCCTCCTCTTAGCAGAGGGGGGGTGGGGGGAGAGTAGGCCTCAGCCTCTTGCCTTCTGCAGGCAACAGCCTCTTGCTCAAATTCCCTCACACTGTTTTGTTTTCGTGGCATTTATTTTAACAGTTGTCTTCTATTTATGGCAAGTGATATTGGCTTTCCATTTATGGCAGTGATAAAAAGCTTTCTTTTACATTTCATTTCTGTAAGTTTTTTAAAGGGGGATGGTTGAAAGAAAAATATTAGATAGGACAAGTTGGACACAGCTATGACCAGAACTGTGAGGGTGGGATGTGAATGACCGAAGAAGTTTGGGGGAATACTTGTCACACAAAAAAGGACTGCCTACTGGGGGTCACGTGCTGGGAATATAGCAGGGAACCGAGTTGGCCAAACCCTGGCCTCACAGAGCTTACAGTCTAATGGGGCAGGAGGGAGGTGAGACATGAAAGAAAGAAATAAAATGCACGAATGTTAGATGGCAGTCGGGACCAGTGTGACTGCAGAGCGGGGACAGATGGCGGTCGGGGACCTGCGTGACTGGTCAAGCTTCACGGAAAACCTGGCATTGAATGCGGGCTTGGAGGAGGTGGAGCCCTGGTTTCGCAGACACCCAGGTTAGGAGCGCAGCAGGTAAAAGAGACAGAAGGACCCAACCGTGCTTGCCAGCCTCTCCTGGTTGAGACTGGTTTTGGACACTCCTACTGGTCTCAGCGACATGCCCCAGGAAACCTCACATCCATGCCCTGTGCTCCTTTCTTCAGTACAAAAAAGCAAAAAAGCAAAGGACGGTATGCAGGGGTGAGAGGTGTCAGCTGGGAAACAGCCCCCTGGGGCGCAGCTCGGGGTCACAGCAGCTTCATCCTGGCCCCACACGGGAGATCAGCACCCAGTACGACAGGGCCCTGAGGGGCTCTGGAATCATCGCCTCCCGAGCCATCAAAGTGCTATTGATTTACAGTCAATAATAGCGCGGGGTGCTAAGTGCACTTTATTATTCCACTTTGTTGGAAATTGGTCATTTATCTGCGGTCACCTGCAGCCCGGTGGGTAGGAAAGCCGAGAATCTGAACCGCGCTCCCCAGTTTACAAGCTGCCGGCTTCTGGGCAAGTTCCTTTATTCTTTGGCGCTTTCATCTCCTTGTGAATCAAATGGGGGTCCCACACTGAAGGGTCCCTTGGTTTGCTCTCGGCACGTGCGGCCAGTCACTAAGATTGTCGTATTCCTCCGTATACCCAGAACGCCCCCAGCTCCTTCCACAAATGGGCTCTGGCAGGAGGAGGGGGGGCAGGAAAGGTGTGCACTCATTCAACAAGAATTTGCTCCTCCGCACCAGGCACTGTCCCAGCCACCAGAGGTGGCAGCAAACAAAACAAAGACAGAGGAGGTCCTGATCCTACAGGAACGTGCCATCAGAGCAGTACAGGAGATTTCAGCATGACAAGGACCATGAAGAATGTTCAGGGGAGCCCACTCGGATCGGGTATCCCGGGAAGGATTTGCAGAAGAGGCAACGCTGGGGCGAGAAGGGGAGTGCTCTGGAAAGGTTTGGGGGGATAGCACTCCAGGCAGAGGGAAGAGCAAAGCAAAGTCCCTGACAGTTGTCTGAGAGACAGAAAGCAAGCCAACTGCTGGGGGAAGCGGGTGCTGGAGAGTTGAGTACAGGAGGAGGAGGGCGGTCAGCCCCTGTGGGGCTCGGGCAAGGGAGAGACCCCCGAGGGGTGGCTGTGTGGGACCGGGCAGGGTGGGGAAGCCTGCCGTTCCCATTCGGTGCCCTGGCCTCTTTGAAAGCATCTTTAGAAACCCACGCCTTGACTCATAACCCGCGCTCCCACCCACACGGCCGGGCCCTGCCTGCTGTCCCCCGGTGCCTCTGGGGTCAGTTTAATTTTGACCAGACCCACAGGGCATCCACGTGCTGGCTGGACTCCCCCCGCCCCCCGCCCTGCCGCCCCCCGAATGCCAGTTCTCCTCCAGGTTGGAAGAAAGCTCTGTGGTTTGGATGAAGGAAGGGATGAGGAGGAGGGGGAGAGAGCAAAGTGTGTTTGCTGGCACCAGGATCACAGCAGAAGCCAATGCTGGAATCCTTCCCAAGTATTTAGAAATTAAAATAATAAAAGAAAACTGAGCATATGGAGTTTGTAAAGTGCCGTCCATCTTCGAGAAGGGATCCGACTTGTTCAGAACACACGGCAGAGCTGGGGGCTGAGGGGAGGCGGAGCAAAGACGGTCACTCTTCTCTCAGGTGGGGACGAGGGGCAGGGGCACGCACGGCTCCAGGCACAGGGAGCGAGGGGATCCCCTTTGGGTTGTACTTTTGAAAGAGGAGAAAGAATGTCCCCTGTGTCTCCTCCCTAACGACACGGGAGTCCCCAACCCTCCCCCGCCTAGGGAATGCCCCCTCCACCCAGCTCAACCTCAAACATAGCTTTCAATCTTCCTCTTCTATATCCAACTCCAGAGTGGTCCCATGGGCTCAACCTCTAAAACACACCCAAATGCAGCTGCTTCTTACCCCCTCCCCATCTCCACTCCAGTCCAGCACCCTCCTCTCACTCAGCTGACAGCAGCCACTTCTGCCTGGTTACCCAATGCCTCCCTCCCCGCCCCACCTCATCCGTCCTGTCCTGCCCACAGGCACCAGATGGATCTCTCCTCCTCACACTTTTCATCCCACATAGGATGAAAAGCTCAACTCCTCCCTCTGCCCTTCAGGTCCTGCATGATCCAGGCCCCACTTGCTCCCAATATCACTGGTCTTCCTGCTGTCCCTCAAACAGGCCAATGTCCTTCTTCCCCAGGGCCTTTGCACATGCAATTCCCTCCGCTGCGCACACTCTTCACCCTTTTTACGACCAGCTCCTCACTGGGGTGTTAGCTCAAATGCCACCTTATCAGAGAGGTGGCCACCTCACCCTCCCTGGCCACCTCAACTTAAAAAAAAACAAAAAAACACCCTTTCCAGTTCTTGTTGACTTCACTCTATTTCTACATAACTATCACTATCTAAAATTACCTCGTTTGTTTGCTGGACTTGTCTCTCTGCCGTGTGAGGGCCATGAGCCCCGGACCCGTCTGTCCTCTTTCCTGCTGTCCCCTCCATATCTGGAACAGTGCAGGGCCCAGAGCGGGCCCTTTACAGACATCTACTGAGTGGAGATCGAGGGAACACCAGAGCCACCTGGTTGATTTGCGCATAAACCAGGTGTTCTAGGTAGCGCCACGGACAGCCTTGCAATTGCCCAGTGGCAAACGTCACTCAGGCAGAACTCATGAGGTTCCGGGGGAGCCCACGTGGCCAGGAGCCAGGGTACTGTGGCGTGAGCCTCTTTGCAGCCAGATCACCAGACGGCACGTGCTGGGGGCTCCCCGTCCCGACAGAGCAAGAAACGGGGCGAGAAAACTCGACTCGCCCCTCCTCGGGTTGGGAGCCAACCTGGGAGGCTCACGTGCCTCCATCCACCCCAGGTGCTCAGGTGTCCCCGGTGCCAGCTGGCACCGGCTAAAGAGGTGAGCTGGCGGGAAGGTATAGGCAGCGGGACAAAAGCGGAAGGCAGGTGTCCCGTGAGCCCTTTGGGGTAGGAGCCCCGGCCAGCCTGTGGACCCCGAGTGCCCTGGCGGGGTCTTGAGTGCCTTGGCTTTGGTGTGCAGAGGTGGCTGTGTGGACACGCGTAGACACTCGCGGGGGCCCCCAGGGGTGGCTGAGCCCGTGGAGGGGAGGGGAGGGTCCCTTCCCCGCAGCCCGTCCCCCTCTACTTCTCCATCCTCCCCCTCCGTCTGGCTGCTCCTCTCCCGCTCTGCTGCACGCTGGCCTCCGCAAGATGGATTTTCCTGGCTGTGCCAATCTTGCTGCCACCTGTTCGCGCCGTGCTGGAGCCAGCAAAGTGGCTCAGCTTCAAACCCAGAGCAGCTGGGAGAGCGGTTGCCAAGCCTCGCTGTCCCCCTTGCTCCCCTCCTTTGTTGCAGCAGCAGCAGCTTGGGCTCCGAGTCATCCTGTCACCTGCTGTCAGCTGGGCAGCCCCTTCTCTCCCCCGCCACGCCCCCACCAGCCCCCTCCAGCCCTCTCCAGGCATCCCCAGCTCTCAGCCCCCACAGTCAGGCTGCAGAGAGGGGCACAGGCAGGGACATTCACAGCAGCCCTTGCCACCCTGCCTGCCCCCTACCCACAGCCCAGCCTCTCAATCCCCTTCCCCTGCCCCACTTCTCGTGGGATTCCCCAGCTTACTGCTCCCCAGAGCCTCCCCCAGAACTGGAGACAGGAGAACTGAGGCTTGCATCAGTGGCCTGAAGGAACCAGGAAGTGTCCAGCCCCACCCGCTGAGCCCGGAACGGAGCAGGCGGCCCAGGACACTCCCCGGCAGAGCGGGCTCTAAACCTCCGGGAGTGGGAGAGCTCTGGAAACTTCCTGCAATAGCAATCCAACCCACGCCAGAGGCTCGAGTCCCAGCCCTGCCCCGAATGCTCATTAGCTCCGTGACCTTGACAAAGCCCCTCTAAGCCTCAGTTTCCTTGGCTGCCCATAGACTAGGTCGGTGCCTGCCCGCCCCGCAGTGTCACCGCAAAGAACATAGGACTAGGGCCTTGAACTCCTTCGGGAACAAGACAAGGATATAATTAAACACATGCGTGGGACAGAGAAATGCAAACTGTAAAGTACTGTGCAGCCCAAGGAGCTGTTTTGCTCTTTCTCACGGGCTGTGGACCTGCCCCAGAGAGGCAGTGCGGCCCGAGGCCTGAGAGCACGCGCGCCCGGCCTCCCGGAGAAAGAGCCGGGCTGTCTGACTTCAGAAACACCGGCGGCAGCTGAGGGAGCACCTGACGGCTGAGACGGACACATCAGAAGATAGAGCAGGACACAGGCAGACAGACAAATAAACCCAGATGAAATAGCCGGTGTGGCCGATGGCTCTCCTGATGGGAACGGACAGGCAGTGGTGGCTGGATTCCCGCAGCCCGAGGCCTCTCTCTGCTCCACCAGAACCTCTCCTTGCCTGCTGCCCTTGGTCATCAGCGCTCACACGCGGCCCGAGGGCACGCTGGCACCGCGCTTGCACACGCACGACCCCTAATGCTCATCAAGGGTGGGAGGAGGGGAGCTGCTGGACCCTCCGGAAAAATTTCTTCAGAATTGGGTATGGAGTCCAGTGCAGGGCCTGAACTCACGACCCCAAGATCGGGACCCGAGCTGAGATCAAGAGTTGGATGCCCAACCAACGGAGCCACCCAGGCGCCCCTGGACCCCCCAGATTCGAAGATGCTACTGAGGAGGGAAATAGTCTCCGGGGGGGAAGGGGTCTCCTCTTACGCAGATTACTTGGGGTCAGAGGAGGGGTGCCTTCGTTAGTGATAGTAATAGGAAGCTACAGCCCATTTCAATTACAGGAGCAGGCGTGGTGGATGTTGATCCCTGGGGATGAGGCGTCAAGGAGAACTGAGGATGTTGGTGGAGAAACTCTAGTGTCAGCTCAGGATTGTCATGTGCGTCTTTCCCTGGGTGCCCAGAGCTGTCCATGTTCACTGGAACCTGCAGATAAGTGGAGAGCTCATGGGCTTCTGATGCCATCTGACTGGGGGGGGGCCGCTGGGCTGGGGGCGCTAGCTCCAGCAGGGTGTGGACAAGCCAGGGGCTTGGGCCGACAGCCCTGCTTCCTCTTTGCCCCTGCTATGCATCCTCCCACAGCTGCCAGACTGCCCTTTCCAGAATGAGCATTGGATCTGTCCCTCCCCTGCTTATGGCCCCCATGCTATGGCTTCCCACTGCACATGTAATAAAGTTCAAATCCTACCCATGGCTTACAATGGCACCAGGGTCTGCCCCGTCTACCTCTCCAGCCTCATGTCCTACTTCTTTCTCACTTACTGCTCTCCATCCACACCAGCATTACTATTCCTCCAACCTGGCTCCACCTCAGGGCCTTTGCACTTGCTGTGCTCTCTGCCTGGGACATGTTAGTTGCCAGTTTTACCTTAGTTGCATTCTGATCATTTAGGTCTCGGATGGCCTGACATCATCCCCGTTAGTGTCCCCCTCCTTCCTCTGAGTACTATCACACCTCCCTGGGTTTTGCTCATCTGCTTACTGTGCAGCATAGAGCCCTATGTGAAAATATGTCCTTTGTTTTTAGTCTGGGTCTGCCCTACAGAACGCAAGTTCTTGTCTTGTTCGTTGCTGTTTCCTACTATCTGGAGTGGAATCTGAAACACAGTAGGCATTTAATAAATATTCCTTCAATGAAATGAGTGAATCACAGAGGAAAAGGCCAAGTGTCCCCAGAATGGGGAGCTCACATCCAAGAAACCGAATAGAACAGAGGAGAATGCAGATGGAGGACAGGCATGATTTCGAGGGGCTAGGACCACAGAGACCTCCAGGGAGCTCATGATGCCAGTGCTCATTTGACCACAGGTTTTGCTCAGTTGACCTCATTGAATGTTCATCACCCAGAGCTGGTGTATTACTAACCCCATTTATAGATGAAGTAGTTGCAGCTCAAGTCTTAATCATGTATCCAAAGCTTCTCCTCTGTAGCCTGTGGCCTCCCAGCTGGTTGGAGAAAGGTCTTAGGGGCCTGGTCTATGTCCTTTGAGTCACTCCCTGTAACATTCCTTTTTTACATAATTTTATTTCGGTTCAATTAACATATAGCATATTATGAGTTTCAGAGGTAGAGTTTAGTGATTCATCAGTTGCATAGAACACCCAGTGCTCATTATGTCACATGCCCTCCTTAATGCCCATCACCCAGTTACCCCATCTCCCCCCCCACCTCGCCTCCAGCAACCCTCAGTTTGTTTCCTAGAGTTAAGAGTGTCTTTTGGGGGCGCCTGGGTGGCTCAGTGGTTGAGCGTCTGCCTTCTGCTCAGGTCATGATCCTGGTGTCCTGGGATCAAGTCCTGTATCGGGCTCCCTGCTCTGCAGGGAGCCTGCTTCTCCCTCTCCCTCTCTCTGTCTCTCATGAATAAATAAATAAAATCTTTAAAAAAAAAAAAAAAGGAGTCTCTTATGGTTGGCCTCCCTCTCTGATTTCATCTTATTTTATTTTTCCCTCCCTTCCCCTATGATCCTCTGTTTCTTAAATTCCATGTATAAGTGAAATTGTATGATAATTGTCTTTGTTTAAGTAACTTATTTCACTTAGCATAATACTCTCCAGTTCCATCCATGTCAGTGCAAATGGTAAGATTTCATCCTTTCTGATAGCTGCGTAATATTCCTTGGTATGTATATACCACATCTTCTTTATCCACTCATCTGTCGACGGACATCTGGGCTTTTTCCGTAGTTTGGCTATTGTGGACATGGCTCCTATGAACATTGGGGTGCAGGTGGCCCTTTGGATCACTATGTTTGTATCCTGTGGTTAAATACCTAGTAGTACAATTGCTGGTCATAGAGTAGATCTCCCAGTAACATTCCAAAAAGGGCCTTGCCGGCTTGAAATGGCAGAGGACAAGGGTCACAAGCAGCAGGCTTACAAGGATCTCAGACCAAAGGCGGCAGTGGTCAGGAGAGAGAAGCCAGAAAAGTGGGTCCTGTTCCTTGGTAGACAAAGGAAGGGTGAACAGAGATCTGGCTCATGACTGAAATGAAGCTCCTGGTGGAGGCCTATGCGTGGCGGCCTCATCCTCGCCTCGAGGATGGGAATGACTGAAGACTTGGGGGTCTGAATGCGAGCCCTACATCTGGCGACACCGCTCAGCTTTCAGCCTCGCCATCCTCCGCTATGGAATGGAGATAATAATGTCCACCTCCAAGAGTTGCTCCCGGAGTGAACCAAGCCGCGTTTATGTAAGAGTATTTGTATAAACCTTTGAGGGTTATTAAAACGTGCCTAATGAGGACTCATTTTCTTCAAGGTTCAGAAATCCACCTCAAACTGACTGAAACTCAAAAAGGCTCTTATAATTAAAAAGTCCTCCTAATTGAATTTAAATTAAAAAAATAAATTAAATAAATAAATAAGCCTAGCATCAGGCTCTGCACTCAGCAGGGAGTCTGCTTGAGGATTTTTCCTTTCCTTCCCTCTGCCCTCCCCTTTCCTTGTGCACATGTGCTCTCTCTTTCTCTCCAATAAATAAACAAATCTTTGAAAAAAATTTAAAAATCCTCTACATGGGGGATGTTGGCTTCAGGCTTGGCTGGATCAGGGTGCTCCAACAAAATGAGTCCCTCTCCTTGTCTCCTTGTTAGCTCTCCTCTGTAGGGCCTTCCTTCTTAGGTAGGCTCTCATCAGTGGGTGGCCATCTGCCATTCCATGCCCCCAGGCTCACAGATGACCAACCCCACCTGAAAGGGAACTTCTCCTATATAGGCCCCAGCTTAAGTCCCAAGACTGATTCTCATATAAAACTAGAAGCCCAACCTGAACTAACCACAATGGAAGCCAGGAGACTGGGAAACCCTGGCTGCCACCCCTGGAGTCAGGAGTGGGATGGGCTTCACTGGACCCACGAAGACTGTGACTGGTGGCAGGAGAGGTTCTCCAAAGGAGAATGGGGGCGCTGCTCCCAGAAGAGGGTGTGGGAGCCTGGCTGGCACATAATAGAAGCTCCCAGCAAGACCGACAGTGGTATTCTTCTCCTTCCGGCTGGCATGGCAGAGCTGCACCCTTTAGGGTTCCAGACCCCAGGAGGCTCCACTCTGCGGCCGCTCTGCAGGGGCTCGGAGGAGCTGTTTCCCCAGCAAAGTGCTGAATGGGGCTGCCGTGAGGGTTAAACAGAATCTTCTGTGAGTAGGATTTGTAAATGGCGAAACACCCTTCAAATGTGAGAGATTATCCTTAACTGTTTAGAATAGAAGAGGGGCGGGAACGACAGGATTCTGGAACTGAAATGGACCTAGAAATCACTGGCCACCCCCACCCCCTACCTTACAGTCATCAATACAAAGCAGCCAGAAGAATGACTTCAAAATGCAGATCACATCGCGTCACTCCCTCTAAACCCTCCACAGGCTTTCCCTGGAATAGTCTAGATTCCTCTGCCTCAAGGGCCCTTATGATCTGGGCCCTGCCTACTTCTCAGATTCCATCCCCCCTTATCCTGTTGCACCACTCTCATGTGCCCCAGCCACACTGCTTTTCCTCTCCTTAGGCAAATACACCAGACTCATTTCCTTTACAGATGCTTTGCATATGCTGCTCCCTCCGCCCAAAACACTTTTCCCCCAGATCTCCAAATGGCTGCCACTTTCTCCTAACTCAGGTCTCAGCTGAAACATCATCCTCTCAGGGGCGCCTGGGTGGCTCAGTCAGTTAAGCATCTGCTTTGGCTCAGGTCATGATCCCAGGGTCCTGGGATTGAGCCCCGCATCCGGCTCCTTGCTCAGTGAGGAGTCTGCTTCTCCCTCTGCCCCTTCCCTTGCTTGTGTGCTCTCTCTCCCTCTCTCTATCTCAAATAAATACATAAAATCTTTAAAAAACAGAAAACAAAACAAAACCAAAAAATCACCCTCTCAGAGATGTCCCCCGGCCACACTTCTGTACTGATGTCCACCACACCTCTCCTTCGCTCCCTCTCACTCCGCCTACTTTATATTCTTCATCATCTGGAAGTATCTTGTTGGTTTGTTTGCTTATTTACTGCCAGTTGCTCTCCTGCCCGCCACCCCCACTGGGATGATCAGATCCAAGAAAGTAGAATCTACACACAGTACCTGGCCTGGCATAGGGTCGATAAGTACTTGTTGAATGAATGAATATGTGGGTGGACGGATGGTCGGTGGATGGTGGCTGGGTGGCTGGGTGGCTGGGTGGCTGGGAGAATGGGTAAATGTGTGGGTAGACAGATGGGTGAGTGGGTGGGTGGATGGATAGGTGAGTGGATCGGTGGGTGAGTAGATGGGCGAGCGGATGAGTAAGTGGATGGTGGATGGAGAGTGGGCGGAGCCCATGCCTATCTGGTCCTACCTTCACTCTCTCACTTGTTTCTTGCCCTTAAAAAAACTTGTGTACTGTTGCCCTTTTTCGACTTGGAGCTCTGGTAGCTAAAGACCCTCCAGACTCCCCACTTCACAGCAGATCATCCACTGTGGCTTCAATGCCACCTGCTCTAGTCACTGAATTCACCTGATTTCAAAGCCCATTAAACCAATCGTTAGGAGGTTAATAAAACCTTCTCCCCTGCATGGGCGCAACTCCACCCTTGCCTGCTGCCTGCTGTGCCCATCAGCTGGGCCTGCCTGTCACTATAACCGGGAGCTGGGAGAGAGATTGGCCACCCCTTTTGCCCAGCGAGCCGTGCAGGTGAGCTGAGCACCGTTGTCCTCACATCAGCTCCTAGGGAGGGGTGTGCCCCCAGAACTGCTCTGGGATATGAGAGATGGGAGGTGGCCTGTCACTTTGAGGGCTCTGCTCCTGAGCTGGGGGGCCCTGTGGGTTGGCATGTGAGCCTGAGGTGGCCTTACACGCAGACAGCCTTCTGTGAGCTGCCCGGATGTCTCAGAGACAGAGGCTGAAGGAGGGAAGGAAGGTGCGCCGCTGTGACTCTGGTTCACTCCAGTCACTGAGGAGCAAAGGGTCCCTTGGGACCCTTTGGGGTCAGACAGGGTATCAGGGAATGGGCCTGTGGGGGAGCAAGGAGGACCCACTGGCCAAAGAGCTCACATTCAAGGGATGCCTTGATGTAGGTCGCAGGCCATTCTTAGCATAAGGTCCTGAGGATGAGGGAGGCTCCTCTCCCTATCTGGAAAATTCCATTACTGCAAAATCCGATGGAAGAAAACATCCAGTCTCCACGTCACTGTTGAGTAGGGTGTGGGGGGGAAGCACACCGCAGGAGGAAGCATACAGTAAGACACCATGTTGTAAAAAGTCACAAATCAAATGAAACTATGTCTAGTTGCTTCAACAAACATGCCTGTGTACGTGCAGAGAAAGGCCCAGAAGGCTACACACCAGACTTTCACCTGTGGTCTTCTCCTTAGAAAAAAATCCCCGAGATTTGGGCTGAGGTTATTTGTGGTCTTTTTTAAAATTCTTACAATAATAAGGTATTTGTGTTTTATATGGGAAATTAAAAATTAATTTTTAAAGATTTTCACCAAGGATGTAATTTGGACTGTGAGGGTCAGACCTAACTCTTAAAGGAAGTGGCATGAAGGGTCACAAAAGAACACTGGAGGATCCTGGCTGGCATAGGCGATGAGCTGGGCCACTGCCCCAGGAATCCAGCCTGGGCAGTAGTCCCTGCAGGTGCTGCTGTTCACCTCTGAGGTTCCCTGGGGCTGGGCACCCGTGGCTGCCTTCCTAGACCAGACCCTTTCAGATCCCACCCTGACGTGGCTGCGGCAGACCCAGGGATCGGTTCCAGGGCTTGAGGAGCAGAGTGGGTGGGAAGTGCGGGGAGTGTGGAACATTCTGCTGGACTGATCCCACAATACCAGAGCGGCAGCATCTCTGCTCCCACTGGCCGAGTGACAGCGTCCGCATGCTCATGCAAGGGGGGTTATTATTTTTTTTTTAAGGGGGGTTATTTTATTAACCAGATAGATTAAGCATCTCTCCTTCTAATTACCAGTTTAATTAACCTTGGCACACAGTATGTACCAACCCCCGAGGGACTGAGTCACAACTGCCACGCTGGGTGAACATTGCCCATCTGCTCAGCGCTAGCTTCAGCTGGCCCTCAAGGGACTGGAGCAGTGGGCTCCGAGGGCCTGGGGTCTGGTGGCACCAGGGAGAGGGGGGAGGGGAAAGTGGGCGGGGCTTGTTAGGGACCTCTCAGGGGAGTCTTGCTGTGGGTGCTGGATTCCAACAGGGCCCCTCTTCCGCAGCCCTCCTGCAAGTGACCCTGGACGAGACGAGACAGAGAAGTCAGCCTGGGCCACCCCACTCGGGTCTCCCAAGTGTCTGCAGGGTAGCCTGGGGACCGGGAGACCTGTGCTTATCTACCACTTCCTGGATGGGAACGGTGCAGGTGCTGCCCTCGATTTTCCCAGCCGGGGTTTTGTCATCTGTAAAATGAGCACCGTGAAACCTAGGACATGAGGCTTCACGAAGACGACGAAGGTCAAGGTGCCTTGTAAAATTACAATCATGCATTCATTCATTTATTCAGGGCACATTTATGGCTCATGCGCTGCATATTAGCAAAGGTAAGCAGTACAATGATGAACAGAGAGAGCTTAGGGACCGACTTCTCTGGAAACTCACTGTGTCTGGCTAACAACTCCAGACTCACCCTCAGGTGCCTGGACGCACACATGCGCACGCACACACAGAGCCCCACATTTAGCACACCACACGCAGGCACACACATTCCCCTGCACAGCCTCGAACAGAACGTGCGCCGTCTCGGAAACACGCCCACATTCACGGAAGGACCACATGGCTCTTATATTCTCAAGAAGCGTGAGGCCAGAGATGTCACATTAATAAGACGCATCGAGGCTCTGGGAAAGGGGTTTTTATATATTTATTTACTTGAAAGCTTATTCAAATCCTAACCTAGTCTTCTCTTCACTAATGCAGTGTTATTGGAGCCTCCTGATGTCTGTGTGGGAGGGTGAAGACAGGAGTGTGTGTATTTGCATATGTGTGAGCAAAGACTCTCGATGCATTTGTGTGTAGGGTGTGCTGGGGGTGGGGGGTGTGCGTGTCTCTGTGTGTGCGTGTCCCTAGGTATGTGTGTGCGTGTCCGGGTGTGGAGGGTGAGCTGGGTGTCATGCTTTTATGCTTCCTAGAATCTTTTGGTGGTGAGCAGTTTCCCAACCTATTTTTCACTTTCACCCCCATAAAGAGCCTTTGTAGACATTGGATTCTGAATGCCCCCTCTCTGAATTGTATACCACAGATACACTACATATCTCCTTACGTGCTGTATATAGATCTGTGCTTTATATAAAGAAAGAGTCCGTTTTTTTTTTTCACCTACCACCACCCCCAAAGAAAAATTTCCACCTCCTTGGGGGTCACACTACCCCTGTTGAGAATTCATGATACAGAGCAAGAGTTTCTAGCTCCAGAGGTCTGTGACCCCTGATGTTGTATGCCTCGGTGCCCAGTCTCTAGGGCTGGAGATCCTCTAGTAGGCTGGAGGAAGAGTCCAGGAATCCAGGTTTTAGGAAGCTCCCAGGGATTCTGATGCCCTGACTAGGGATGGGAGGGAGTTTAGAACCATCAGGGACCATCTAGGGGTCTATGTAGGACCTCCACCAAGTCCAAGAGAACTTGGAATCTCAACCCACAAAGGCTGGGGTCCTCGCCAGCAGGACCTTCCTATATCAGACTGCCCCGGGGCTCCCCAGAGGAGGCTGGGGAGGCTGGCAGCTGGGCCAGAACTGCTCCCACAGACCTAGACCTTAGATAAGGCAAATGAGGAATGTGTCCCCAAGACCAGGATCATGCAGCTGGAGTCTGGGACAGACCCTCATCCAGGGTGTCTGCAGTCCCATTTTCCATCTGTTCAGCGGAGCTACCGATGCCCCCCCACACTAACCTGGGCCTCCCTCCTGGGTGCCCCGACCTCCCCCGGTCCTGGGTACTCAATACGCCAGGCACTGGGAGAGGAGGCGGAAGGTTACCGCGGCCCTGTCCAGCAGCCCAGCCCTGGAACTGGAATGGGGGTTCCAAGCTGTCAAGGGTTGGAATCCTGTCCAGGAGTTGCCAAGGACCTGGTAGCAAAATCAATCAAAAACAGAGACCTCCTACCTGGCCCTGCCCTCTGTGGGGGCCAAAGAATATCTGTGCCACTTTGGAGGCCTGGACCCGTGCCAAGCCCCAGCCCTGGGTGTCCCAGCGATCAGAGCACAGGGGACCAACTGATGCACTGTGGGCAGTGGTCCAGCACGGGCTGGCAAGGGGCAGATGGGAGGCTGGGAAAGGGAGGGGGGGCCATCCTGTGGCCGAGGAGTGGGGTGAGGTGGGAGCAGAAATGACTCTGTCGAGGGTCTGATGGCAGGAGAGGGGAAGATGGGATGACAGTGGATGGGAGATGGAGGGAGCCTGATGAAGGGCGCACAGAGAAAGAGTGAGGAGGAGGCGCACTGTGGTTTGGTAGGGAAGCCAAGAAGGCATCCTTCTCCCTCTCTTAAGCTTTTAAAGGCATCAGAGCATCTTGCTAATTGTTCATCTCCCAGAGACGCTAATGAAATTAACTCTGCAAAATGCCCATCAGGTCATCTGCAGAGGGCACAGTGCCAGGCTTCCGCTTGGTCCAATCCCATCCTCCTCCTCCTCCTCAGCTCCTCCTGCCCCCTCCTGATAATTCCCACCCCCGCCTCTTCAACAGGCCCTTCAGCAGGGAACATCTCACCACCAAACCCGCCTGAGAGTGCCCAGTGAGGAAACCAGAAATGGGGGCTATGTAGCCCCTCAGGATCTGGGATGCCATGGATCCAGCTCATGGAGCTGGAAAGGTTGTCTCTGGGTGTGTATGTTTCTCTCTGCGTGTTTCTGAGTACATGTATGTGTGTGTGTTGTGTGTGTGTGATAGCATATACATCTCTAATACAACCGTTTGTTAAACTGAACATTCTTGCAATCACTCAGCAAACATTTCTGGGGCATCTTCTGGGTTTAAATCCTGCCCCTCCTACAAGCTGAGTGACTTTAGGCAAGTTGCATCCCCTCTCTGTGCCTTAGTTTTTGTATCTATACAATGGGGATGATAATAGCATCTACCTAATAAAAGCTTGTGCGAATTGAAAAAGGATATACCAGTTAAGGGGCGCCTGGGTGGCTCAGTCAGTTAAGCGTCTGCCTTCAGCTCAGGTCATGATGCCAGGGTCCTGGGATGGAGCCCTGCATTGGGCTCCTTGCTCAGCGGTGAGCCTGTTTCTCCCTCTCCCTCTGCCTGCTGCTCCCCCTGCTTGTGATTTCTCTCACTATCTCTCTGTGTCAAATAAATAAACAAAATCTTAAAAAAAAAAAGAAAGAAAGATAAACCAGTTAAGAATCCTAGTCCTGTGCTGAGCACAAGGTGAGATCTCGAGAAGTGTTGGGCACTGTCCTTGCTTCTGGAGGCTTCAAGGCAAGGGGATCTCCATCCCTGTGCTCATCATAGGAGAGGCACAAAGTTCTCCGTAGCATAGGGCAGCTAAGGAGTGCAAGTAGTCGGTGCAGGAAGGAAGTGGGGATATCTGGAAGTGTCTTTACGTGTATGTAAATATATACGGGAAATGTGTTTTTATTGATCATATTCAGTTGCTGGGCATGTATGTGTGTGTGATTTGGGTGTGGGAAATGCGCTTGAGTTGGGAGCAGACTGAGTGGGTGCCGGCATGCTGTGTGTGTATATGTGTGTGTGTGTGTCTGTGTGTGTGTCTGTGTGTGTGTCTGTGTGTCTGTGTGTTGGATTCAGGGATGGGTGGATGTTGGAGCTCTGTGTGAGGAAGACACTGGTCCAGATATGGCTGAGGGTCCTCTAAAGAGGCTTGTTTCTAGTTCTCTTTCCCTTTTAACCCCCACACATTCTTCACTTGTCTTATGACCTGGCTCTCGTTCCACCCTAACTTACAGCTGGGAAGACATCTATGTATTCTCCCACAGGCTGCAGTTTCCCCAAGTGGGTGGCATTAAGCCTTGCAAACAGTAGGCACTAATAAATGTTCCATCTTGGGCAAGGCTCGAGAACAGATTTTTATAAAAGATGATTCTGTATCATTTTTTAAAGTGCACATGATAGAAACCTTTCAAAATGGGCTTAAACAACAAAAAGGGGAATTTATTGGCTCATGTAACTGAAGAACCAGGGGTGTATCTGGCAGCTTCAGGAGCAGCTGGATCCAGGGGGCTCGAATAATGAACCAACGTTCAGTATCTCTCTCTTCTCCAGGCTCTGCTTTTCCTGCCCAGACTCAGTCTCAGGCATGTGCCCCTCACATGGTTCTCCTCCTTTCTGCTCCAAGTTCGGCAGAAAAAGAAATTCTTTCTCTCCTTAGGTCTAATAAAAATCCCAGAAAAGAGCCTGAGCGCTTGGTTTGGGTCATATGTCCATCCCTAAGTGAATCACTGTGGCTCAAGAAATAGTGGATACCGAGTGGTTAGACCTGAAGCATGTGCTCTCCTCTGGAACTGGGGTGGGGAAGCCCCACGTGAATCTCATACACTGATGGTGGGGAAGGGTGAGTCCTTGAAGGAAAGACAGGAAGCTGCTGCTTCCAGAAGACAGCGGCTGGATGCTGAGCAGCAGGTAAATATGGATGCTTGGATCAAGGCAGGGACTATCAAGAGCCAACGTGGGGTCACCAAGAGCAAATCCAGCCTGCCAAGCTAATTTCTTGTTTCAGTTATTGGCCTGGTAGATTAGGACAAAACTTTTGAATCTGGGGGTCTGCAGGGTCTTTCTGTGTATTTTGTGGGCATAGCCGTGAGATGGGAGCTGAAGGATGGTGTGGCCAGAGGTTTCCTGAGCAGATGAAAGAGATATAGATTTATCGCCCTAGTGCAACTAACAAGGTAGACTGGAGTGGGGAGCCACTAGGCTCTCTCCTTGATCCTGCCCTCAGCAATCTGTTTAGGAAGGACTTGGTTGAGAGAATCTATGGTTTCCAATTTCATCTGGGAATTATTGGAAGCTGAAGAAAATAGCAGGTACCCTATCTGACAGCTTCCACATCCTGAGAGGGCACCATATAGGAAAGAGGGATTGGATGTAATACAGTGCAATAGAATTGGGATGAATTGGAAGTCTCTGCACTTAAATTCAGAAAGCCAGTGTCCCAAGGGTGGACAGGGAACATCTAGCTGTTGGCAGTGCCTGTGGCAAAGACACAGGGCAGTGTTCCAAAGTGGGATCTTCGGGCCACTGGCACCAGTAGAAATAGCTGGGAGGGGGCAGGAGGGGTGATAAAAGCCCAGGTTCCTAGACACATCCCCAGACATACTGAATCCGAATCAGGAGGGGCAGGGCCTGAAAGATGGGCATCTTACATCACAGGAGCTCCTGGCACATCTCCAAGTCAGTGATGGCCTCGCCATGGGCTTAGAGGTCCTCCCATCCAGCGGGCACCAGCAGCTGACTGTGACCTTGCTAAAGCATTAGGCCACGTGCGCCGGAGATGTGCCAGTTCCCTTCAAGAGGTGCCTTCAGAGGAGCAGACCTGGAGGAGAGCACTTGCAGTAGGGGCCACGGCAGCAAGGACAGGGCCCCAGGGCTCTGTTGCCATGCCAGTGACAGAAGCAGAACTATGTGGTCTAAAGGGAGAAAATTCAGGATAGACCCAGATTTTGTCTTCTAGAAGTAAAAAAAAAAAAAAAAAAAAGAGTAAGAGTCTTCTGAATAACAGAAATCGACATGGGGGCAGTGGGGAGAGAGGTTTGATGAGGCCCCAGAATGTGAATCCAGTGAGGGGTAGATTCCTGTGGCCTAGCGAGGAGAAATTCCTAGCCAGCAGAGGCAGCTGAAGGTGCAACCCAAGCACAGTCACTGAGATATTGCAAGGGGGGGCCGCAGACACTTGTGGGAGGGTCCAGCCTAAGCAGGGTCTGCCCTCTCCCTCCCTTTGAGTCTGAGGCTCAAAGGCAAAGAAGGTTAAAGATGTTAGGAGCCCTCCTATCTGACCATCTACCTTTGAGCCTGAGACATGCACTTCCTGGCAGCCCTCCAACCTGGATTCTTAAGCAGAATTCAGGTGAGACATTTATTCCCCATCACTGCAAGGGCATTCCTGCTCCTTCGCCTGACATGCCCTGAGGACCAGTTGGAAGGGGACAGCTGAGCCAAGGCCTGAGTGGCTAAAAGGAACCAGCCACATGAAGATCTGGGGACAGAGTGTCCCAGGAAGAAAAGCAAATGGGACAGCCCAGAGGTGGGGATGAGCTTGGATGCTAGAGAAACAGAAGGGAGGCCACGATGGCTAGAGAAACAGAAGGGAGGCCACGATGGCCACGATGGCCAAGTAGAGTTGCAGAGGTAGGCAGGGGCCCGATCATGCTGGGCTTTGAGGCAGTGGTCATCATTAATGCTACTTTCCTCATATTTCACCTGCTGGCACGGAGATGTGTACTTCGTGGCCCTTTGGATGGGGCCATGGGCTGGTTCTGACCGATGAGTTGTCAGTGGAAGTGGCATGTGTCATTTCAGGGCCGAGTCATTGATGGCTGGTGGGTGTACTTCCAGAGCTCTCTTTTCCTCTGCCTCACTGACCAAAGATGCTCCAGGGAGTGGCTGTTTTGTCCGCCTGTGTCCTCAATGGAGGATAATCTGGAGCAGTAGACCCATGGTGAACGAATGAGAAATAAAACGGAAGCCACTGAGATTTGGGAACTGTTTGTTACCATGACATAATCTAGTCTATCCTGACTGCTACACAGATCATTCTACTCTAGCCGAAGGAGGCCAGTGACGTGAACACAGCAGAGAACTGAAGAGAAATTCAGACCCTTTCCTTTCTCGTTCCCTAAACCTTATTCCCAAATTCTAATCCTAGAGCAAAAACTGCAGGAAGAGGAAATGTAAGGAGCATGGACATTGCAGTCAAAGCCCCCCTAGGACCAATCTTAGCTAGCCCTGCAAACATTGAATAAGGTTGGCCCTGGACATAGGCACTTCCTCTCCCTAAGTCTCAGTTACCTCATCTGTATAATGGGGATGATAAGGGTTCACTTAACAGGATTGCATGCGAGGATCAAATTAAAATGTAGGTAAGGACATAGCAGAGGCCAGCAGAGACCATTATGATATCATCTAATATCCCAGCCCTCAATCCCATTACTTCCTTCTCTTCAGTGCCTAAACCCCGGTTCCTATCTCTCTTCCACCAGGTGCCCCAAATGATGGTCCTAGTAAGGTTTCACCTTTCCTACCCACCTCTACCCTGGGAGCATGGCGGGCCATAGTGTCAGAGGGAGCAGCCTGGGCACACACCACTCCTGGCAACACACACACACACACACACACTCCAGTGGAGTAGATCAGGTAGACAAAGTCTACATACAAGCAATCACCAAAGCAGAGTTCAAAACCTGGAGGCCGTTGGACATTTGTGGACATTTTCATCCTGGCTCACATGAGGGAAAAAAATAAAATAAAAATTACTTTTTGGAAAAAAAAATTACTTTTTGGTTAAAATTTTTAAATGCCAAGATTTCACATACAGTGGCTTCTCTTGAAAATGTGGACGATATGGCTATATTGGGCCCTAGTTCAACACCAATTGGCACCTGGAGTAGAAGAGCCAGCTGCCCCCTGCGATGGGATCCTATGCCCACTGTCCGGGGTCGCCATTGCCTCCTTGGCGCTGAAGCCCAGCGTCCACGCATGTGTATCCAGACATTGGGTGAGGTTTCTTATACTAGTTAAGAGAAAAGCAAAACATTTCTCCTAACCCTTCTCTATCAAAAGTGGGAAACAAAAGACAGACCGAGAGAGGGCCTCGTGGTTTCAAGAAATATAGGCGAGCTCATATCTCTTTGTGGAAGCGCAGACCATTATCATATCACCCAGCGTGCAGGACCAATTTACATTAGGGACTGGTCCCTGTAGGAGGTTTAGTCTGCGACCCTGCCCTCACCCTTCTCATCCCTCTCCAGACCCAGAGTAGGACACTCTCTTTTTCTGACCGTCCGCCCTGGGTATATGTTGCGCGTTTGTCATTTCCTTTCTCCTTCAAGGCAACCCTCTGTTTACTTTAACCAGATTAGGGAATGGGGGTGGGGAGCAGGAGACACCAGCAGCGGTCATGGCTGGAGCCTCCGGGAGACAACGTGACTTGCCCAAGGTCACAGAGCTAGAAGGCGGAGGCGCCTAGACCCTACCCCGGGGTCTCCTTAGCTTCCAACGCCCGGCTCAGTCCTTCACGCCCACGTCTCTGGCGTCGTGCGCGCTCAGGGCGCAAACACCGCGCGCCCAGTCAGAGACGCTGTGCCCTGGGGTTGTTTTCCTTAAGCGAGAGGCGCCACGGGGTTAGAGAAATCTTGGGTCACACTGGGATCCACCAGGCTATACGGTTGGGACTGCAGGTGGCCCCGAGTCTGGCCTGCCCGAGCGCCGGGGCTCGGGCGCTCTCCTGCAGTCCCCTATCCAAGCCGCGGGCTGGTGGCGTACCGCAGCACGCTGACGGCCACGGAGCACTGCCGGGAGGCGGGGGGTGGGGTGGGGTGGGGGGAGAGGACTGCGGCGGAACCTGCCCCCGGCACCCCTGCCCCAGGCCGTTCTCTGCAGGCTGGCTCCGCGCCTTGGTCGCCGCAGCCCTGGGCCCCTCCCGGGCCACCTGTGCGCAGGCCGGCGGGCCTGGGAGAGCCCGGATCCGGAGAGCCGATCCACTCCGGGTTTCGGACTCCGGGCCCTGTCCCTGGGGACCGCGCGGGGCGGTGGGAGGCCTCCCCGCCCACCACCCCAACCCCTCCCCGGGGGAGCCTCGGGCAACGCCTGGAGGGATCCCCGGAGCTGGGGGTGGCCCGCGTGCGCGGCGTGGGGCGGCCCGGCCCCTCCTTCCTTTCCCCCGCCCCGCCCTGCCGCCGCCCCGCTCCGCTGCTCCAGTCCAGGTTTTGCGGCGCCCGCCGGCCCGCTCCCCGGCTGCGGGCTCCGCGCGGCGGCTGGCTCGGTGCGCGGCTCGGTGCGCGGCGCGGCTGGCGCTGCGCTCCGCCCCGGCTGCATTGCTGTGCTCCCGGTGCCCAGGGGAGCCACGCGCCGCGTGCGCCCCGCAGCCGGCCGCCCCGAGGCAGCGCAGTCCGCTGGCATGGGCCCCGGGGGCGCCCCGGGCTGGGGCTCTGGGCTGAGGCGCTGAAAGCCGCCCTCCCGCCCGCGGGGCCCTGCGCCCGGCCGGCCCGCTCACCCGCCCGCCCGCGGCCATGGCCGTCCGGCCCGGCCTGTGGCCAGCGCTCCTGGGCATGGTCCTCACCGTCTGGCTCCACGGCTCCGGTGAGTCACGCGCGCGCTCTGGGGTGGCTTGCGGGGGACTGTGCGCGCGAACGCTCGCTGCTCCGGGGGGTCCCTGACTCGCGCTGCCGGACCCGGCTGGAAGCCCCCTGAGGCCAAACTTTGCGAGGCGGGACGCGGGGGCCGCCTCTCGCTGCTGCGCAGCTTCCCGGCGCGCTTCCCCGGAAGCCTGGGTTCTGCCAAGTGCTGGAGCAGCTGTCTGCGCGCGGGGCTGGCGAGTGTAAACGCTCCACGCCTCCGGGCGGGGGAAGTTTGCTGGTTGCCCGGCCCCAGAGCAGAGTCAGGGGTTTGAATCAACGCCTGGGGGAGCCTGACTTTGAGGGTCACCGATTAGAGGATTTTGACCACATCCCAGTGCCCCGGAAAATGAGGAGGGGGCTTAAGATAGCCCTTTCCGGTAGCATCTGACCCAAACAGCTACTCGCAAATCCGACTTGGCACCTGGCCTCTGCCCACGTTCAGAACACAGTGTCCTCCTCTGTCCCCGCCACACGCTCGCACACGCACACACTCAGGCGTGGAGGCGCATACACCAGCCCCCGGCCCTTGCAGCCCGCACAGTCGAAGGCCCATGGTCCCTGGCCAGGACTGTGACTCCCAGCCTCCTTGGTGCGTGGGGGGCCAGAGTTGTGTACTGTGGGGCCGCTGCCGCTCTTCCTTCTCCCTTTCATTGCACTGCCCTGCCTCCTCCCTTCATGTCCCGTTGGCCACCCTAACCTGCTTGGTAACTAAGCTTTCAGCCCACCTCCCTTGGGGTGGGGGGAGTTCCCCTGCATCCTTTGTCTGTTCTCCCTGAGCTTCCACCTGGGCTGAGTTGTTAGGGCCTCCTGATCATCCCCCCGCCCCCCCATCCATGCACTTAGCAGAGCTGAGCTTTTGTGTGTATTGGGGAGGGGGTGGTCATTTGTGTGAATCAAGCAATTCTTGATTCTTGCTGTCCTGAGAACCTGCGGGATGCCTCCCAGCGTGGCCAGGCCATTGTTAATCCTAGGGGTCAGAAGGGATCGTTGGGCTTCCTGAGATGTGAAGGCAGACTGATTGGAGATCAATGAGTGACAGCTGAGACCAGCCTGATGATTGAGGCTGATGGCTGTTTCTTTAAAGGGTCTCTGCGTAGCATATCCTGCACCCACTCTGCCTGGCTGCCCTCCCCAGTCTGCCCTCTCCGTCCTCCCTATGCTCTACCCCATCCGTTTTCCAGCACCCTATCATACCCCCTGCAAAGCCTCACTTTAACAAACCCTCCTGCCCCATGACCTCCCCTTTTCATCCGGATCGAGCTGGGAGGCTGCGCTGCTGCCGGGTGTTCCTATTGCACACCTATCCGTGTCTGGGTGGTGCGTGCAGCCCTCAGGGGGTGCAGGGCGATCATGGTGAACTGGGGGTGCTCAGTGTCCTCACACAGGGGAGGTGCTGCCAGATACCAAGTAGGCGCCCAGGAAATGTTTACTGAGTCGGCTGTATGTGAGAAGGCGTTGTGGTCATATCTGCATGTTGCCCACGTGAGCACGTGTGAGGGCTCTGGCTTGGCATGTGTGCCCCGGCGACAATGGGGGCTGGCAGTGTGTGCGGCATTGGTGTGTGTGGGGCCGGATGAGCTTGTGTGATGGCTGGCCTGCTGCACATGTGCGACGGTTGTGAGCAGTGGCACAGGTGAGCCCGTGTGGATAGGATAAGGGGGTGGTGGGTGCTGGCGAGTCAGGATGCCACAGCCTGGGGGGGGGGTGGGTGCCACATGGATGCCTTGGATGGTCACAGAGTGGGGGAACTGCGTCCCGGCTTGGTGGGGCACCTGTTGGGGCCTGGTCCGAGGTTGCCCCGGGAGCTGGTAGGTGGGCACCAGTGCCGCAGGGCTGCCCCGGAGCGGAGGCTGCCGCGGAGCCTCCACTCCCAGGCCTGTGGGAGGAGCCTCTGAAGGGCATGCAGGGCCCCTTCTCCTTATCTGGGGCCCCTTACTGCTGTCCCCCACAGGCTCTGGGCACACGTGCCCAGGCAGGCTGGCCCGGAGATGACCCCAGCTCCTCCCGCACCTCCTCCCACACCACCCATCATCTCCTCGGCAACAGCAGCGGGTGAAAAATGTGTGCGAGTGGCTGAGGGAGGGACGGCCGGTCGGGCGGCAGGGGGCGCCAGGGGCCAGCAGGACTGCAGCGTCCTGCTCCCCAGGCCAGGGGCCCACCCTCTGTCGCCTCCTCACACAAAAGCCTGTCCCTTCAGCACACTCACCCCCTCCCCTCCGTGTAGCCCCGCACACAGGAACCCCGCCCCCACCCGGCCTCACAGCTTTTTCCCATTCGTCCCCAGTCACACAGCTGGCACCTGCCTCCCCGCCCGCCCGTGGGCCTCTCACACCTGTTGGTTGCCCCACCACACAGAGATCTCTGCACTCCCAGGGGTAGGGGCCCTTGAGGAGCTGGCTCTCCTGGAAGGCGGTGCTGCGGGGCACCAAGCTGTGGTATTGTCCATCCTGACCCCAGCCGTCCGTCTGTCCTGGTGGTCTCTTCTTCAGGCCCCACCCCACCCCCAGGGCTGGTCCTAGACCCCTCTGTCCGTCCCTCACCCCTAGACTAGAGCAGCTGGTCAGGGGGAGGCTGTCTTAATTCTTCAGGGCTAAGAGATACCCCGCTCTCACTCTGCCTCAGGGATGGGTTGGGCTGGACTTCAGGGCCCCCCAGGTGTCCCCAGGAGAGGGCTGGTTCTCTGACTGGCCTGCCTGTTTCCCCTTGCCCATGCTGGGAGGGCTTCCCTCAGGAAGCTGGGGATTGGCATCGATCCAGGTTCCAAAGCCCCAACCAGGAGCCACTGGCAGGTTCCTCCGAGCCGCCAGCTCTGGCCTCAGCCAGGGGCCAGGAACCCTCCTGTCTCACATAAGTTCATCCCGCCTGGGGCTGCTCTGGACCCCAGACCTGCAGACTCAAGCCATGCAGTCTTAAAGTCAGGAGCTGCCTCCAGCCTGGGGTGGGGGCACCCCTTCTCCGCACAGAGGCCATGGTGTTGGGCTCGGCGGCTACCTGGGAACACACGTGTCCACATACATGCACGCCTGAGTCTTCTCTATCCAGACCAACCCTCTCCTGCGGCCCCCCCTCGCCTTCCCCCTCCCCTAGTCCTCCAGCCCGGGGCTGGAAACCTCGCAGTCTCTCTTGGCTCTCCCTTCTCCTTCACGCTTCATGTCTAATCTGTCACCAGGTCCTCCAGCTCAGTTCTACTTGTGACATTGCTCGCGTCCCTCTCTTCCTCTGTCACCACTCCCACCCCCCAGCCCCTTTCTCCCTCACCTTTCCCACTTGGACCAGTGCAGTAGCCACCCCCACTCATCCCCTTTCTGTGGCTCCTCTGCTTTGATTAATATCCCTGGTATCCAGGCTGGAACCCCACTAGAAAGCCTTCTGTGGCTCCCCAGTGCCTGAAGGTAAAGTCCAACCCTGAGCCTGGGGACCCTTAGGGAAACACCTGCACCACCATGCACGACTGAGCTGATCCACTGGGACTTGGCTTTAACTGCTGGTGGGCTGGGCATCCACGCCCCCAGACAATCTATAGCTCCCTTGCCTTGCAGAACCTGGTGCCCCCGGCCCCGCCAGCCACGCTCCCTACCCTATAGCCGACATCTTCTGCTCCGTCCAGACCTAGGCCAAGCCCCCGCTGCTGCTGCCAGTCCCAGTTCTTCCGCTTATCTCAGCCCCCAGCTTCAATCCAGCTCCCTCCAAGAGGCCTCCCCGACTCCTCCCAGGGCCATGGCACATTGCTCAGCTCTGAGTGGCCTACAGGACAGGTTCCTCAGCCCTGGAGAGGCCTGTGGAGCCTGGGGCAACTGCCAGAAGCCTCTGGCCTGAGCTACCTCTTCATTCATGCCGGTGCTTCCTACGGGCATTGCCATTGTCTGCAGCACCGTGACCCGCTCTTAGCCTCTAACGTGCTCCGAGTCATGGTCAGTCAAGTGCATATTTTTTCCTCTTTTTTTTCTCCACTTGTGTTTGGGTTCTCTGGCTAGGTTGGGAGGGCTGCTGCGGCTAGGGAGGGGGAGAGTTTACTCTGCCCCTCTTGGCAGCCCTCCCCATCCCTGTCCCTGAACACAGACCGCTTCAGTCTGGGGAGGCTGGAGATGGCTCCTGGCCAAGGTGGGAATGAGCAAGTTAAAGGCCCACCATGGGGTGCCTGTGCCTTGGACCCTCACACAGATGGCACCCCAGCTCATGTGATCATGAGCATTTGTGGGTCCTTCGTACAGGTCCTACGCCAAGGGCTACTGAGTAGGAACCTCCCTGCTCATCCCCTCCCCTCCCGGGCATAGTTGGTCCCAGGTCAGTGTTTTTCATGCAAATAATGTCATTCTGGGCTCCAGCCCTGTGGACTCAAGCCCCTGGAAGGTGGAGTGGAGGGGCACAGAGCCATGGCATTGCCCATCCTGTCCCCACCCATCTGTCCTGGTGGCCTCTTCCTCAGGCCCCGCCCCGTCCTCAGGAATGGAATTGACACCAGGACTTGGGCTGCTCTGTGCAGAACCTATTGGGACTTCTGATTCCTGAGACCAAGCACCAGGAAAGCCTGGCGCCCGGGTCCCTGAGGGTGGTTTCCTCACCACCCGGATGGGAGCTCAGCTTCCCGCGATCGGTTCTGCTGGTCCACCCCTTCACTCCTCTTGTCTGCTCCCGTGGGAATGGCATTGACAGGTCCTCCTGCCGTCTGGGGAGCCTCAGCCCCCTCTTCCTGTCAGGTAGCTTAGGAAGGGCAGGGGCTTGGAAGACAGACAGGCCTGGATTTTAGTCGAAGCCACCTGACCTTGGACAAGTAACTTTTACTCCCAGCCTGTTCCCACGTTTTTAGAATAGCGTCGTTTCCGCTTCCTGAGGTTATAGTAAGGAGATGATGGGTCACATAGAGGGCCCCAGGATGAAACCCGACATGGAGCAGATAGCTCTGGCTGTTGATCTCCTTCTCCCATCTTCCCTGGCATTGAAGGGGCCTGAGTTAGGACAGAGCTAGAGTCTTGAGGTGATCAGGGCCCAAGTCCAGAGATAAGAGAGAAGAACATTTGTCACTGCTCCAGCCCCAGGCAGGAGTCCCAGGAAAGAGTTATAGTTTTAGATGGAAGAAGTAAACAGCCCCCCTTCCAATCTGTACCACCCCCTGCAGGGACTTGGGCCTGACACACACCGATTCCTCCAGTGGGCAAAGAACTTTGTTTGGAGTTCTATGAAAATGATGATCTGGGTTCAGCTTGTCCTGGAACCGTGTCCTGATGGTCAGCTCTGACACAGAACACGGCAGCAAAAGGGGTGCGGGCCCTGGATGGGACTAAATTCTAGTCCCAGCTCTGCCATTTGATTGCTTTGTGATCTTGGACAAGTCGCTTAACCTCTCTGCACTGTTTGCCTCTGTATCCTACACATCAGACTTGGTGACTCTATTGGAGCAGAGGCTGGTACGCAGGGAGGCTGCCTTGGGAGCCTGGGGTGAACTGTGCACTCGGCAGCAGGTTCCCCCAGGACACGCTCACACCTGTGCAGCACCCGCCAAAGCCCCCAACCACCCCCAGGGTAGCTGCCTGCATTGCCTTGGAGCCAGGTGGCTGCCGTGGCAGGGCCAAAGATGGCTGTGAAGCAGAGGTGGCAATCGTGAGTCCCAGCACCCGAGTCAGGAAACGGGGCCCTGCTTTAGCTGGTGAACATCCCCAATGGCAAAAACAGGCCTTCTTATGGCCCCCAGAAGGCCAGCGTGCCAGTGCCAGAGGCCCACCCTCTTCCCCAAGCACAGATGTCAGAAGCTGCCAGCAGCCTTTGGCCCTCGGGCGCCAGGATCCCAGGCACGTCGAGCAGGTTGTGGAGTGGTTGAGTCAGCAAGTTCCAGAGTCTGGGTTTGGACCAGGACTTGGACTAGGGTGAGGCAAGGGAGGTGCCCAGGGTGCAGGAATTAAGTCATGCAAGTACATGGTCAGCCTCCTTCAATTTTGTGCCCGTGGCACTCCCTGTGCCCGCCCTAGTCCTAGCCGGCAATCTGGTTTTCTTGTCTATAAAATGGAGTGCTGAAAGGACCTAGCTCACAGGGCCGTTGCGTGGATTAGGTGGACTAATGCATGTCATTAGTATGTCACAGTCCTGGCACGCAGTAGGCACTCCGTAAATGTTAGCAATCGACGCTGATGGATATGGCAGAGGGCACTGTTTTGTCCTCACTTCCGGGGAGTCCTTGGTGCCATCTCTGTGGGAGAGGGTGCAGCTGGGGGTCCGGGTGGGAGGGCAGAGGCCTGAGGGGAGGCCTGCCTTTTGGATAGCGTTTTTTCTCTCTTTTGCCACCTCCCCCTTCCCTTCTCCAGGTGTGGTTGTAGACAAGCCCATCCCGGCACTGTTTGAGAAGGGAAAAAGGGAGAGACTCAGAAATCTGGAGAGGCCTGAGTGGCAGCTGCTTGTCCCCAGGGTAGGTCACAAAGAGGCAGGTTTTAGGTCCCACTAAGATGGGGGAGGGGCCCCCTGAAGAGAGCATCAAGGGCCAGCGCCTTGATGGGTGAGCCCGCCAGAGCTAGGACCCTCCCCACACCAGGATGTCAGAGCTCTGTCCATCTGGAAGGCTCAGGGTCACCTTGAGCTCCAGGCAAATATGTGGCTGAGATTTGGGGAGGAGAGTCAATCTA
>CM052895.1:76222090-76309722 GCA_028534135.1 Potos flavus | reverse complement strand
GAGGAATCCTTCCCAGTAAGCTCCCCCAAATGGCTCTTGGCTCTTCTTTCTGGGGCCTCGCTGAGTGGCTTCCCCCTTCTCAGTTATTTAAGACAGGGCCCCTGCCTGGCCCCATCTGCTCTTTCGAGGCCGGGCACCTCCAGTCCTTTCAGCCGTTCCTCATGTAGCATGGTTCCAAGCCCCTTCTCTGTCCCCTGCATCCTTGTTACCTGCCTCTGGATATCAGTCCCAGCTCATCCCACTGTGGCACAATGCCCTGGCATGAACTAGCAAAGGATACTAAGTGTATCCATTGCAAACATTGGGAAGCCCAACCCAAAGTGACTTAAGCAAAAAGGGATTTATTGGCACGTGTAACTGAAAGACCGGAAGTAGGCTAGCTTCAGGCGTGGTTGGATCCAGGAAGAAGAGTGGGACCAGGATTCATGCCTCATCTCTGCTCTTCGGGGGTTGGCACCACTCTTGGACAGCCTGTCCCCTCCCAGTCCCAAGGCGGCTGCCACAACTTACCAGGGTACATTCTTGCAGGCCCAGTCCAGGGAGAAGGAGGGAGCATCTCTTCCCTCAGCCATCCAACAAATGCCCTGGGCCTTCCTTGTTGGGCCAACTCAAGTGCTGTGCCATGTGAGCCAGTCCCCACAGCCAAGCTGTCTATGCCACTGTCCTGCGTGCCACCACTCACGAGAAGAGATGGGCACATCGTTCTCTGGTTTAACCAGTGTGCCATCAATGTAGGTTGCCCAAATATTTAATAAGAATGTTGAAGAGCACCAAGGACACAGCCTAAGGCTCAAAGGTGAAGACTCAAATTTGCATTGACCTTAGCTATTTAATCAGCGGTGTTAGAAAACAATGCAGGCCATTCAACAGGTTTTGCATTCCTTTAAATGTGCTGTCATCCGGTTCCTGTATTTCCATTTGCAGATCCTGAGATATTTTATCAGGTGCCTGGCTGAAATCCAGACACACTGTTTCCAGTCTGGCCCTGACCTACCAGAACAGTAACTCTATAATCAGGGAAGCCGGTCTGGAGGGAAGGGTCCGCGGGAGTCCCGGTATGTCCCTGTGTGGCCCTACCTTCCTTGCTCAGCTGTAGCCAATAGAGAAGCTCCACTGGAATCATGCTTGGGGTTTGCTTCGGATCATCAGGCTGTGGCCCCTTTGGTGGACATTTGTTGGGTTTTGCATTTGTCCCGCTTCCATCCCTGGGCCCACTAGGACCCCATGACCTCTCCCCTTTGAGATACAACCTTAGCGGGGATTTTGGGGGGCCCCTAATCTCAGCAGCAGGGCCCGATAAGACAGGTAACTCATTTCCCTGGTCCTGGTTCTTTTCTCACTTAACCTGCTTTTTAAGCCTCTTGTCCCTTCTCTCAACGACCCAATTTCTTCCCAGGATTTTCCCTTTTTTGCTTAAATTTATGAGAATGGATTTTGTTGCTTGCACTTGAAGAACCCTGATGCATTCACCGAATCCAGCTTGCCTCCTCTTCTGAAAATTAAGCCGCAGCTCAGGCATCTCCTGCCCCATGACCGCTCCCACTCCCACTTTCTCAGAGATCAGCACGAAATCTCCCTGCCAGCACCTGTAGTGGGATCTGGCTGGCCCCAAAGACCTGAACTCATTCCAAACAACCACTCGGCCTCTCTGATCGTGCCTTCTTGATCGTCAGTGCTTTCTTACTAGAGTGTGTCCTGCCTGCCTCTCCAGTTCAGTGTCCTCAGCTGCAAAGGGGTGGGGCGGGAAGGCCGACTTCCCAGAGCCCCCCAGACAGCAGGCTTGCCCTTTCCTGCTCTTCCTCCTCCAAGCTCCCTCCTGCTCCATGTGGCTTTGGCGTTTCCCCGCAGGCCACAGCTGGACCTGAACTCAGCCCTCTCTACATGCTTCTCCACTCCGTGTCTCTTGTCGGTGGTTTTGAACTTGGTTTGGGGCCATCTTCCCGTGTTGGTCGCGTCTGGTCAGAATCTGAGCCTACCGAGAGTCTCAGCGCTGCCCTGACACTACCCTAGAGACCTTCTTTCTCCAGACCCTTTGGGATCACACAGCCAGAGGTCAGCTTTCGAGAGCCACCCATTCCTCTCAAGACCCCTTTCCTTAGATCCCTGGCTCTACTGGGGGTGCTGTCTTTGTGTGGATTGCCTGAAGCCCACCACCCACAGGCCAGGGTGCTCTTCTGAGGGTGCTCGGCATTCCCTCCCCAGCAGCGATGCGCTGCTGAGTGTTTATCGCTTGGCACTCGGGGAGAGCTGGAGGGCTGATGTGCCAATTTCCACGGTGTAAATACTCCCACTATGGCCTATTTTAAGCTACCAACGTGATGTCGACTGGCTTGCAAAATTCTAGAAATTTTAATGAGGGGCTCTCTTTCTCTCTTTTTTTTTAGATTTATTTCTTTATTTTAGAGAGAGAGCACACGTGAGCAGGGGGAGGGGCAGAGGGGGAGGGAGTGAAGTGATTTGGGACTGGATCCTAGGACCCCGAGACTATGAGCTGATCTGAAATCAAGAGTTGATCGCTTAACCGACTGAGCTACCCAGGAGCCCCAGTGATGGGCTCTCTTTAGCAGAGGCTGTTCCCTGGTCACCCCACTCCCCTGAAGAAGTGGTCACAGAAAGAGAGTGACAAAGGCTCCTTAGGCCTCGGCCTGTAGGCTTGGGTTGGGGCCTGCTCCTTCTGAACACCAGGCTCTTTGGTGGGCTGAGGGTAGGGAGTCCCTAAAGCACGAGAGCCACTAAGAGCCAGGGCTCTGCAGGCGGTGGTTAGAATCTTCAACTGGGTGACCTTAGGCAGGGGACTTCAGCTCTCTGTGCCTCGGTTTCCTCATCCAGAAAATATGAATAATGAAAGGTTCCTGCCTCAGAGGGTTGCAAGGAGTAAATGCGGTATTGCACGGGGAACAACTTGGCCCATGCCAGGCCCGCGGTGAATGCGCTGTACACAGCAGGGCCTGCCCATGGTGTGGGGACACTCTGGGCCTCCCTCCAGGACCACAGCCCGGAAGTGAGAGGGAGTGGAGCCCCAGGTCCTTGGTGGACAGACATGGCAGGGAGCCACAAGGGCAAGGCCCTGCGGGTGTGGAATCCTGGCAAGGTGCTTATTCTGGGGTATGAGCTTTCGTGGGAGGGTTTGAGAAGGAAGGTTGACATGGTGAAGGGTGACGCGCCCCCAGGGGCTTGGCCAGGTGTGACACCTCCCAGCCTGGAGGCCGAAGGACGAGCAGAGCAGAGAGGTGGCGGGGGCCACAGCGACATTTGAGAGCCTCGGTGGGCCAGGCAGGGGTAACCTACCTGCCAGCCTGCAGACTGGACGGACCGTGGCTCCGGGGCTTGTCCTGGCCGCCCCCATCCTCTACTCCTGAGTTCCGGGGGCCCCAAGGTCAGAAGAAAGGGAATCCACCTGGGGCCTTGGCAGGTGGTGGGATGGGCCAGACAATGTAGGGGCAGGGGAGGGCACAGGCATTCCCTGGTGACCATGTGTGTACGGAGGACGCCGGGAGGCACAGGCCAGCTGGGGCAGACGGGGCCCGTGGGGAAGCAACAAGTGATAGGGCTGGCTATGTCTTCGAGCTGGGGAGTGACAGGAGGTGAGTGGTGTTTAAGGAAGATTAATCCGGCAGCGCGTGGAGGATAGATGGGAGCAAGGAGAGGCTGGAGGCAAGGAGACCAGCCAGGAGGCTGCGTCAGTCATCCAGGCAAGAAATGATGAGGCCCCCCACCTTCCCAGTGAGCAAGCAGCAGGGATGGAGTAAAAGAGATGGATGTGGGAGACGTTTGAAAGGAGGGGCCCCTGGATGTTACATGTAGGGGGCAAGGGACCGGGAGGAGGCAGACATGATTCAGAGCTCTTGAGCCAGGGGAAGTGAGGTCAGAGAGAGAAAATGGATTGGGAGCTGTGTAATGGACAGGAGAGAAGCCGAGAGAGCGAGAAGGCTGCCCAGCGCCGGGGGCTCCAGCCGGGGAAGTGCACCGTGCAGGGCCCTCTCCGGAGCATGGCCGCCCGTCCAGGCACTTTGGTCATAAGCGACAGCACCTGCCTCGGGCCGGTGGGTAACCAACAGAGAGACTTCAGTCCCGTCCTAAGAGAGAAGTCCTCAAAGGCCTGGGTGGGGACGGGGTTGTACTATTTAATTTCAGGCACTGAAGGCAGGAGAGGAAGGTAGATTGGCTTTGTTCTGTGTAGCCCCACAGGGGAGGGTCGGGACCAGCAGCAGGGAGACACAGGAGGCCAAGAGAGACCTTCCTAACAGGCGGTGACACAGGTGGTCTGAGCAGGCAGTGAGCTCCCCGTCTGGCGGGAGGGGGCCATGGGGAGGCTGTTGAAACGCCCTGTTGGGGCCCCTCGAGGAGACCGTGGGTGGGAGGCAGACGGTCTTGGGGAGGCTCTGTGGTAAAGGGGAAAGGTCGAGGCTCCAGAAGTGATATGGGCTCCACTCTCCGCCCCACCCTTCCTCATTGTCCTTGCGAAGTTTCACGCCCTTTGGGAACTGGGCTTTCTGGCGAGTTGACCCCATCGTGCGGGATGTTGTAGTTTCTCTGGTGCCCGTGGTTTTGAGCATTCAGCACATGTCCTCATGGGCACAGCGCCTCTCCCCTTCCTTAGGTGACCTCCTCCCCGACATCAGGTGGTTCTGTCCGGACTGTCAGGCACCGGCAGATCCTCGTGCGGATCCTGGGCTCTGTGATTGGTTCCGAGCGGCCACGTAACCAGTCGGGATTCCTCTCACGGCTTTTCCGACGGGGAGGTGGAGAAGTTGCCTTTTCTGCCTCTGAGGTTGGCAGCTGTGGAGATGCCGGTGGGATTCGGGCCAGCGGCAACGACTCCCCCTTGCGTGGAGAGAGCCTCTTTGGTGAGGGCCGTGAGGCCAATGCATAGGGAACTCAGACAGCAGGGAAGATCGTCCTAGTGGCTCCAAGGCCCTAGAGGCTCGGGTCCCTGCTGTCTTCTGTCAATCCCGTGAGCCAAGAACTTCCTGTTTAGGCTTACAACCAGTGTGGGTTGGGTTTTGGTACCTACACCTGAAAGGGGCCTGGCGCAGGATCTCAGGAGGAGAACGCGATGTGGTTGGCAAGGCCCGCACCCGAAAGCGGCAGCGCACAGAGCATTCAGCCCCAGGTGGCAGATAGAAAAATAGAGAATTCACACACACAAAAAACTCAGATCTTGGGCTTCCCTTGAAGAGTCAGATCTGGGCACTGAGAGCCCATTTTCCCGGGCGGGCAGGAGCCAGGACCAGACTGTCCCCTTGGCAGGCGCGCCCCCACCGCCCGTGCACACAAGGCTGCCTTCTGCGCCTTGCACACCGTGCTAGGCATGTGGCTGGCGGGCATGTTCCTGCTCCTCCCTCCATTCCAGCTTGAAGAGCCTGCATTTGGGGCCTTGAATGTCATCTGTGCATTTCGAGGCGGCGGTAGAAGGTCAGGTGGAAACGTCTCAACGACCGTTGGAAAGCCAGGACTGGCACTTGGAGATGTGGTGAGGGTGGGAAGTAGAGATGAAAAGCCCATTCGTAAGGAGCTGGTCACGGGCACCGTGAGCTCAGATCCCATTCGAAGGAGCGACTAGGGATGGCTGCCATTGACATGGAGAAGGAAAATTTGGGAGGCGTTTCCGAGGAAGCCAGAGGCAGACCAAAGAGAGAGCAGTGGAAGCCAGGAGAGTTTCAAGTTTGGAGCCTGGCCGGGAGGTGGTGGTAAGGAAGGCTGCAGGTGGGGACGAGCTTGCAGATGAGGCCTGGAGGACCACGCCGGGAGGAGGCCAGCAGGAGCTACTTGGGACCTATGCTTGGAAGCACAGAACCAGCACTAGAGAGCAGGGAAGAGTGGGTATCAGGACACAGCGGACACTCAGAAATTGTCAAGCTGGGGTGCAAGGATATTAGAGCCAGAAAAGGCTCGGGTTCTGGTAGATTCTTCAGAGGAGGAACCTGAGCAAAGGCAGCAGGGGGAGGACGAGGTTGATTGCCGAGTGTTTGCAAAGCGCTTGCATGGAAGCTCTGCAGGTGGGCTCCGAGGTGAAATGACCGCCCAGAGGCCCAGAGTCACACCCACAGAGCCAGGTTGCAGCCCCCCCCCCCACTCTGAGTGCCATCCATGGGAGAGGGTAGGGCAGAAGGCCCAGGGCCCCAGGGAGCTCTGAGGGAAGCGGAGCGGATGGGCTGGGGGACAAGGCAAGGTGAAAGTAGGGGTGCACCTGTCATTAAGAATTTGATCGAGCACCTCCTGGGGCCAGGCCGGGCGTTCCGCACCATGAGTACGCAGTGAGCAAGGCAGGAACTGTCCCTTCCTCGAGGAACTCCCGTTCTAGTGGGAGGAGATGACGATCAACCAGTAGACTCAGATCCTGAGGAATGTTCTCCAGGAGCTGGAAGGCAGGCAGAGAGGCCACGTGGCCAGGTGACCATGAGGGAGTTCATGCGGGCATGTTGGGCGCTGGTTAGACTGGATGGTCAGACCTCTCTGAGGAAGTGACGTGTCGGCTGAGTCCTGAGTGACAGGCAGAGCCAGCTGTGTGCAGGCAGCCTGGAGGTGGGAATGAACTTGGTTACTAAGGGGTCCGTTGCGGTCTGGGCACAGGGATGTGTAGAGTTAGGTGAAAAGAAGGCAGAAGGACTTATCTCTGTGTTCGTTGATGCTATAGCTCCTCCGCCCCTGGTCTACCGGAAAGGCACAAAATTGCTGAAGTAGATCTGATGAGGCCAACAGGGGCGAGAAAGGTGGCTAGGAGGCGGGAGTGGGGCACGGGAGAGCCCAGGTCTGGAGCGACCAGACCCTGCTCTAGCCTGGGGGCCAGAGTGCCAGGGTCCCAGGCCAGATGTGGGCCTCAGCCTCACTGTGAGATGGAGCCAGTGATCCAGAATGACCCCAGCCTGGGCAGGAGCAGGGAGAGGGCGGTGGGTTTGGGAGGACACAGGGAGAAGGCCAGACAGGCCCGGAGACTCAGAGCCTGCTGCTCCCACCACCTCCTGGTAGGCCTGTAAAATGCGCCAAAGGAGGTCCAATGAAGCTGAGATTCATTCCCTTCTCAAGTGCTCTGACGCATATATACATATACGCATACATATATTTTTTAATTGGCGTGAAACTCCCGTCACGTTTTCAAGTACACGATTTAGTGGCGTTTGGTACATTCACAGTGTTGTACATACCTCTTTTTAGATCCAAAAGATTTTCTTACCCCAAGGAGCTACCCCATTAGCAGGTGCTCCCCATCCCCCCATCCCTCCCTCCCCCCAGCCCCTGGCGGACGCCAGCTCTCCGGCTGTCCCCGTGTAGTGGCCTATTCCGGGTAGCTTTCACGTAAATGGAATCGGACGTGTGGCCATTTGTGTGGCTTCTTTCACCGAGCGCAGTGCCTTCCAGGAGGAGCCACACTGGGGCACGGATCAGCACATCGTCCTTTTTAGGGCCGAATAATACTCCATTGTATGGATAGACCACGTTTTGTTTATCCATTATCATCCGTTTGGGTTGTTTCCACCTTTTGGCCGCTGTGAGTGACGCCGCTTTGAACACTCGTGTGTGAGTGTCCGTTTAAGCACCTGTTTTCAGTGCTCTTCGGTATGTACCTCGGAGTGGGATTGCTGGGTCGTATGGTGATTCTAGGTTTCATTTTTTTTGAGGAAACACCAAATCGTTTTCCTCAGCAACCCGCACCGTTTTATGCTCCCACCAGCAATGCATGAGGGTTCCAGTGTCTCCACATCCTAATGCTAATTTCTGATTCATTGAATTCTTGCAAAAATTGTTTTTCTCCTCTCTTGGTACTCCTACTTTGCTCACGCCTGAGCCCGCGTGGAGCGTGCCCCAAGGCCGGCCAGCGCTGCGCGGTGTGGCTCTCATGGTCCAGAGCTGGCATCCAAGGGGAGGCCAGGCTGGGGTGGGGGTAGGCCCCCCTCCCCTGCCGCCGGGCCGCTGGGGACACGTGGTCCTGCAGCAGGCAGTGGGTCAGGCCGGCCATCAGAGATGGGGCGGGGCCTTCCTGGGCCCTCAGAGTCTCCTGTGTCCCTCTGCCCCTCCCTCTCCCTCCGTGCCAGCCCCCAGCCCCCAGCCGGGAGCTGCCCTCGCCACCCCTCTGCTCTGATCCGTGTGCGCGTCTCGTCACCGGGATAAATGTAGCTACAAACAATGCAGCGGGCTGGGTGCTAATTTGTCAGACGCAGTGCGCGGCTGTGATTCCGAATACATTAACATTTTCACATGAAATCATTTCAATTTTTAGTGATTAAGAAGTATTTGTTTTAAAGCATCAGGATGATTTACTGCAGGCCTGGGAGGTGGTGGGGGCAGGGGTGGGGGAGCCCCCAGGTGTGATGTCATTCGCGGGTACCAGCATGAGCCGGGCTCGCGCCGATCGTCACCCTACACCTACCCGTGCCCATCCCAGGCTTCCCTGTGGGGCTGGGGTTGGCAAGGAGTCGGGGTGTTGCAGGACCAGGGGGTAGAGACGGTGGTCCGAGGGTCCCTTGAAGGCAGTGGGACCCGGAAGCCTCAGCCCCCACTATCTTCTCGCCTCTTCTCCATGTCATTCAAACCTCACTGAAAGCCTCCTCACAGAGGCTCTCCTGGGCCCCCTAACCTCTTGTGGCAGCTTTGCAACATCAGAAGTGACCTTCTTTATTAACTTACTTATTTATTTTCTCCACCCCCCCAACCCAGCGTTAGATCACAAGCTTCTTGAGGGACTTTGGCCTGCTCCCTGCTATATCCCCTGTGCCTAGAACAAGCCTGGCACTAAGTAGAAGCTCAATGTTTGTTGGATGGATGGATGGATGGGGGGGTGGATGGTTGGGTGGGTGGGTGGGTGGATGGATGGATGGGTGGGTGGGTGGATGGATGGATGGGTGAGTGGATGGATGGATGGATGGGTGGGTGGGTGGATTGATGGGTAGATGGATGGATTGATGGGTAGATGGATGGATGGATACAGAAGGGCACGGAAGACTCCTCACCATACATCTCATCCTATCATCTTTGAATCAAGCTCTCTGTGACTTGTGGAAACCCAGCCCTTTTCCGGCAAGTCACCTCTGGTGTGCCAGACTCTGGGCACCTGGGAAGTACAAGTTCACTAGCACTGGGGCTTTACTCATAGGCTTCCAACCCACGCCCCCAAGTCTTTGTCCTCACCTCCACTCTTTAGAACCTCTGTGCCTCCCTCTCTGGATGGAAAGGAGCTGCTGGAACGGGTTCCCAAGGGCTTTGGACAGATGAGTTTCTCCAGGTCCCCACTGCTGCCAGCCCTCTCCTCCCCTCCCAGGGGAGCAGCTCATGGGGCAGCCAAGGTGTGGAGTGAAGGTATGTGCCTGCAGGGGGCGCATGTGTGGCGTGAATCTGCTTATGTACTAGCCTGTGTGTGATAGGAGGTGCTCCGGGCTTTGCCAAGTGAGAATCAGGCTCCGGCTGGGCTCTCCCCACAATGGCCACGCAGGAGGCCCTTCCTCACCCTTCCGGACCTCCTAAGCTTGCATGGCTCCGCACCCTACCCCCAGACCCCCGGATCAGACCCCTCCCCCCACCTTACCCCAGTGAAAGGAAAATAACTGGAAGCTTTTATCGTTCAGCAGAAGCAACATCAGAAAACAATTATTGTTTTAATTACCTGCTGTCACCGTACAAGACAGGGAGGTTGTAAAGCGCGATAAAATCTTTCATGTTAATGGACTGCCAGCCCGGGCCAGGGCACGATTTATGGGACTGCAGCTGGCAACTCCAGTCAGCTGGTGTAGAGCCCCCAGGGCCCCCCTCTCCCTGTCCCTCAGGCCAGGTCTCCCCTGCCAGGGGTGATATGCCAGCCCGTACACAGCGGGGCCCTGGAGGCGCCATTCCCTGCAGGGCGAACCTTGGATTGACCCTTCTTTCTGCGGCATGGAAGACATGCCAGCGTTGGGCTGGAGCTGGAATGGGGGCCTCTCTCCCCGCAACCCTGCCCCGCTCTGGCCACCCTCATCCTCCAGCCGCACAGGGCCGCTGCCCTGAGCACCAGCTTGGACTTGAGCTCTGCGCAGAGCCGGTGCTCCCCATAAGCCCTGTCTCCTCCTTGGCTGTCCTCCTGCCCTCCACCAACCCAACCTTACTGCCATGCCTGCATCTCCCCAAAGCCCAAAATGGCCCACCCCTGCTTGGGGAAACCCCCCTCCCTTTTAAGCACATACATTTGCTCATCCAGAGCTTCGAGGGGGTGCCGTCATTATACTCCCCATTTTACAGATATGGAAACTGCGGCACGGAGAAGTCGAGTGTTTGGCTGTCAGTCTGAGTTCAGAGAGGGGGTGGTCTGAAGAGTAAATGGGGCGACAGTTGTGAAGTGCTCGGAACCGTGCCAGGAATTGAGCTCATGGCCAGTACATTTTAGCTCTCATAATAATTCTTGGTTGTTGTTATTGCTGTTCAACTTGGAGCAAATCACTTAGCTGCTTTAGGTACACCTCACTTTCCTTAGCTATAGAATGGGGTCATTGCTCACCTATCCTATAGGATGAGGGCATCAGATAAGCCCGTTCCCTAGTGAGTGGCTTAGGGCAAGGTGTGTGGTGAGAACCAAGGACCTGTTAGCCGCTGGCCTGCTGTTGCCACGGTAACGGTGGCTGAAGTCGAGGCTGTGGAGATAAGTTGAGTCCACATTATGCAAGGCCCTTAACGCCACACCAAGGAGTTTCAAGCCATTTCAGAGACAGTGGGGACCTGCTGAAGATTTGAAATCAGGACACACGTGATCAGATCTGTGATTTAGAAGGTTCGTGGTGGCCCTATGGCGGATCAGTGGGTGAGAGAGCAAAGCTGAGACTCAGAATGATCCAGGTGAGGGCTGACGAGGCCCGCACCCTGGCCATGGCAGGGATGGAACCAAAGCCACGAAGACCCAGTGCCACGCATGGGTCCGGCACGCGCGGTGGCCTCTCTCCCCTACAGTATGCAGGTAATTGGCTGAGTTCCAGGGCACAGCAGGGATAGCTGGGGCTGCGGCCAAGTCCAAGTAGGGAGGAGCATCTTTAGGCCATTGGCTGGGACTGGGCTGGGGCTTTCTGTGAGCAACCTCAGGAGCCTGGCCTGTCTCTCCCGGACAGGCTTGGGTGCAGGCCGGAGTCTGCGTGGATGGCTTCGCTCGCTAATTCATTCACTCACCCACTCATTCATGCATTCCTTGACTCCAGTCCTCAACAAATGTTTGTTGAGCACCATTTCTGTACCAGGCTCTGAGCTGGACCCTGGGGATGCTGGGAAGTATGGGGGCGCCCTCCTGAAGCTGCCGTTTGAGCGGAGGAGATGGGCAACGAGCCAGTGAGCAAATGAAGAAATGAAATAATTGCATGCTGTCGCGAAGTGCAGAGGAGAACAAAGAAGGAGCTGAGATGGGGGTCCCCCTCCTTTCTCCTCCTCTCAGTCCCTGGCCTGTCTGCCTGTGAGAAGTGGCTCGCGGCTCCCCAGCCCTGCCTAGATGCATGGTTGGCATTAGCGGCCCAGCCTGCCCGATACGTCTCCCTGTCTTCTCTGGATTACTTCCACCATTTTGGCTATCACTTCACAACTCTAATCTATTCCCCAGGGCCCGGGAGGGGCCATTCATTTAAAGATCTTTCAATGGAGCCTTCTTCTCTGAGGACCCTGAGGGAAAGAAAAATGCCAGGAGAGGAGGAAAAAGAGAGCAAGAGGAATCTGATTTCAGAACTCCCAAGCAGCAGGACAGATGCCATAGGGATCAGGGCCCAACCCGCTCAGAGACAGCTATCCAGTGGTGTAAGTACTTCCCCTCCTGCCTTCCACCTTCCGCCTGCACCCCTGCAGGAGTCAGAGCCTCTTCCGCCTGCACCCCTGCAGGAGTCGGAGCCCCAACATCCCCCCGCCCCCCCGCCGAGGGCACGCTGTCCCCAGGTTCTGGGAGATGGTGTCCCTGATTATAATTCAGTTTGTGGGCGTTCCTCCCTCCTCCCTCCCTGGGAAGGCTCCTGTGGAGACAGCCTCAGTGCGCTCTGTCTCCTGGAGCTGGGCCGGGTGGCTAGAGGAGACAGACCAGTGTGACAGCCCCAAGGCAACATGGAATGCAGGAGGGAGATAAGCATGCTCTGGACCATGTTGGCGCTCAGAGGACTCTCTAGGCTGGGAGTCATCGCCCCTTCGGGATTTCAGGTGGCAGCCACGTCTCATGAAAGCATTCAGAAATTCTAGGTCCCTGCCTGGCGCTGTGGGCAACCTCTGCACTCTGCAAGTGGTGTGGCCAGGGAGAGAGGTGGTCTCAGGATGTCTTGGTGGGTCACAGGGGTTCTCACACATCTCATGAGGCTGGAAATGGGGTCTCTGGCCAGGGGCTGGCTTTGTACACCTGGCATTGGTGCAACCGAGGAAATATGTGCCCGTGGGTGAAGATGACCTCGCTGCATGCTTGGAAAGCAGTGATGCCTGCCCCTGGGGGCTCAGGGTCACCTGCCAGGCCTGCCCCTCTTCTAAGTGTGAACAGAGGCTGCCTGCCCAGTCCACTGTATGGCAGCTGGGCAGCTAGCTGGGCCCCCTGCCCATGGCTCAGAGGGGTCCTCATCCAGGCTTCTCTAACCACCCTAGTCCAAATTTCAGGAAATTCCCTGATCCCCTCCCAACAGTTCCAGATGCTCCAGAGCCTCTGATCCATTTCTCTCATGTGCTGGCATTTTTCTGCCTGGCTCCATCCCCTTCCCTCCTGTCAAACATGTGAAATCACTGGGCTCCTCAAAGGCCAATGCCAAGTCCCTCCTCAGCATACAGGTGTATGCGTGAGTGTGGAGGGAAGTGTGGGTGTGTGAGTAAACACTTGTGTGCCTGAGCGTTGGTGTAGATGCACCAGCATCAGTAGAAATGGATGCTTTGATAAAGGGTATGTGTGTGTCTGTCTGTCTCTCTCTCTCTCTCTCCTCGGACTCTGTGTATTCTAAGTGTTCTGGGGTGTGGGTCCCATGTGTAAGTGTATCTTAAAAATGGATTAATCTGGAATTTGAAGCGAACTGTTTTATCATTGATAAGGAGCTGACAAAGAAAGGAAACAAAAGGTCTGCATTAATAAACAGCGTTCTGGATAGAGAAGTGTAAGATGTGAGCTCAGCCAAGAATTGGAGCTAATCTTTTTTTTTTTTTAACATTTAAATAAAAGATCTGGAAGAGAATGTGTACAGTGAAATCACCAAGTTTGCAGTTAAATCTAAACTCTCCTGGGTGGTAGTAAAATGCCAAGCTGGTGAGGGATAAGCTTTAGGAAAATCTTATCTTGAAAGGCAGTGGGCTGGGCAGAGAATGGCCAGCAAGTTTTAGTTGGGGGAAAATAATGTGGATGGTGTCTGGGGAAAGGTATTTGAAGTTTCTTTCCTAAAGAGGGACACAGAAAGGCAATAGAAAGCTGGACATGGTTGGGAAGGCAGTTTGAAACAAGCTACAAATGTTCCCTTCTCCTGACACGTGAGGAAGGGACACCTGCATTCTGGTGTACTTGTGGTCGTGCCTCCTTAGGAGAGCCGGCCACCCGAGACTGGGGGAACCTGGGTTTTATTATAGGCTTACGTGATCTGAATAATTCATTTCCCTTCCTTTGGCCTCAGTTTGTATATCTGTGAAATGGAAGTCATGATCCCTGGGGCTTGCTTCACAGGAGTGTGAGAGAGACTGAGATCTCGCACCGATGACAGTGTATGGGTCACTATGAAGTTCAGCACAACCATGCGTGGTTGTTATCAAGAGAGTTGTGATGAGAGGGGAACTGTCATATAAAATCAGACTAGCCCACCTGGGATGACTTCTGGGTACAGAGAGAAGCTAAGCAGGAATGTGGTAGAAATCTCTAACATCAGAAAGGGTGTAGAGAAGGAACAGGGGCTCCTTCACTAAATCCCAGCCTGACAGAATGAACCCCTCTCCACTCTTGGACCCCACCAAAGCTCAAGAGAAGCTTAAAACCAATAACAGGAAATCTTTCTGCACTCAGCAGGGAATAAACTTTGACAGTCATTTCCCCTAGAGGCGATATAGGCTGGAAATATAAATTGCTTCCAGAAAGGTTTAGAGAAGTTCATGGATGGCAGAGTCAGAGTCGTTCTTAGGCAAAATTAGAATGTTGGGAGGCCTCCATCCTGGAGGATGATGTCAGAGAGAAAGTCCTGTCAGAGCCAAATGCCTGGGCCACACCTAGCCACGTGGCCACCCCGTCTCTGTGTGTGTTTGTGTGAGCCTGTATTTGGGACTACCTGGTCCCTATCTGATGAAGGTGGCTCCTCATTCACCAGCCCACTGCTGTTCTGAAACTTTACTTCCTCCCCATTTCTTCAGCCCCTTTGCTGTTCCCTATCCCTCCCCTCCAGTTTCCACCTTCACAGTGTTGACCTGTGTTCCATCTTGCCCCTTCCATCTCACCTGTCATCATAGAGCAGCCACACACCCTCCCTCTGTGTACTGTCTTCTAGCACAGGCACCTTGCTTGGCAGTGCCCATGAGCCAGGGAGGACTGGAAGCTCCTGCCAGCCCCTCCACTCAATGCTGTTGGCATGCAGCCTCTCTCTCCGGCTGCCTGCCCAGGGCCCATCTCTGCCTGGCTGTCTCTCCCAGGGTCCCCAGCAGAGGCTGACTGAATGAAGACTCACGTTCAAGCCCTTCAGGAACCCACAACCCTGGGAAGCTTGGACACCTGAGGATGGACTGATACCTATGCTGGGGACAAGGTTACCATCAGGAAGCAGGCCTGCTTGGGTCTGGGCCAGGTTATCTGTCTCATGCAGAAGGTCTTGGGGGACTTAGATTAGCAAGTGGAGGCAAGGTTGTGGAGTCTGCTTCCCACTATGGTTCTTAGGTCCTCTGAATCCTTTCCAAATCACCACGGATGGGTTGTGGGCTCTGTTTTAGCACCACGGATAGCGGCCCCTGAGGCGGCCCTGCTTTCAGCACCATGGACAGCTTCACATGGTGCCGCTACCTGCTCTCCATTCCCTCTAGGGGCTGCTCCGCTGCCTACCTCTGCTAGCTCCCCTGGGGAGGTCCCCACCACCACCTCCAGAGCATTCATTTATCCATTCACCAGGATTTACCGAGCACCTACCTACTATGTGCCAGCCTCTGTTTTAGATGCCGAGCGCACATCACTGAACAAAACAAATCCTTGCCCTGTGGAGCCTCCACTCCTCCAGGTGTGGACTCCCGCCCGACAGGCTTCCACTGATGTTCCCAGAGCTTGCTCCAGGCAAGGTGGCCCTGCACGCCCGTGGAAGGGGAACAGATTATGCCTTCTTATAAACCTGATTCTGCTGCTTAGCTTGTGGGAGGGAGCTGGAGAGATAGAGAGTAGGCAGTAGGCATTGGTGAGGCCCAATTCAGATGGTATTTTAGGATTCTAGGAAGCCAGTGGCATCCAGTAATGCCTCTGCTGAAAAACCTTCCATGGTTCCCCAGTGCCTCTGCAAATTAATAGCAGTTCCCCAACCTGTCATTCAAGCCCCTGGTAAAATGTTGCTGTTCTATCTTGCCGGTCCTGTCTTCATGCCTCTCTTCTCACGTTTCCTACACTCCAGCCAAACTGGATTCTCAGTTAAGCATCTTTTGGTTGCAGTATGACAGAAAGCTCAACTCAAACAGACTTAAACAGTAAATGGATGTTATTGACTCTTGTAACTGAAAAGCCCAAAGGTATGGCTGACTTTGGGCAAGTCTTGATCCACTGGCTCGAACGATTTCACTCTGCAACTACTCTCTCCATTTCTCTGTTCTGCCGTCTGTGGCGTTGGCTACATCCTTGGCATCCTCGGGGCACTCCCCCCGCCAACAACTCCATACTCTGCTCGTCTTGGTAACAAAATGACTGCAGCAGCCCACCCCTCACATCCTGGCCCCCACATCATTCACTGACTGGCTCCCATGCCTCTCCCAAACCAATCACCATATCCAGGACAGGAAATACAATTGGTTTAAGCCAATCAGGGTCTGCTTCTGGAGCCGGTAGGAGTGTCGTTTCTATCCAACACACCCAGCTGAATGTAGAACAGCAGGGAAGCCCCAGAGAAGTGGTTTGGGGCAATGGGGGAGATGGAAGCTGGGGAGGAGTCAGCAGGTGTCCAATCATTGAGCCCATTATTTTCTGCTCCCCTGATTTTGTACCAGCTGCTCCCCTGTCGTTTCACCTGCTGATACCCTGTGCCACCTTTGTGGCCTTTCTCAAATGCTACTGCCTACCTCACACCACTCCTATAACTCCCATCAGGAAGTCCTGTCTACCTCCTCTGATCCTTCACTGCACTTAGCTCACTTCTCCCTTCTGTCTTCTCCCCACTCCCTGATCCGCAGGCAGTGCGCGGAGTGGACATGCATCCCAGGGCACGTGTGCTAGATGGAGCTGGGTGATGGATGGCCGCTGTCACATCGGCTCAGTGGGGTGGGATAACAGCATTGCTGATCCCCCGACAGGCCAGGAGGACCGGCTGGCTGGGCAGGCCCAGGCCCATCCCTCACGGCCATGTCCACAGGGCCTGGGCTGTCCCTTGCCATCACCCCCCATGAAGGCTTGGACTTGCCCAGTCTGTGGGTAGAGTCTTTGCCTCTGAGGCTGTCCCGGCAGTGCTAGTCTGGAAGTGACAGGACAGCACACGTGCATGGAGAAGGTGGCCTAGCCTGAAAGTGGAGGCGCTTGGGGGAGGGTCCGACGCTAGGATCCAGGCAGCGTCCAGGGTTCTTTTTATTCCTGTGGTTTCACTACCTCTTCTTTCTCCTCAGTGTTAACCTCCTTCAGGCCTCTCTCTCTGGCATTGGCGGGGGGAGGGAGGACTTGTGAGGAACCTGCTGGCCTAAGAGAGGTGGGGCACTGGAGCGGAGTGTCAGAGGGAGGGGGGAAGGAGCACAGCCACACGGAGGGCGAGGCAGACATGAGGTGCTGCCGTGACAGGAGCTGGGCTGTGAGTCTGGGGGGGGACCGGAGCCATTATTCATTCCCACCACCGAGCCTTCCGGCTTCCCTCAACGAGGTCACACTCACACTTCCAAGCTCTTGTTTTAAGAACCAGTTGGGCCCAGCCAGGAGCTGACCACATCTCTTCATTGCTTTCTGTTTGATAGGGACCCTCAGCCTGTCCGGGAGCCACTGATCGGGAGCAGACCTCAGGGTGGCCAAGGGCTCAAGTGAGGGACAAGTAGGGATTCCCTGTGAAGGAGCTGGTGGGCAGGACAAGAGGGAGGCTTCTCCCCAACCTGGCCCCGGAGCTCGCTGATGACTGTCTTCTAAATCTCTAAACAAGGGGCTATATTACGTCCAGGCCAACTTCAGACAAATCTCATTCTGCAGTGGGGCAAATGGGACCTGATGACAGGAAGACCTGCCCAGGTGACCCCACACTGACAGCCTTGCAAAAAGGCAGGTGGTGGCGGGGTTGCTGAGAGCTTCCTGCTTCCCCCAGTCTTGCCCTCCTTGTCGATGTCCCCGGTCCTTAAGTGGCCGAGGTGGGGAAGGCTGCTGCCCTCTGATTCCCTCCTTCTGGATATTCGGGCATGGATTTCCTTCCATGAAATCCTGGAAATCCTAGAAACCTCCATCCACAAGCCAGAAGGTGTCTCAGTCCATTTGGGCTGCTATAACAAAAATTACCACAGATCGGGGGGCTTATAGACAGAAATCTATCTCTCGGTTCCAGAGGCTGAGAAGTCCCAGATGAAGGCGCTGACAGATTCGGTGTTTGGCAAGGGCCTGCTTCCCGGTTCACAGACGGCCACCTTTGCCCTGTGTCCTCACATGGCAGAAGGGGTGGTGGGCTCTCTAGGGTCCCTTTTATGAGGATGCTAATCCCATTCATGAAGGCTCCACACTAATGACCTTGTCACCTTCCAAAGGCCCGCCTCCTAATACCACTGGGGATGAGGATTTCAGCTTAGGAATGGAGGGGACCCCACAAGCCTTCAGTCTGTAGCAGAGGGGGGTGAATGGCTAGGCATCGAATCCATGCCATGTGACTTGGTTGGGCATCGAAAGCCACGGCAGGCAATGGGAGTATTCTTTCCTCTTCCACTAAACTTGTAAGGTCCTGAGGTCCGACAGCGTGGTAATGAGGACAAAGCTAAAGTTGTAGGAGACACCAAATGTCTGTTCCAATTTATTTTCTTCAAGCCCCAGAGGTGCTCAGGGATACAGTTGTGGGTACCATTGGTGCACAGGGATGCAGCAGAGGCCAAGGGACTGGTACGGGGCACACCGCGAGCCAGGGGTGAAGCTGGGACTGAGACCCGGGCCTTCAGCACTCAGGTCCGAGTTCTGCCCCCATCCCAAGCCTCACCCAGGGCTCAACCCAGGAATGCTGTGAGAGGCAGCCTATCCCGGGCCCCAGGATGTGCACCCTGGGGCCAGACTGCTGGCCCTGCCACTCCTGGCAGTGTGACCTTGGGCAAATTACTTCCCCTCTCTGAGCCTCCATTTGTCATCTGTGAAATGGGAGTAATGATAGTACCTAACTCGTGAAGTTGTTGAGAGAATTGTGACGTGTTATATGTGAATATATGTGGTACATAAAGAACTTCTAATCGAGTTAAACCCAAGCTTACCGTACGTCCTTGCAATCCCACTCCCAAGGGAAAAGAAGACCTGTCCACCAAAGCTGTGAACGTTCACAGCAGCTGTGTAATCCCCAAAATCCAGAAATAGCACTGGCGAATGGCTAAACAAGCTGCGGTACTTTCATGTAACGGAATACTGCTCAGCAATAAAAAGGAACCAACTACCAATTCAAGCAACACCACCGATGAACCTCAGAAGCATGGTGCTAAGTGAAAGGAGCCAGGCACAAAAGGCTGCAGACTGTATAATTCCATTTCCACGACGTTCTGGAGAAGGTGGAACTATAGTGACAGAAAGCAGACCAGTGGTTGCTGGCGTTGGGAGAAAGGATTGATAGTAAAGGGGCTATAGGGAACTTTTTTAGGGAGGACAAAACTGTTTTCTATCTTGATTGTGGTGGTGGATACACTTGTCAAACCAAATCAGACTATGGATTTAAAGGGGGTGAGTTTTATTTTATACATTAAAAAAAACCCTGATTTTTAAAAAAAAATTATATATTTTCTTATTTGAGAGAAAGAGAGCTGGAGGAGGGCCAGAGGGAGAGGTAGAGGACCTTAAGCAGACTCAGCACTGGGCGTGGGGGAGCGGGGCGCGATCTCACGACCCTGAGATCTTGAACTGAGCCGAAACCAAGAGTCGGAGGCTTAACCCATTGAGCCCCCCAGGCACCCGAGACAACCGTGATTTTTAAAAAGCAGAGCCTAGGGCACAGTAAAGAGGATATAAGTGTTAGCTGCCGTGATTATCATTATTATTCCTCTTCGGATGGTGGTTACCCAGGGAAGAGTCTCTGGGTTGGCGGTTCACGTCCCAGACCCACCCTGGCCATGCGTCAGCACCCACCCTCCTGCTTAGGCTGGCAGGGGAGGACACCGTGGGGAGTCTTGGCCTACCCCACCCACTCTGTGCTTGTGGATAGACAGGGAGGGGAGCACCTGGGGAGGGCGCTTGGCTATTTCCTGCATCTGGTTTCCCTCCTGCTGATCCTGTGAGGCACTCAGTGACACGTTAGCGAGAAAGATGCCATAAGAAATAAAGTTTGTTATGAATTCTTCTTCTTGGAGCTAATTATAGGCACAGAGGATTATTTACAGAGGCAGGAGGCAGCAGGGAGGGAGAGGGGCTTGGAGGCGAGGCATGGAAACGCGGTGGAGGGCTGGAGAGTTGAGCAAATGGGGCTGTGTTTGGGGGAGTAAAGGCACTTTTTAAATAAAAGCTATAACTAAACTGAGGTCCACTCTGATAAAAGCATCTCAGTAGACATATCTGAGGTCCCAGGCTTTGTCATGTTCTTAAGACGGACTGGGGCCCACGGGGATCTCTGGGTGGGGTATGGATCCCACGGGGCCCCGGGGTTCTCTGGGTGGGGTATGGGGCGAACATGGAATCCCAGGGTGTTGTGGACCAGGGTCCGCCCCATTGCCCAGCCCCGCTCTCTTCTGGGCTTTTCTTGTTTCTGCCGGCGGAGGGTTATTTCCACCGATAGAGGCGGGAGTGGAGGCCAGACTGAGCCAAATGTGGGCACCCGCTGGCTGTAGCAGGCCAGCGAGAGAAGGGACCAGAGGGGAGTTGGGGGAACCGTGTTACCCCTAGAGAGTGTAGCCCATCATGGCTCAGGGCGTGCGGGGCCCGGTGTGGCCCCAGCTTCCTTCTTCACAGGAGATAGAAACCAATGTTTGTGTGAAACTTCCTACTCTTTAAATGTTGGTTGAAACTTACAAGACCCGTCTGGAGGCCTGTGGACCCGCAGTTTGCAGCTTCTGAAAGCCAGCCTGGCATCTTGTTGGTCCATTCAGAAGATAGAGGCCCAGACAGGGCCGAGGCTCAGGGACTCTGTGACCTACTGTACTCAGCAGCCCTCAGAACGCAGTCCAGCCATGGGCTCCCGCTCGGGGACGTGGTCGCTACACGCATGGGGATGCCACAAGGTGGCTTGATGGCTCTCTGGGCTTGCCAGAGGGCACCGATCTTGCCCTCCCCTGAGTGCGAGCAGTGGGCTTTTCCAGTTATTTATGCCTGGCTGCATGGCCATCTAGCCACTCAACCGGGCAGGAAATGACAGCATCATCTTCGGCTCCCAGCTCCCTCCCTCCCTCCCTCCCTCCCTCCGGCCGGGATGGGCATCTCCTTACCCCGCCCCCCCATGCTCTCCGGGGGCCTGTTCCAGGTCAAGCTGCTTCCCCTGCAGGGTGGCGGCAGCCTCCATTCTCCTCCTACTTGCACAACAGAGCCATCTCTACCGCCTTGCGATCCCATAGGCCCTGCTTCCCCACGTGCCGTGTCCTGGCAGAGGTTCAGACCTTTTCTAATCCAACCTCTGCCGCCACCAGATATGTCCTGCCTCAGATTCTTTACTTCGGCCATTCCCCCAGCCTGGAATGTCCTTCCCCACTGTCCCCTCCAGCTCCTTGCAATGCAAGTGCACCAGCTGCTCTCATCCCTGCAGCGGAGCACTCACGCGCAGCATGCTGTACCTGCCGACTGCCCCCACCGGGCAATGAGCACCCCAGAAGCCCCCCGCACTGTGGGGCTCGGGGCCTGGCACCCAGCAGGTCCAGCACAAACTTACTTATCCCTTCCCCCAGAAGTATGTAGTGAGGGCCCCCGGTATCCAAGGCCCCATTCCGGGGGAACGAGACAGGCTGTCCGCTCCTTGAGCTGCCCCGCTGCCCCCAGGCAGATGGAGAGCAGACAGGTCAAACAGGGAACCTGTCAGAGAGTGCCACGGTACCATTAGAGATGGGGCACTCAGGGAAAGCCTCTCTGCAGAGGTACCCCGAGCCAAGATCTGGACGATGAAGGCGAGCTACAGCATCAGTAGGAACAGCATCTTGGGCAGAGGGAACAGCAGATACGATGGCTCCGAGGCAGGACTGATGTTAGAGTGGTAGAACGGGTGAGAAGCGGGAGTTAGATGGTGTTGGGGGGGGTGGGCAATGGCCTGTGACATCTGAAGGACAGGAGAAAAGGGGATGGGAAAGGCAGAGCCAGCAGCTTTCCAGCTGGGGTAGTGACGGTGCTGTTTGCATGGGGAGCTGACCATTTGAAGCGGCCACACAGGATGGCTGAGAGGACACGTCCTGCAGGTACAGGCCCGAAGGCCCTGCCGTGGGGATTTTGGAGTCTTCTGCCTTAAGGTATTCGTTGAAGCCCGCCATCCTCCAGGAATAAGGAGAAAGCAGATCAGAGGGCCAGGAGGAAGGGAAGAGCCTCAGCAGAGCCCTGATAGTGGAGAACAGGAGGAGCTCCTGAGTCAGACAGAGGAGGCACTGGCAAGTGAGAGAAAGGGTTTCAGTGGAGAGGTGGAAGAAAAAGCCAGACTGTCACGGCTGAGCCAGGAACAGGGGGAGGACAGAAATAGGCCCCAGAGGATAAGAGAGAGAAGGGACCCAGGCTGGAGAGGGGCAAAAGAGTTGAACAAGTGTTTTTCTTGTCCTTGATGGAGGAGAGTTGAGCATCCTTGGAGACCCGGGGGCCTTTGTGGCATCTTACACAGCTCGATGATGCTGCCACCAGGAAGCCCTCCTGGATGCTTCAGATCAACCCCCCAGTTATGTGTTCTCATGCCGCCGGTGCTTCTCTGCCAGAACTCTGACTGGGTTATAATCTTGGACTTCCTGCTCTGACAGCTAGCCAGTGTCTGTCTTCCGTATGTGGGTGAGCTTCTGAGAGAGAGGCCTGGGTTTTGCCCTCTGTATAAAATTCGGGCCATCACCCAGGGCCTGGCAGGAGAGGCTGAGGATACCAGGGAGAGTAGGCATGGTCCTGGCCTGGAGGCCCCAAAGGGAGCCAAGGCTGCTGGGTGGTGAACTGGCCCAGAAGGAGGTCACGCTGACCTTGAAGGCAGCAGGCCTATGGGCTGTGAGCACATCCCAGCAGGGGGCAGACGTGCCGGGAAGCAGGGGGCCTCCAGACATGACACAAGTGCTCCTCGGCCTGGAGCTTCCACAGGAGCACCCCGGCCTCTCCCAGCCCCCCATCCCATCATGCTCTGCGCAGCGCCGACGGCAGCCCCCACATTCTGGTTCAGGGGCAGGCGAAGGTCTGCCTTGTCCACGTCCGTCTGCTGTTGGGCTGTAGCTGGCTGGATGTGCCCAACAGCAGGACCAGGCCCTGGCTGGGTCCTTTTTGGACGGAAGGATGCTTAGATGGCCCTCCCGTTCCCACCAGCCCCTTTCTCTGGGACGGGGTTTGGCAGAGGGGCTCCGTGCACCCCGGGGACTGACCTGCCGTCCCAGCTGGTCCAAGCAGGAGAGCTGGGCTGTGCGGCCCGGCCTGCTGACCCGGGAGTCGTCTTCAGGGCCTCCCTTGGGTGGGGACCCCCACCAGGGAACAGGAGCTGGGTGGGAGACCCCCGGCAGCCCTTAGCTTCCCTCAATTCATTAAGACCTGTAAATTTCTCATTAATATACTTAAAGTTCGTTTTAAAGGGAACAAGCACAGAGATAATTGATAATAAACCCTCAGTTAATGCCCTCGGTTTACTGTATGTAATTTATATCTGCAGATAGCGTCTCTCACTCCCAATTACCCATTTAGCTGTGGCGATAACAGCAGTTCAATCAGACCGATACCAACTTTTATATATTCCAGCCCGAGAGCCATAAATACCCACACAGGGAGACTCACTGGGCCCCCTGTATTTTTTTATTAAGATTTAAATATTCATGCAATTATTAGTGATTTATTAAGAGCTAATGACCCCTTCAAGAGGCTCTAAATCTTCACCCACAGAGGCCCTGGCCCTCCCCTCCCCCTTTGCCCCTCTCTCTCCTTATTGCCCCCTCCCCCCAAATCAGAGAAATGAGCTGCTCTTCCACAGCCTAGATGACATCATAGCATCACCCGTGTTTCCATGGCTACGGCAGACAGGTGAGGTGGAGGCCAAGGACCAAGGTCAGGCCCAGGGAGGGGCTGGGCTTCATGAGGCTGGAGGCTCTTGCTTCCTTCCCAAGCAGACCCGGAAGACTCAAGGACGAGGAAGCTGCCCACTGGCCCGTCCACACCCCCACTGACCCACAGCATCCACACGGCAGCCTCCTCCAGGCTGGTTTCCAGGAGCACGCCCCCCCCACACCTCATTCTGGCATTAGCGTAGCTCCACCCAACCCAGTCCTCCCCCAGATCCCTCCTATCACACTTGTCTGCGTCTGCCCATCCCTTTAGGGGAGAGAGTATGCCAGCTTCTCTCTCCCCTACTGCCCTTCCCTTCCTGTCTTATTTTTAAATGTTCCACCCCCATTGCATCAAGGATGGGAGAGTGTAGTGTGCAGGGATCTGGGGTTCTGGGACTCAAGGCCCAGAGAGGGCAGTGGCTTGCCTCAAGCTGCACAGCAAGGCCCAGGCCACCTGTCTCTCCTTACTCTATGTTCCCTCACACCCTCTCGTCTACCTTCCTCTAGTCCCCACAGCAAACCCTCCCCCCAAACATCTCGGAGCCCATTAAAGGGGCAGGAGAGATAATGAACAAACCAGGAAAACATGAAATCAATATTAGGAGAAAAAAAGTACGGCTGCCATTAAGTAAAATAAACAAGCTGGTAATTATTTGGGCAGCGGGTAATTAAAATGGGGTGAGGGCTCATTACTGTCTCGTCGGGGCTATGATGGGCGCAGCCAGACACCCTCTTCCCTGCTGGAAGTTCATAGCCAGGCCTGGACTCCGACCCACCCAGAATTGTGGAGGCGGGGCGGTTGTCGCAGGGCGTTTCCTCTGTGGATGCCCAGCCCCATCCTGCCTGTGTCTCTGTCTTCAGCAGCCTTCTCTGGCTCTCCGTGGGTCAGGATCTAAGGGCCAGACCCAAGGCAAGCAAGGCAGAGCAGCCCCTAACGCTCCGTCTGCCCCTTCTCCTGACCCCACTGTCCCCAACGGCAGGGAGCTTCTCTCCCTTTCTCCAGCCCTCAGCCTCTCTGGGAGGGGCAGAGCCTGCAGGCCTCAGTTGAGGGTGGAGGATTGTGCCGACAGTTAAATCTCAGCCGCCTGGGGTGGAGGACAGTGACTCCTCCGGCCCTTGCCCAGACCCCAGGGGACTTGCTTCAGGAGGCTGCGATGAGGAGAGGTCCCGGGGAGAAGACAGGATAGTGGGGCGCTGGCAACGGTGGGAAGAGTCAGGGGGGAGGAGGAGACCAGGAGGGCAGAGCAGTGACTGGGGGGCCCTCGCCCTGCTCGGACCCCGGTTTCTTAGATCTGTAAAGCGAAAGGAGACCTTGGACACTGTCCAGTCTAGCTCTGGCCCGCCAACTCAGCCACAGTTACTGCCTCCCCCCCCCGGCTTGCCAGTCCCTGAGGGGGACACCGCTGAGGAGGTGGCCCACACCTGCCGTGTACACTTAAGGGCGCGCTGTCTGATGGAAGAAATAGCCCTTGCCCCCCCCAGCCCCGTCCGTCAGTAATGCGCTCTCAGCCAGGGAGCCAGAGGAGCAAGCCCGGCATCTCCGGTGCAGAGAGGAGCTGGGGACGCATCGCAAGAAGGTGACACCTTGAATTAGGTATCTGCAGGGCTGGTGGGCATTGGGAATGAGTGGGGTCCCGTGCAGGTGCAGGGGAAGTTAGAGTGAGGGCAGGGGTGCAGCCGTGCGGTGAGGGGGGTCAGTGGGGGCGCTGAGCTGGCTGTAGGGCGTGGGCTGGTGGCCCAGATGAGGCTGCTGCATTGGGTGGGGGGGTTATGAGGAGCTGACCTTTACCCTGTGGTCAGTGGGAACCGTTTCAGGGGTTTGAAGCACCGGATGAGATTTTCTTCCTAGAAATAGCACTGTGGTGGTAGAGCTGAGGAAGGCACGAAAGCCAGGAGATGGTCATGGGAAGGCACGTTTGGGGCAGTGCCGGGTAGGGGCTGAGGAGCCGGGCAGCCATACAGCGAGAGGAGAGGGGAAGCAGTGGGTGGGAGAGAGGCTAGGGGCACTCAGGGGCTCAGAATAGTGATCAGGGGGCAAGAGGGCCCAGTGGCTCTGGGACTTCCCCTGAGGCTGCTTAGGGGTGTAGCCCTGCTGACTGAGAGCAATCCCTGGGAGCAGTAGGTTTGGGGGCCACTGAGCCCAACTTGCGACGTGCCTGGTGTGAGGTTCCGGGAGGCACCCGGAGGCAGGGACAGTAGAGGTCAGCAGTGAGGGGTGCTGGGGACCCTTGCTGGCGGGCCATGGGAGCAGAAGCCTCAGGAAAGGGGAGAGCAGCGGGGCAGGCCGCATGGTGGGGAACGGAGGGGAAGCTGGGTACAGGCTTGGGGACTGCTGCTGCGATAGGAGCTGGATCTGGACTGGGTTTTCCTGTGGGTCCCCGTATGCAGAGAGGTCCAGGTGGTCTCAGCTGCCGAGAAGGGGGTCACAGGATGGCTGATGACCTGTGGCCGCTGGGTTGCCTCGTGGCAAGGGCGTTGGCCACCCCAGCCAGATTTAGCCCAAAGGACAGTAGGCGGTGTCGTGTGTGTGTGTGTGTGTGTGTGTGTGTGTGTGTGTGTGTGTACACAAGCCTTGGTGTGTGTCTGCCCATGGATGCCGGAGCACTAGGCACAGCGAGTATGATTCTAGAACGCTGTGTGCCCAGGACTTCCTAGGTGGGACTGTGACCACTGGACACTGCGTGGGGCAAGGGCTCGAGTCTGTCTTGGGCACTGCTGTGTGGCCCGTGCCTAGCACAGTGGCCGGCACATTGCGTCCAACACGGACTTGGTGTGTGTCCTGGTTAATGGCTTAGGGCGCAGTAGCCGTCCGGCTGGGGTAGGAATCCATTACTCACTACTTACTCCACCTCTCTGTCCCTTGGTTTTATTGCCTTAAAGTTGGGATTTAAAATAGCTCTTCGCCTTTTAGAACTATCCTGAGGGTTAAATAAGAAAATCCATGTTCTGCTAAGACTGTGTATACGTGCGAGTGAGTGTGTGTGTGTGTGCGTGCACAGGTATGTGGGTGGGCATTTGCCGGTCGTGGTTGTGGGCAGCAGCTTCCACCGGCCAAGGGCACATCGCTGTGTGGCTGCCCTCCTGTCGCTGGGCTCTGTCCAGGGGCTGAAGCTGCCCAGCCCCATGCGGTGCAGGCCAAGCCAGGCGAGGGAGCGCTGCCACCGCTCCTGCCTCCACCCCTGGCCTCCACCCTGGCCAGGCTGGCATTAAACCAGTGAGATATGAAATGCCACCCTATCCAGGACAGGGTCTTTAATTAAATTAATTGCCAGCAACATCGTAAAAATGCTGATGGGGTCATAAACGGCGTGTCAGCGATGCCGTTCATCATCCCTTCGGACTTGCCAGGACCTCACCTGGCCTGGGGGTGGGACTGAGCCCGCGGAGCTGAGCTCTGCGGCCACCAGGGCCTCTGGCAGGCAAGCCAAGGGAGAGGGCAGTGGGGGGGGCACCTTGTTTTAAGGGTCCATGTGTGCCTGCAGCTTAGCCTGGATGGTTACCTGGCCAGGGGCAGCTCTGGAGGTGGCTGGGGCAGCGGGGAAGGGAAGGGCAGGTGGCATCCTTCAGCCTGCTGGCTGGTCGGAGGTACCCTTGATCCACGGGCAGTGTGAGAATCGGACCCAGCCTGGCCACTGAAGGCTGAGTGACCTTGAGCTAGTCCCTCCCGTACGCACGCATGCACACGACCACTACCGCCCCAACCAGGAACGCCCACAGCAGCACACACCGCACCAGCCGAAGATTCCGTAGTAGGAGAAAGCCCTCCTTCCCTAGTTCTCTCTGGGCTGTGCGACCACATAATTACCCTGCATTCCATTCTATTTAATTGCAGCTTATTAAATTCTAACCAGCCAATTATCAGCCACAATTACAGCTTAATTCAGGGACACAATAGCTATTTTATCGTTTGTTAATCAAATGCTTATTTAGGCCTCAGCTTTATTAACTATTTCTCTAGCCCACAGCAAGGCCCTGTGGTAGGAAGGGGCACTGGGAAGAGGCCCCTGGGACCTGTCCCCCCATCACAGCACTCCCTCCCTTGGCATCCCACTAGTTTCTAAGTCTCCTTCCCTGGTGGGTTTGGGGACCTTAGTGATGGTAGCAGTGTGACACTGAGTGTGGGCACTGGGTCAAGTCAGAAGACCTGAGTTTGTGGGTTCCTGAACTCAGCATGTGTTTATCAAGCACTTACTATGTGCCAGGCCCAGGGCTGGGTTCTGGGATTATAGTAGTGAACCTGACAAGCATGGGCCCCGCCGTCATGAACATTTCAGGGAAGGGGACACGGAGAGTAAGAAGCAAACAAGTTCCCAAACTAGATGAATTCCAGTAGTGTGAGTGCTATGAGGAAAATAGCCTGGGAAGGAGATGGGAGGCTGGAAGGGGCACCTTGAGACACAGTAGCTTGGAGGAGGTAAGAGTGCAGTGGAGACCAGAGGGATTCAAGGGGGCAGCCATGGAAGAGCAAGGGGCAGCGCGTTGCAAGCAGAAGAAGGAGCAGGTGCAAAGGCCCAGGGGTGACATAAGCTTGGAGGGCTTGAGAAAGCATCAGCATGGACACAGAGTGAGTAGAGGACGGCAAGGTGGACAGGGCCAGACGCTGGTTCAGTCATTGCCCAGAACCCCTGCCCTGTGCCTGGCCCAGGCTGAGGGGTGTCAAGAACCCACTGAGCCCTTTGGGGCTGGACGACCTTACACGAGTCCAGAGCTTGCATTCCCTGCCTGTAGAATGAGGGGCCAGCAGAGCGCCCCTGAGCACAGCTCCCAGGTGACATGCCTGGTGTGTGGCAGCCACGGGCAGTACGGCCTGGCCGCACCAGGTGTGAGTGTCCCCCGAGTGGACGAAGTGGCACCGTCCCCACCCCCACCCGCTTTGTCCTTTGCAGTCCGGCCTGTCTGCATTTCCTCCTCGTGGCACCTGGGTCTGTCCTTGTGACCAGGCCCCTGGAGCCCACTGGGGAAGGGGTTGACTTCCCTCCGATCTTGGGGGGGGGCGGATGGCTGCTGCTTCTGTGGCACATCCGTGCAGGCATCGTCATGGAAACGGGAGTGCCGCGCACGGGTGTGTGTGAGTGTGGGCTAGGGTAGCAGCCCCCTGGCCTGTGCCCGCCACCTCGTGCACACTCCGAGACAGGAGAGGCTGCAGCTGCATCCTCCCTCGCTCACTGAGCGTGCACCCACGGGGGCGAAAGGGCCTGGCCTCGGACCTGCGCTCCCCGCCTGGGAAGTCCTCGCTCCTGGGACCGATAACCAGCGGCCCTCAAGACGAGTGACTGAGGGATGGGCCCAGGGGCAGAGCAGGGCAAGAAGAGAGGCTTTGGTGGGTGCCTCCAGCCCCCCGGCAGGGTGGCAGCCTGGTGCAGGGTCAGCATGCGTGCCCCAGATGGGAAAACCGAGGCTTAAGAAACAGCAGCAGCATTGTGGGGGGGGGGGGGGGTCCTACAACAGCCAAAGGAGCCCAAGAAGCAGCCGACAGGCAGCGCAGAGATTTGTTACATGTTGGATTTGGAAGAATTCTGAGGCACCTATCCAGCTTGGCCCGGCCCTGTGGCACCCCATTGTCACCTCCAGGCAGGTCCGTGTGTCCGTGTCGTGGCCTGGAACCTCAGGGTTCTTGGTGCGGCTCCCAGGTCTGTGGTCCCGGGGCCCCGGCCCACCATTCCTCCATGGCCACCACGTCCTGCCACTGGCTGTTCCTCTCTGACAACAAGTGCAGCTTTGTCCCTGCTTCTCAGAGCCTCTCAGGGGAGCTCCGTCATCATGCAATTGCCCACATTTAAAAACTAATAACTCAGGGAGCAGTCTCGGGCTGTGAAGGCAAGTGGGTGGGAGAATAGAACTCGCCGGTCCCCTGCGCGTCTGCGCCGCCCCCCCAGCCCCCCGCCTGCCGCTGTGGCCCTGGCTTGCTGCCCCAGCCACCTCCCCGGACCCTGCGCACGCGCTCTGCCTCCCTGGGGTCCGACACAGGTGCTTCAGAAATCACGTTCCCGTCCCATTGATTTCCTTGATCGCTGGCTTGATTGATTGGACGGCACGCAGAGCCGGGTTCCCGTCGGATTTGAGTGTGTGTCCTCCACTTCCAGCCCTCCTCTCTGGGCTCTGGGCTCATTCAAGGGGGTGATGTTCACCACGCATTCAACAAACACCTACTGGGCACCCGCTGTGCATCACACCCCGGCCAGGCTCTGGGGACGTGCGAAGGGATGTCCCCATTCGGTCCCTGCTTTCGAGGTGCTGACAGTGGGGAGACAGACTCATGAACGGTGACAATATGAGGTTGGAGGCACTGGGCCAGTTCAGCTGGGCTGTGGGAGCTCAGAGGAGGTGTGGCCCGCTCTGGCTGGGGGTCCGGGAAACTTCCCAGGGGAGGACGTATTTGAGCAGGCCTCGAAGGGCAAGTAGACGTCACCCAGGCAGATGGACCTACCAGGCATCTGGGACTGGCCCAAAAGAGAGGTTGCCAGAAGCAACCCACCCAAATCCTAGAGTCCCATCAGTTCACATGGGGTGACCTGTCCATCCGGGAACCAGTCAGTGTCGGATGCCCACTGCCGGGGCCAGATACGGGCTCAGCCCACCTGGACTGAATGAGTACATGGGCTGAAGGGGGTGGGGGGAGAGCATCCTCTGCAGAAAAGCAGGTGCTCTTAGCCAGAAGGCGAGGGAGACAGAGCCTGGCACACAATGTGCACAAGCCCTCGAGGAACTGCAGAGTCCAGGTGCCGTCCCACCGACACTTGGAGGGAGGCTCTAGAGGCAAGGCCAAGTGGCAGCTCAGGCCCTGGACCAACACGGCCTCCAGTGCCAGGTGAAGGGCATGGACCATTAGCCTGTGGCACTCTCTTCTCCCCCACCCGGGGCCTATGAAGCGGGACACCCAGGCCCCATGGGGACCTCCCAAATGCAACTCTCCAGGCAAGGCAGCCTGGGAATTTAAGTACCCAAAGGTCAGGGGGCTCAAGCTGGGTGAATGGGCAGGAAAAGTTCAGGCTGGAGAAAAAGAAAGCCGCCAGGTTCTGGCTCCCTCCTCCACTGCATTTCCAATCCGGAATATGTCTCGAGAGTAGCCAAAGCAGGGACTTGTGGCCTCTGACCGCCAGGACTGTTGGGAGGATGACAGGAGCAGGTGGCAGCAGGGGCAAGGCCGAGCTGGGTAAGCAGCGCTCACATCTCACATCTCCCTGCTGAATGAGGCCGATGACACCCTGCCCCCGCCCCTCCTACCCTACTCCCAGGACTCAGTCTTTGCTCAGATAATACAAGTTCATTAATAGCTTGATTAATCACACCTCATATTTTCATGGTGCTTTTAAAAATAAAACACTTGAAAGCACTTTCACACCCCCCCTGGGCCTCAGAGTTGCACGGGCGCGTCTTATCATCCCGGGCTGCAAGTGAAAAAGAGGGGGCTCAGCCTCGGAGGAGCAGCGGGGCGGGGACAGCGCATGGCCATGCAGGAGCCCTCTCCCTCCCTACAGCTCCGCCTGCAGGCCCCTCTGCACAACCTCGGGCTCTCCCTGCAGGACAAGAGTGAGGTGGCCATCCTTGGCAGAGCAGCTGAAATTCAAGGGAGAAGAAGAGGTAGTCGTTCAGTCACTCAACAAACACTCTGTCAGCATCCTGGGCTCCCGCCCCAAGCAAGTACAACAGTATGCAAACTATTCTGAATGTACCAATTCCAAAGGCACCCTGGAGGGAGGCTCAGGGGACAGCGTGGGCACTGGGGCACATGATAGATAGTGTGTATCCAGGAAGGCGTCCCACAGGAAGTGGCACATTTGCTGAAACTGGAAGGCTGGGTGAGCTACCTCATGGGGCAGGTCTGCCATGGGGGCCCCTCCATTAGATGCTCCCACATGCACCTCCCTGCCGCCTCTCCTGCCTCCCTCCACTTGTCCATGCAGGAAGATCTCGCCATTCCCTTGCACACAGCTCTCCAGAGGCTCCCATTGCCTTTGCAATCAAATCCCAACTCCCTACTGGGCCCTAAAGTCCCCAGGTCAGGCCCCTGCTCCCTGTCCCTCATGAGTCTTCCCTGCCCTCCCTCCACTCTGGCCATGCTGATCTCCTCACAAGCCTCACACAAGCCTGACTCTTCTCTGCCTGCCAGCCTCTGCTGCTCCCTGTTCCTAAAACCCTCTTCCATCTGGCCCCAGCATTCAGGGCTCTGCTCAGATACCACCTCCGCAGAGAGATCTGCCCTGAATCCTCCTCCCCTCCAGAGCCCTTGCACCCACACCCTTTCTGAAATAGCACCCCTTTTACCTGCGTCATAACCCTCAGCAACATCTGGAATCCTCTATTTTGTTTTTGTTCCTCCAGCTTGGAGAGCAGGGACTGTGTTTGTCTTGCTCACTGTATCTCAGAACAGGTCTGGCACTCCAGAAGTATTTGTTGATGGGATGAATGAATAAATGAATGAATGAACAAACGAACAAATGAATACATTTCAGGTCATGGGAGCACTATGCAAGGGGAGGGAGTCAGTCCCAGGCCGAGCTCTGGCCAAGCCCCCACCTGCCTCCACATACACATAGATGAACCTGTGTGGTCTCCCAAGCCCTTCTCCCTCGTTCTTCATTGTGTGGGAAATGCTGGGGGTGGGGACTGCTTAGAATATTGCTTCCCCCCTTAATGGGGCGTCCAGAGCAGGGGTGTCGGCTGGGGCTGACTTGGGCAGCCAGCGCCCTCCCGGGACCAGTGGGGGCCAGCTGGCCAGCCCAAGGGCTCACTAGAAGTGGGGTTCCTGCTTCAGGAGCCTGAGCTGTATGCAGGTGACCAAGAGCCCATTGAAGGTCTGTCAGTAAGTGAAAGTGGTTTCTAACTGATTTCCAGTAAGGCAGCTGGGGCCTGGTGAGCCAGAGCCTCTGGGGAAGTGAAGGCTGGGGTTCGGGGCCTGCTGGGGCAGTGTGGGGCCTGTACCTGCCAGCCTTCTGGGTGCAGCCCCTGGGGTTCCGTCCAGCAGAGCAATCCTTCCATGTCCATTGTCTCAGCAACCCCGAGGGCAGCAGCGCAGACAGCCCACTCCGAGTCCCCAGTTGCTATTGCTGGCACTAGGCAGCCTTGAGCTGAGCGGCAGGGACCAGGGATGGCTGGCTGGCTGAAGACAGAGGCCTTAGCTGCCCACTTGTTTCTCCTGTGTAAGAGCTACAGGACCAGTGAGGTCAGGCCCTGGATGCAGAGAGGGCAAAGCGATCTGTGGTTTCCTGGGAGAGTGAGGGGGGGGGTCCCTCTTGCCAGAGGATGTGACGGTAGGGCTGGGCCCTGAGGAGAAGGTAGAGAAGTGCTGGCAGAGGAGAGAGGAAGGGTGTTTGGGACAGAGAAGACCGTGGGCGGAGACCTAGAGGTGGTGGGGGCGGGGGGGTGCCCGGCCGGGCAGTAGGTGTTTCTGCACAGGAAGGCTGGAGAGCTGTCTGTGGTGGAACAGAAAACTCAGGGGTGCCAGCCCAAAGCCCCTGGCCCCATCCTGAAGCACCCATGGGAGCCAGGCACACAGGAGAAAGCAGAAGAAGCAGACCTGGGGTAGGGCTATAGGGAGTGGTGGGGACTGTGGCAAACTAGAGAGCTTGGGGCTGTGGGAAGGATCACCTGTCACTGGGCCCTGAGCATGGACTGCTCGGTGTTATCTTTTTTTTTTTTAGACAAGTACAGGATTCACGTCAGAGAGAGATGCTCACTCTAGTGGCCTGCGATATGGAGGGAGAGACCCACGTGCTCTGCCTTAGTTCAGGCAAGACGCCCAAGGGGGACAGTGAGGGGTCAGGCCGATCACAGGTGCTGACCATGGGGTGGAGCCCACGTGGCGGGCTCCAGGGCCAGAAGAGGGGAAGCCAGCTCTGGCCGCCCAGGAAGCTTCTAGTAGCTTCAAGAGGACATCCAGTGGGGCCTGAATTTACCTCTACCCATAGCCTCAGAGCGTCCTTGGTAGAGGGCATAGCTGCAGCCTGGAGGGTGCCCCCTGGGTCCACCTGGTAAATGCCTCCCCTCAGGGTGAGGAGGGGAAGGCCGCACCAGCGTAGCGTGACGGAGGCCCTGGAGAAGTGAGCTATGTCCCTTATTGGTCACAGTACATTTATTTTTCATTAGCAGTTAAATGCAGACATGAGGGATTGTGCTGGGTTCAGCAGGCAGCTGACGTGAGCAGTGCTTGGTGCCACGAGCAATAAGGTGGCTAGAGGGCCACTCGCCGCCCGCACCCCCAGCCGGGACCCCTGCCCACCCGGCCCCGAGCCAACGGGCAGGCACCGGCCATTGCTTCGCGCCTCTACAAGGTGAGGCACAGGGAAGCCCGGAACCTGCCACTAAGGGGTCCCATCCCCCGCCGGAGCTGGTGACCCCTGCCCCCCAGCCCCCTCTAGGCCCCACTCAGTGGTCAGGCTTGGCCCTCCTCTGGGCGGCCCTGGGGTCTGCGGAGACGCTGTGTCTAGAGAGGCCCCGGGCCTGCCGACTGCCCACTCTAGGCCTGCACGCAGGAGCCCACGCTCCTGTTCGTGTCCACCCCTGAGGAGGCGTGAGCCTGCCCCAGCCCTGCCCTAGCTGAGTGGCGAGTGGCCGCCGAGTGACGGTGAAGAGCAAGTGTAATAACAAAAATCATGATACTTTGGGAGTCCAGGGTCCGAGCCAGGGGACGTGAGGTCCGTGACTCCCCCCGGGAGCTCAGATTCTGGCTGTAAGATGGCTAGGGGGCTCCTCCCCTCTGCCTGCACCCCCACCTTCCTCAGCCTCCACCAGACCCCGGGGTGGGGGGCCACTGGCAGAGCCCGGAGCTGTATCCCAGCAAGCGGTCAGGAGGGAGAAAGGGGAGCTTTGTTTCCCCAACGGCAAGTGTGGTTCCTGGGCAGGTTGGCCTTCGTCTTGGAGCTGAAGGAAAGTGCACGGGCCGCCGCCAGAGTTGGCGAGAGGAAGAGACAAACTGGGGAGAGGCCATAGTGGGGTGTGGGGGGGGATGGCCGTGCTGCAGATGCTGTCTGGCTGAGTCAGAAATGCCCTCCACATCCCTGTGTCCTTCCCACACAGGGCGTGACTCCCCACCCCCATCCTGAGGGCAAGGCATTGGTGGCTCTGTGCCTCAGTTTCCTCAAAGATATTGCTGTACGGCCGCTGAGTTGGGGGAGAGGAATCCCTTTGCCCTCAGAAATGCAAAACCGCTAGGCCCTGGCAACAGTCGGCGTGGGCCAAGCACAGTGCCTTTTCTCCTTTGCTCATCTCCTCCTCACGGCTGCCCGGAGAGTGGGGTGCTCCCCCTGGCAGGCAGGGAGATGGGCTCGGGGTGGGGTTATGTGCTTGAAGTCACAGCAGGTTTCAGCCTCTCGGCCAGCATTCCCAGTTCACCTGAGCTGGCCCAGGGCGCCCACAGGACCAGGCACAGATCCCCTCCCCAAAATCACAATCTTGGGGTGGAGAGGGCAGACTCCCACCTTGGACAGAGAGGTCCTGTGCAAACGGCAGGGAAAGGGCCGTGTGGCTGCCCTCTGCACAGAGAGGGAGCCAGGCCTTCTTGGGTTAGAAGCCCACCGTGGGTTTCGGACTACCCCCCAAAAGGGTAGATGGTAGAAAATCCAAGAGGCGGACCACGTGAGGCCCCTCCAGACTCTCCTGAGGGGCAGATGGGACCTCAGTGTCACAGATGACAGAATGGCTAGTTCACCCGAGGTCACCGCTAGCAAGGAGCAGCGCCGGTCTCTGAAGCCCAGATTCTTCCCTCTTTATGCCCAGAAGCCACTGTTGATGGTAGGAATGGGTTGTGGGGAAATCACAGTGGCCCTGAGGGGAAATCCAGGCTGTTGGGGGTCTGTTTGGTGGACAACTGGCTGGAGGCTGAGGGTACCCCCTCTCGTCCTCCCACTCCCTCCCAACTCACCCTTCTCCACCCTCCCAGGGGCCCTGCTGGTCCAACAGACTGTCAGACTGCTGTGGGGGGGTTGCCTCCGCCAGAGTCTCAGAGCCAATTACCTGTGTCATTAGCAACAAATGACTTGTGGGATGCTTGTGGTTTTCAGTTAAAATTAGAAGGAAGCCCGCATTCTGGTCTCCTTGAAGGGGCGGGACCTAGTCTAGGTCCCTCAGGCTGCCAGACACACACTCCTGGCTCCTACCCTGCCCAGGCCCACGGGCAGCCCAGGTTCTCCCCCACCTGCCCCTCCCCTGGGCCTCTCCTATAGCACCGCCACCAGCACCCCCCATGTTCCCCCTCGCAGCTGCCCCCTCGCCTCCTTCTTTCACATGGTATTTTCTGAGCACCTCCTGCTTCCAGGGGCCAGGAATGGAGATGAACCCAGAAGTGGCTCCAGAGATGGCCAGGCACGAGAGGAAGGGACCCTGCCCACCTGCCCTCCCTCCAGCACTCTCTAGACCTCCAAGGGTGGTGGGCTGCCTCCCCAGGTCCCCGAACTTCTACCTGAGTAACAGGGGGCCCTAACTGCTGTTGTCTGTGGAGGGCCCCCTAAGTGCTGGGACTCCCACCGCCGTCTCATTTCTCCTCTCCATAGTCTTCCGAAGTGGGCGGGCTCCAGCCATTTGGCAGAGGGGACACTGAGGCTCAGGGGAGCATTCAGTAGCCTGGATCCCTGGGCTGGAGGTGGCAGCCTGGCCCCACCAGCTGCCTTCCCGGAGCCCAGCCCCAGCCCCTGAACGGGCACGCAGCCCCCACGGCCCCTGAAAGCCTGGCAGCGCCCCTGGCTCACCTTCCCGCTCTGCCCCCGCTGCAGGTGCCCAGCAGAGCGCCACGGTGGCCAACCCGGTCCCTGGAGCCAACCCAGACCTGCTTCCCCACTTCCTGGTGGAGCCCGAGGATGTGTACATCGTCAAGAACAAGCCGGTGCTGCTGGTGTGCAAGGCCATGCCTGCCACGCAGATCTTCTTCAAGTGCAACGGGGAGTGGGTGCGCCAGGTGGACCATGTGATAGAGCGCAGCACGGACGACGGCAGCGGTGAGTCCCGGCTGCGCCGCCCGGCGGGGCCCAGGGAAGGAGAAGCCAGCCTCCGTCTCAGGGAAAACGGATGCCCAGAGAGGGGCTCGCGGTCACCTCTGGCTGCACACCTGTGAGCAGGAGGCCAGGATGTCACCAGCCCCGTGCCCACCACCCCAGCTCCCCAGAAGAGGCAGGACTCCCCCACCCACGTCCCCCTGTATGTACACTGAGGCCTTCCCCAGGAGGCTGCGCCCTCACCAGACCTCTCCACCTGGGGGGGCATGAGTAAAAGGGAACCCCCTACAAAGGCCCTTGGATGCTGTGGTTGGAGGGGCACAGGGCTGGGCTGGGCCAGGGGCAGCCTGGTGAGAGGTGCCAGCAGAGGGAGTCGGGAGGGAGTAGGTCCCAGAGGACGGAAGAGCTCCCAGGCCTCATACTCTGTGAGCGTTGGATCCGTGTGCCCCCGTTCACTCACTTGCACATTCCCTGAGCACCTGCTACCGTGCCGGCGACAAGCCACCACCCTCAGAGAGCTCCAGCCCCAGCAGAGAGGTGGGCGGCACGGGGACCTCTCAGTGAGCCATGGGGGCCATGGCAGCAAGAGGAAAGCAGGACTGAGGCTCCTTAGGGGAGGTGACGTGGAAACAAAGGGGTTCTGAGAGCTAGCTGAAAGAGGAGAGGGGAATGGCATTCTAGGAAAGGGGCTCAGCATGAGCAAAAGGCTTGGAGTCAGAGAGGTGGGCGTGCTGCTCAGGGTCAGCAGGGAGGGTGGGACGTGTGCACAGGACAGAGTGCTGCCATCTGGAAGACTCGCCCATCAGGCTCTGGAGTGAGGTCACAGTCCCACGGGATTTCAAACTGCCGAGTGGCATGGTCAGAGCTATGGGTGACACTTGGGGCCCATGGGGGTGAGGGGACTGATGGAAGGGGCAGACCCAGAGACACGAAGAGAGGGAGCCAGTGAGACTGAGCGAAGACGTGGAGGGAGGGGTTCCAGGGACAGCAGGTAGACACTGGAAGTACCCTTTCCATGGGTCGCCCCATTCTCTTCCCCTGCCCTGGCCTCAGGCAGCGGGTGGGCTTGGGGATGTAAATGAGAGCGCTTGTCTGGGTCCCAGCACTCCCCAAGAGCAGGCCTGGGAGAGCTGACGACGGCCCCTCTTCCTCCTCACTAGCTGGACCCCAGTTCAGTTTACTTCCTCTCCCTTCACCTTGGTACTCTGTGAGGCCCCCACACATGAGGAGCCCTCGGTTTGAGTCCCGAGACACACAGCACACACCCGTGGGGCCATGGCCATTGGTGTGAGGCCAGAGCCGTGTACAGATGAGGACAGGCTGGCCGTGCCCAGGACAATTCATGCTGATGTCAAGGCAGGCGAGAGACCTCAGGCCCAGAAGGGTGGCCCAAGCTGCCAGGCAGGAGGGTCTGGTTGCCCAGGAAAGATTCCAGACGAGGAGTGATTTCCAAGCGTGAGTCTTAAAACCTGGAACGAGCATTTCCCAGGCCGAAGGGCCACAAGATGCAAACGCAGAGACCTGGATATGGGCAGAAGGGGCCCTGGTGGGCAGGCAGAGGGACATAGGGTCGCGACCACACCAGAACCTTGGAAAGTTGGTGCTGGGCAGAAGGAGACTGGAGGACGGGAGAACGTGGGAGCTCTCATGGTAACCGGGATAGGAGTAGCCGTGAGTTTAGGTAGCGGGTGACTTCATCCTCAGGATCAGCCCGTCATGTTACAGATGGCTCTGACTCATCAGGGCCCCAAAAGGGTTCCAACCAAACATCCAGGTCCCTAGAAGTCACACCTGACTCTCCCCTGCCAGAGTCAGCAGGGGCTGGCCTCCTTCCCGCCGGCTGTCAGCTCCCCAGTTAGTGGTTGGTGGCTGGGCCTAGACACAGCTGCTGCTTGCAGCTTCTTTCTTGCAGGCCTCAGAGGTTAACTCTGTGCCAGGCCTAGGTTAGCCCCCAAGATGATCCCCCACCTTCAGATCCCAGCAGAGGTACCAGAAGCCTCCTTGCCCCTGCAACTTTAGGGCCTGGTGGGGGGGTCTACCCTCCCTGCCCTGGGCCTCAGTTTCCTCATCTGCAAAAAGGGGGTGAGAGGGTCCCCTTACAGGTTGGTGGGGGAAGCCATGAGATCTCATGCACCCTGTGGAGCCCAGCTCCAGGCCTTTCCTCTCTTCCCACCCCACACCCAGGTCCCAGCACCACTTTGGGGTACGGTGAGGCCTCTCACTGCTGTGACAGAGCCCCCAGGGAGAGGACAGGTGAGGAGAAGGAAGCTATAGTCAGAGTCCCACCCTCTCACATCATTGAGGGCCTATCTGGAATTTCTCAGAAGTTAGAAGGCTCTAGACCAGTCTCCTGCTGCTCCCAGTTTCCCCTTCCAGGCTTCCTCACACACCCCTCCTTGTCTCCTGCCATCAGAAGGTCTGGAATCCAAGGCTTGGCTGAGACCCAGATCAGGGCCTGCATAGCAGTCACAGGCTGGGCCACGCACACCAAGAGCCACCACCCCACACTCCCCGACAGGCTCTTTTGGCCTTGCTCCCTTCAAACCAGGCGGAGAGCAGAGCTCATGGGGACATATCCCTTCCATAATCACTGCGGCCCTTTCCTGCCCTGAGCATACAAACTCAAGCCTCCCATGGCCAGCACATCTGACTTTGTATTGATCTTGTTGATTTCTCAACAAGCCACTGAGTGCTTCGAGAAGAGATAGGCTTCCCTTGCTCAGGAACAGATGGCACGGCAGTGGGCAGTGGTGCCGTGCGGAGACTCAGGCCAAAGACCCTGACCCAGAAACCTTCTGTTGTCAGGCAGGTATGGGGGACTCCTAGGTCAGTGCAGATCTGCAGCCCCGCCCATTCCTGTGTGGGTGGCTGGGTGGACACCCTGGGAGACAGCGCCCCTCTATTCCCCTCACTTGTCCCCATTCCCCATCCAGAAGGCCAGGAGGAGAGACCAAAGCCTGAAAACCCTCAAACCCAAACCTGCTGATGCTATAAAAGCCCAAAATCAGAGAGACCAAGCCTTGGAGTCCCACCTGGGAAGGTAATTTATTATGTGTTAAACAAACTGGTCATTAGAAGCAGATCAGTGAGAAAGTGAGAACCTAAGCCCCAACTTGGCCTCCGAGCCCCACCCTCCACCCCCCAACCCTCCATTTCCCAAAAATACTCAGCATGCCCACACTGGGGCCTCCCCATGTGCCCACAGCATTTACACACCCACTCACACCCCACACACTCTGGGGCAGCAGGGACATTGCCTCCTTCCTCCCCCGGCATCTGCTCAGTGACCTGTAGGGAGGAAGGCACCGTCTTCACATCAGGGACCAGCAGAGCAGTGTCTGGGTCTTCTCCTGGATCTACCACCCTTCTGGAGCATGTGGGCCTCAAGGGTGCTGCCTAGATCTGGGACATCATGGACAAACTTGGCCCTTATTCATGGCAGCAGGAAGGAGATGAGGGGGTGGCAGTGGCAGGACAGAGAGGGGAGGAGTTGGGGAGAAAGAAATAGGAGTGCTTAAATTTAGTGCTGTTCTCCCCAAACTGAGTTGCCTGAGCTCCCACCACCACCACCACGGGGGATGCAGTAGTTCATCCATCCACAGACCTGTCCACTCAGGAAAGGTACCGAGGTCAGAATGTTCTCAAAGTCTCTCACCACTAACCCCAGAGGCTTAGAGCTGGAGGGCACTGTCGCCATCCCCAAGTATATGCACGGCTCTTTCTCAGTTGCCCCAAGGCTCCGTGTGCTTATCAGGTAGCTGGAGCCCAGGCCCCTTCTCCTGTATACAGACCCCGTGAGGGACCCTCGGTTCTCAGCCCTCACCCAACCCCCAGAGAATGCACACATTCTTCACCTTCGAGAAAAGGGGGGCAGGCAGTGCCCAGAACAGAGGGAGCTCAGCCATGATGACCTCAGCCAGAGGTGGACACCACCCCCCACCTCCAAGTCTCCTGTGAGAACTTGCTGGGGGCATGGGCAAGGGGGAAATATCTGGGAACCCAGTGTGGGAGCTGGAGAGACTCATGAGGAGGGGTCTGGGCAGGGGTCAGGGAAAGACATGTTAAAGAAAATAAGAGGGAAAACAGCCTCCTGGCCTGCCTGCTCAGCTGGGCTGCTGCCCCTCCTGCAATGCAGCCCTAATTGAATTTCTTTCTTAACAATGGAAACACATTGGTTGCCCGGCCTCTCTCCCTTTTTCTGATAAGCCAATGACCCGAGGGAAATTGGGGTCAGGAGAAGGAGAAATTGGAAACAGTCTTTTCTTACTCCTGGGGACACTGGTTTTGGCCAAAGGCCAGGGGACTAGAAAAGGGCTAGTATCTCCCCTCCTGGGTCCTCAGAGGATTTGGGCCCCCTTGGTGCCTCATTTTCTGGGTCCAGGTATGGCAGAAGGTAAAGGGGCTCAGTCTCTCCTTGAGAGGGGTCCCTCCAGCCCAGCCCAGTCAGGGTAGAGAGGGTCCCAGATACCCATCACCAGCCAGCTTCACCTCTGCAGACTGCCCCCTCACCCCCGGCCGTTTCTCCCGTGAAATGGGCAGGGTGGAACCCTGAACACACTCTGGATTCAGACAGCCCCCAGCAGCTACAGCAAGTCACCGTCTCTCTAAGCCTCTGTTTCCTTATTCATAGAGTGGGAGCAATACCGTCCAAGGGAGAAGATTGAAGAAAATAAGCCAGCATGTGGGAAGCCCTGGCTAAGCCCCAGGGGTCTATTATCATACTACATAATCGCTGTAATTATATTGTTAATAGCTGTTATTATATTATCACATGTCATAATCTACCTGCTAAACCCCAGGGAGATGAACCAGATCCTTCTTCACCTTTTTTTTATCCACAAAGGTCCCAGAGCTATCCTGTCTGCCCCACCCCTTCTGCCTTGGGTCGTTGAGGGACAGCCTCTGTTGCCCAAAGCTCCTCTGTGCTGTTGTCTCTGAAACAACAGGAAGCCCATTTAGAGACATTTCTGTGGCTGCAGGGAGACAGGCCTTGGGTAACAAAGTATAGTGAATGGAAGTGCTAAGGACTGGCTCCTGGCCTTTGGGAGATATAAATGGAGCACCCCCTGGGGCTCCCTCAGAGTTCCTTCCAGGCTAAGGGTTGCTCTTAGGGTCCACTCTCCTTCTGAGCCAAAGACCCCCACATATCTGGGCGGCAAGACTGTGTGAGGCTTGGCACACCCAGGACCCTGGCTACGCACCCCTCCTGCCCCCAGGGCTGCCCGCCATGGAGGTCCGCATCAACGTGTCGAGGCAGCAGGTGGAGAAGGTGTTTGGGCTGGAGGAGTACTGGTGCCAGTGTGTGGCGTGGAGCTCCTCAGGCACCACCAAGAGTCAGAAGGCCTACATCCGCATTGCCTGTGAGTCCAGGGCCTAGCCCTTGGTCAGGGGTGGACGGAGGGCATCTCCAGGGGTAAGGGTCTGCTCAAAACACCTCAGGTCCTGCCTTGATGGTGGAGAAAGTGCCTCTGTCCACTGCCCAGCCGCCCCCATATCCCCCTAGTCACTTGGCACTTTCTCTGGCCATGCGCCACAGCCCCTGCGGGACCAGGGGACAGGGCCAGCCAGGCTGAGCCGGCGTGAGATACCCAGGCTGGAGGACACTCTTGCTCTTCTCCCAGATTTGCGCAAGAACTTCGAGCAGGAGCCGCTGGCCAAGGAGGTGTCCCTGGAGCAGGGCATCGTGCTGCCCTGCCGCCCACCCGAGGGCATCCCCCCGGCTGAGGTGAGAGGGGCTCTGGTGCCCGCTCCACAGGTGGGTAGGGCTCCCAGGTCTCGGGTCCTGCCTGCCCTGATGCCCCCAGAGGCTACTCTCACTCCAGGTAGGGCCAGCACGGGCGGGCAGTGCAGTGGCATGGCTCCCTCCCCCAGGTGGAGTGGCTCCGGAACGAGGACCTGGTGGACCCGTCCCTGGACCCCAATGTGTACATCACAAGGGAGCACAGCCTGGTGGTGCGACAGGCCCGCCTGGCCGACACGGCCAACTACACCTGCGTGGCCAAGAACATCGTAGCGCGTCGCCGCAGCGCCTCAGCTGCTGTCATCGTCTACGGTGGGCCCCAGTGCTGGTGGGGCAGAGGGGCTCCCAGGCATAGGGAGATGGGTGACGATATGTGGGTGGCTCCCCATGGAGCCAGGGCCCAGTGGACCAGGCTGTGGCCTCACTGGGAAGGACAGGGAGAGGGCTTGCTGTGGCTGTCCGGGAGCCGAGGGGCGTATCTGGGCAGAGGTGTGGGACAGGTTGGTGGTCCTATGTGGTGAGACCATCCCTTGGGTTACCTGTGGGCCAGGGACGTTGTGCAGGTGGAGATGAGGGCACAGGATGGGAGTCTAGGAAAGGTGACAGACCACAGCCCACGCTCCTGTGTCCCAGGTGTGGGAAGTTGAGTGTTCCAGGCACCCCAGGGGCAGGCAGAGGGGGCGGGTGCAGGAGTTGCCCTCGTGAAAGACTGGGGTCTGGGCCGGAGGAGCATGGGAGCTGCAGCTAGGGCAGGCTGCCCTGGGCGCTTGCAGAGCCTGCTGGGAGAAGGGGCTGTGGAGCCGGTACTGCCAGACCCTGGGGGCTAGCGGGCACCAGCACGGGCTCCCCTCCAGGGCTTCTCTACCAGCACAGCCACAGCCCGCACCTTTCCAGCTCTCAGCCCCTCTGCCCTCCCCCCGTGGCCCCCGGGCCAGCGTGTCTGAGGAAGCCCCCGCTCCCTGACCCCAGTCCTTCTCTGTCCGGCCAGTGAACGGTGGGTGGTCGACGTGGACCGAGTGGTCCGTCTGCAGCGCCAGCTGTGGGCGCGGCTGGCAGAAACGGAGCCGGAGCTGCACCAACCCGGCGCCTCTCAACGGGGGTGCCTTCTGTGAGGGGCAGAATGTCCAGAAAACAGCCTGCGCCACCCTGTGCCCAGGTACCAGCGGCTGCTGCCTCCCGCATCGCTCCTCACCACGCCATCTCCGTGCCCTGGCTCCATTGTGCCCACCAGCCTGCCCCCCATGGCTCCATCCCACCCACCCACACGCAGGGCCAGGCTCGGTCCAAGGACGGGTTGGGGTTTAGTGTGATTGGAAGCAGGGCTTGGTCTGTGTCCAGGCTAGGCCTTGGCCGAGGGGCTGAGTCACAAACTCTGAGGTATGGTCAGGACAGGTGCAGACGGTGTGGGGCAGGGGCAGGGCACCGCCTGAGGCTACAGAACCACGGGTGCCTGGAATCACAGGGTCATCGTGGGACCAAGTACCCTTGCTGCCCCGGGGCCAGGATGGCCCCATAGTGTGGATAGAGCAAAGCAGGCCCGGCATCATCGTGCCTCCCGTCATTAGCATGCGTCATTCAGGCCAGCTGGACACCAGAGGGTGTGCTCCTCACCACAGCATTGCACCTAGGTCTGGATGCCCAGCAGGGCCGCACTGGTAAACTGCCTAGGCTGCTGCCCAGGCTGACCGCACCATCTCCTCTCTGTTCCTGTCTGTCTCTCCTCTAGTGGATGGCAGCTGGAGCCCATGGAGCAAGTGGTCGGCCTGTGGGCTCGACTGCACCCACTGGCGGAGTCGTGAGTGTTCTGACCCAGCACCCCGCAATGGAGGCGAGGAGTGCCGGGGCGCTGACCTGGATACCCGAAATTGTACCAGCGACCTCTGTGTGCACAGTGAGTCCACTCTGCCCCAGGAGTCCTCTTGATTTTGCCAGGATTGGCCCTGACCAGCCCCAGGGAGGTGACGGCTAGGGGAATCAGTCCCTTGCCACAGGCTATACTCCCCTCCAAAGTTTAGGACCCTCAGGAACTTCCCATCCCTAACATACCCACACAGGTGCCCATGTATACCCCAGTACCTCCCCAACCTCTCCTGAAACATGCTTACATGTGAACCTTTCCCATGTCCCCCAGGCTCCTGGATCCCCCTCCTCTCCTGCAGTTTCACCTCCATGCAGTCCCCCAAGTGCACACACGAGTCCTGTGGGGACACCGGGCTTGTGAGGCCTGTTAATTACGAGGCCATAACTAACAATTAAAGATCTCTGTTGGATTTTTTTTCTCTAGAACACACCCTCCCCCATTCTTTCAATTAAAAACCTAATTATCTGTGTCAATTCCTTTCTGATGGACATTTCTTCCATTATGCAAAGCCCTTCTAAAATCAATATAGCTTCCTCCAGGCAGTCAATCACCCCCTCCCCAGCCCTGCCTCAGGCCTGGGGAGGCAAACAAGGAGAAAAGCCCTGGCACCCCAGCTTCTGGACCAGGGACATGGCTAGGAATCAGATTAGCAGACCGTCCCCCCCCCCCCAGGAAGTAGAGCCCCTACTTTGGGGATCCCAGGAGCTGCCGCCAGCCCCAGCTGCCCTGGGCCCCAGAAGAGTAGGTTCAGCGTAGCAGCCCACTAGGGCTGTCTGGGGAAGCCTCTCTTCCCCTCCTCCATCTTTCGGTGGCAGCAGCCTCAGACTGAATGGGCAGTGAGAGATGTGATTTGCCCAGAGTGACACAGCAAGGTGGTGGCAGATGCAGGTCTGAGATGCACACATGCTGATTCCATGCTCCCTGCCACCAGCATTCGCAGCCCCGCTAGTGCTGATGCCCAAGGAGTGAGTGCCTCATCCTCCTGGGTGTAGACCGCTGACCTCTCCTTCCTGGCCTCCTGCACCCTGCCCCTCCCAAGGCCGCGCTCTTTCCCGCAGCTGTTTCCGGGCCCGAGGACGTGGCCCTCTACGTGGGCCTCATTGCTGTGGCTGTATGCCTCCTCCTGCTGCTGCTCGTCCTCATCCTTGTTTATTGCCGCAAGAAGGAAGGGCTAGACTCAGACGTGGCTGACTCGTCCATCCTCACCTCAGGCTTCCAGCCCGTCAGCATCAAGCCCAGCAAAGCAGGTGGGGTGCCCCCTGGCTCCCAGCATTCCTGCCAGGCCCCCACACCAAGAGCTGCCCAACAGTTCACCTCAGTGCCACCCCCTGAGTCTGTCCTTACCCTTCCAGACAATCCTCATCTGCTCACCATCCAGCCAGACCTCAGCACCACCACCACCACCTGCCAGGGCAGTCTGTGTCCCCGGCAGGACGGGCCAAGCCCCAAATTCCAGCTCGCCAACGGGCACCTGCTCAGCCCGCTGGGTGGTGGGCGCCACACGCTGCACCACAGCTCGCCCACCTCTGAGGCCGAGGACTTCGTCTCCCGCCTCTCTACCCAGAACTACTTCCGCTCCCTGCCCCGCGGCACCAGCAACATGACCTATGGGACCTTCAACTTCCTCGGGGGCCGGCTGATGATCCCTAATACAGGTGAGAAGGACCCCAGGGTGCCCCAGGGAGCTCTAAGAGGCAAAACTAGCCTTTCTGTCCCTCCTAGAGGAGGACGGGACAGCTCCTGATGTTCTTCCTGGGCTGCTCAGCCTCACCCCAAGTGCTGAGCCAGGCCAGCAAGGAATGGGGAGAGAGTTTTGGAGAGAATCCAGTCATGGCTGGCAGTGGGGCCGGCACTGAGGCCATGGCCAGCCTGTCTCCCTTCTGTTACCTAAGGGCACAGGACTACTATCCATTCATTTACACAGTCAGCCAGCCTGTGTGTGCCGGACTCTGTGTTGGGCCCTGGGTCCAGAGGTAGGACAGGTGCCAGCCCCAAGGAACTGTCAGACTAGTGGAGAGATGGCAGAGGACAGATGCCTGGACAGGGGGCCGCTCCACCCACCACCTCACGGAAACCCTTCTGACAGGGTCCATGATAGGGAATCCACAGACCCTTTCCATAGTCATCTGTTGAGGAAGCACGGCAGCCTCTGGTGTTCCCACCCTGAAAGTCTCCACTCCCTCAGCTCAGATGACCCCACATGCCCCTGATTTTCTCACCCCTCTCCAGCTGCTCCTGGTGCCTGTGCCCTAAATGTAGGTGTTCCTCAGAGCTCCCTCCTGGCACCCTCTCGTGGAGCAGTCTCGCCTACTCCGTGGCTTTAATCGCCATGTCTGTGCAGATCACTCCCACTCCTCCATCCCCAGCCACATTTCTCCTGGGCGACAGAATCATACACCCAGCTGCCTCCTGGGCAGCTCCATCTGGATGTCTCACAGCACCTCAGATTCCTGGTGCCTAAAACAGCACTGTCTCCCACCCTCCCCCAGAACCTCCTGCTTCCTGGCTTTCCCCACCTCAGGGACAACAGAGTCAAGTTGCTCCAGCCAGAAACTGGAGGTCACCTTGCCCTTCTACTCTTTTTCACTTGCACCCCTCATCTCCACAAGCGTCAGTTAGTCACACACCCGTCCCGTCATTCTTCCTCCTCAGATGCTCCTGGTTCACCTCTTCCCCACTGTCTTTTCTGGCTCAGGCCACCATACCTATCTGGTTCAAGGTAACAAGCACTCACCAATGAAGCCAGACTTAATCGTGTCCCTTCCCCTTCTTGAGCCCTTTTTGAGGCTCCTCCTGATGTAGGCAAACCCCATATGACAAACCCACATAACAAGGCCACAGTGACCTCTCTGTCTCCTGCCGGCCAGATGCAGTGGCCTCTACCCTCCTATGCACTCTTTTCCTGCACATGGCAGTCACATGGCAGTCACCCAGGCAGAGGTGTGCTCTCGGCACTCCAAGCTCACCATGCTGCCCTTTGCACACACGGGTCCCTCTGCCCCCATTCACTGACTCATCTGCTAGCTCTCATTCAGGTGTTGGCCTGGCAGCTCTCCCTCTCTGTGCCCCATGTCCTCCTCACGGGGCTGCTAGGATGATGAGGTGAGATGGTCCATGTCAAGCTCTTAGAAAGGGACAGGCACACAGTGGCACTCAGAGTTCATCAGCCTTTCTTGTCCCCTAGGGCTGGGGGGCTGCCTCCTCCCCGCTCTCCCCTAGCACCCTTTGCTACCATCCACTTATCTTTCTGCCCCCTGGGCTGGGTGCCTCAGGAGAGCAGGGCCCCTGGTTTTTCCTCACTGCCCTGAGTACTGGACATGAGCATCTACTGAATGTATACGTCCTCCTCAGAGAGCAGTCACATGGATCTCTGCAACCATCACCAGCACTGGCAGCCAGTACCAGGAGGCAGCACAGAGCTGGTGAAGGGAGCAGTAGCTGTAAATATGCCATCAGTGCCTTCCCTCTCCTGGGCTTCAGTTTCTGGGCAGTTGGTGATACTCTAACCAACCCACCGCAGACTTCACTCTGGAGCATAAATGTAAGCTTTGGACTTGGTGGGATAAAGTCATAGAATTCCTTCCTCCCTCTCCCCACTCATGTGCCTCTGAGGTCCCTCCTGATGTAGGCATCCCTGTCCCAAAAGAGCAGGAAGGTAGAGCTGGACCACTCCTTGCCATCCCCAGAGGAACTCTGCAGCCCCTGCCCCACTGACTGTCCCCTGCAACCACTCCTCACTGAGCAGTCACTTCTGATGCTGCCATGCAAGACACTGGGCAGAGCTGAATCCATCAGATGAGAGGACATGCGTGCAATGGCTCCCAAACCAGAGAGGGCCACCAAAGCCAGCAAGGTTGTTAAAGGCCTGCCCTACCTGCAGGGGCCACTACCAAATAAGGAGCAAAGTCATGGTGGCTGAGAATGGCTATCCCCAAAGATGGCCAGGGCTGATAAGGAGGAGGAAAGCTTGAGCAGAGCAGGAGGGCAGGGCACCCAGGCAGAGGTATGCTCAAGAGAGGGGCTTCAGAATGGCCAAGTATACAGCACAGGCTGGGCTGAGGAAGCTGCTGGGAAGGCAGTTGGGGCCAGAGGGGAAGGGCCTTAAATGCCAGACCAGGGAGCTGGACCTTATGCTGGAGACAGGGAAAGTTTTAAGCAGGGAGTGCCCTGGCCCCACCCAGTACCTTTTGGGTGATAGGTCAGGTAGGTACAGAATACCTGGCACCTTTTATTCCAGAGTTTTCTGTGCCAGGCTAATTAGGCATGCTTTTCCCACCTGAGTTCCCTTAGCCTCTCTTGGGGTCACTAGGACTCCGTTTCATGCCTATGTGGGTAGATGGACAGCCTGGCAGTCCCTGTGGCACCTCAGTCCCCTAGTCCAGGCTGGCACTGGTCGGTCCTCAAAGGGAGGTGCCTGTAGGGTGTTTGATGTCTTTGCAGTCCTGATAAACCCCAGGCCTCCCCCCACTTTGTCACAGGGATCAGCCTCCTCATTCCTCCAGATGCCATACCCCGGGGAAAGATCTACGAGATCTACCTCACGCTGCACAAGCCAGAAGATGTGAGGTGTGGGCGCGGGCCCTGTTGCTGGGGCTGGGCGGGTCCTGCCCTCTGCCTTCAGTCACCATGACATCCCCTACCCATCCCCTACCAGACTTGGTCTGGCCTAGCCCTAGGGAGGGCAGGGAAGAACTGCCCATGAGCTCCACCCAGCCCTGGGGCCCCAACCCTGGGGTGCCATTGCCCTGCCCCAGCCAACTCCCAGGACAGCCCACTGACACCTTTCCCTCCCCACCCATATTTTCCCACTTGAGGTTGCCCCTAGCTGGCTGTCAGACCCTGCTGAGTCCCATCGTTAGCTGTGGGCCCCCTGGAGTCCTGCTCACCCGACCGGTCATCCTCGCCATGGACCACTGTGGGGAGCCCTGCCCAGAGAGCTGGAGCCTGCGCCTCAAAAAGCAGTCCTGTGAGGGCAGCTGGGAGGTGAGCGGGAATGGCCCTGAGCCCACCCACCCGAGCACTGAGGGGTTCAGAGTGGAGCCTGGGCTTCCTACCTGGCCCTCGAGCCACCCTCTCCCCAGTCTGGCCACTCCTCACAGTTGTAGCTGGCGATGAGCTGACCCATCGGGCCCTTGCCCGCAGGATGTGCTGCATCTGGGTGAGGAGGCACCCTCCCATCTCTACTACTGCCAGCTAGAGGCCGGCGCCTGCTATGTCTTCACGGAGCAACTGGGCCGCTTTGCCCTGGTGGGAGAGGCCCTCAGTGTGGCCGCGACCAAGCGCCTCAAGCTGCTTCTGTTTGCCCCTGTGGCCTGCACCTCCCTCGAGTACAACATCCGAGTCTACTGCCTACACGACACCCACGACGCACTCAAGGTACCGCCCGCCCCCACCCTGCCACAGGGAGACCGCACCACCATTGGCACTGAGGGCTGACCACCCCTCTCCCTCTGGGAGGGGCGGCAGTGGGGAAGGGTGCTCTGGGCCCCAGGCTCAGCTGACCACTTGGGGTGCGCTGCAGGAGGTGGTACAGCTGGAGAAGCAGCTGGGGGGACAGCTGATCCAGGAGCCTCGAGTCCTGCACTTCAAGGACAGTTACCACAACCTGCGCTTGTCCATCCACGATGTGCCCAGCTCCCTGTGGAAGAGCAAGCTCCTCGTCAGCTACCAGGTGAGGATTCTCAGGGTACCTGGAGTGGGCACACCCAAGGCTGGGCATACCTGACACAGCCTCTCTGCCCGCCCCCTCAGGAGATCCCCTTTTATCATATCTGGAACGGCACGCAGCAGTACCTGCACTGCACCTTCACCTTGGAGCGCGTCAGCCCCAGCACCAGTGACCTGGCCTGCAAGGTGTGGGTGTGGCAGGTGGAAGGCGATGGGCAGAGCTTCAATATCAACTTCAACATCACCAAGGTGGGCAGAAGGGGCGTCAGCACTGCAGAAATGTGCCTCCCCCCTCCCCCCGCCCCAACACGCACTGGGCCTATCCTGCCACCAAGCCCACCTCCTCCTAGAAACTGCTTAGCAGCTTCCCCCAAGTCTCCAGGGAGAGAGGGGCAGATGCAAACAGATGCAGACAGATGCAATCACAGTCTGACTTGGGGTGGAGATCGAAGAGGATGTGGGAGTAGCAGGAGGGAGAGACAGAGCCTGGGGGCCCTGGGGTTTCCCGGAGGAGGAACTTTGTACAATGCCTCGAAAGATGAGTAAGAGACACAGTAATGAGGGAAAGGGGGGTTCTGGCAGTGGGAACTGAGTGGGGAGGACAAAGGTAGTGAGAGGAGCACAGTAAGTTCTGAGTGGTCAGACTCGGGGAGGGGTGATGGGGAGAGAGGAGGGGAGTGAGGCTTGACAGCTCCTCTGCTCACTGCCTGTGTGACTTTGGGTGGGTCACCATACCTCTGAGCCTTAAAACCTTCTAAGCTCTAGTGAGCAGGGCTCTGACATACCAGAGGTGCCCAGGAAATAGTACCCATGCTACCCCCATGCTCTGAGGTGGTTTGGGTGCTCCCCCAGCAGGAGGTGGCAGTGGGCCTGGGCCATGAAAGTTCTAACAGGCACCTCCACCCCTCCCCCACCTCCAGGACACAAGATTTGCTGAGCTGCTGGCTCTGGAGAGTGAAGGGGGGGTCCCAGCCCTAGTGGGCCCCAGTGCCTTCAAGATCCCCTTCCTCATTCGGCAGAAGATCATTACCAGCCTCGACCCACCCTGTAGCCGGGGTGCTGACTGGCGGACTCTGGCCCAGAAACTCCACTTGGACAGGTGGGTGGGAGATGGGCAGGGAGGGGCTGCAAAGGCCCCCTGCAGTCCGTCCCGGTGGGAGAGGATGGGTGGCGTGGATAAGAAGCTCAATAGGGCTTGCACCCGAACCACCAGCAGCCAGAGTGTCCAGTGCACTTGGCCAAGGGGAGGGTCCTGCTCTTGGGTGGGCTGAGAGGCAGAAGGGTGCAGCCTGGGGTGAGGCAGGGCTGCTGACTGGCTCCTGTCCCCTCCCTTCCACAGCCATCTCAGCTTCTTTGCCTCCAAGCCCAGCCCCACAGCCATGATCCTCAACCTGTGGGAGGCGCGGCACTTCCCCAATGGCAACCTCAGCCAGCTAGCTGCAGCAGTAGCCGGACTGGGCCAGCCAGACGCTGGCCTCTTCACGGTGTCAGAGGCGGAGTGCTGAGGCCGGCCAGGCCTACAACGCCTACACTCTCACCAGCTTTGGCACCCGCCAGGGACGGGCAGAAGCCAGATGGGGCCCTTCCCCCACACTCAGGGGGTGCTGTGTGGACAGGCCCCCTCCTGGCAGACACTGTCCCTTAAACTGGCCCTTCAGACCGTGCCCACACTTCCGCCCTCCAAGGCCTGCCTGGCGAGGCTGGCACTGCCACCTGCTCTGACCCTGCCCCAGCCTCTGGGGCCCCGGGTGGACAGTGACTAGAGCCCAAGCCAGGCCCAACCCATCTGTGTGTGTGTATGTGCGTGTGATGCTACCTCTCCTCCTGCCCCTGGCCAGGAGGCCGCATACACACGGGCACACACGCACACGCTGGGCTCGGGACATGGCCCCCAGAGCTCCTGCCTGAGTTGGACCTTATGCAAACATTTCTGTGCCTGCCAGGTAGGGGCACATTTGAGGGGCCTGGCTCCAAGCCTATGAGACCGAGGGCCACAGCTGGACAAGGGGCGGCCCCTGGATTCAGGCGCACGACCATCACACGGGCATGTGCCCATGCATGTCTCGTGTGCTCATCTCACATACTCCCCCCACCCCCCGCAACCCACCACACACACACACACACACACACACATCTCATGCTGTACACCCAGAGGCCACTCACGTCTTTCACACCCCGTGTCAGTCCACATCTGCCTCTCACATGCTGCCCTTCTCCTACCCACCCAGGGACACCCAACGGCTCCTCCCTGATCCTCCCCCTGCCCCCAGCCTGGAGGAGCCCTGCCCAACAGGGCATGTGAATATGCAATGGGAGTCCCGGGCTGGACAATGGCAAGTGTGCGTGCCGTGGTGTGCCCGTTCCTGGGGCTGGCCGGTTCCCCCATGCGGGGCCTGTTGTGTGAAGCTCGTGCCCTGACTCTGTCTTAAGTGCATTCGCGCACTTACACTTGGCCTTATGTACACAGCCTTGCCCGGCCGCCGGGGCGCATAGGGATTTTAGCGGACGTGAATGTAAATAAATTATATATATATATTGCTAACCTGAGTGCTACTTCTCTCTGGGAAAGCCAGAGGTCAAGGCTAGCAGACGCAGAAGGGCCACACTTGGGTCATTCTGGGAGTCCTGCATGGCTGGGGACAGGTGGGACCTGGGCCGTGGTCCAGCAAGGGTAGTTCCAGGAGACTTCTTCAAACACGGGCCATCTGGGCAAGGCGGCAGGCAACTGCAGTGACCAGGGCTGCACCTTTGCCAGACCCATCTTCCGACTGCAGGAAGGTGACCACACAACGAGGGGCCAACTCCCTCACTGTGGCTGCCACCAGGCCGGAGAAGCTGTGGGGAGGGGGGCTAAGGTGAGCCCAGGCCAGTCAGATCCCCCTGGGCCATTCCTCCCTGCCCATCCCAGCACCCAGACTCACTGGGGATGCAGCTTGTAGAGGGTCCCATCCACCCCTACGGACACAGTCAGCTCTTCTAGGCCCCGGTTCTCACGGATCTTCTCCACTACAGCAGCCACACCCGCCCCACAGAGCCGGGCAGCCCGCTGAGACACAGCCTGGCACACTTCCAGGACCATCAGGGCATCATCTGAGGTCAAGGGCAGCCCCAGATCCTCCAGGATGGCTCGGACCTGCCTCAGAGCCAGACTGTCACTGGGGACAGGAAGGAATAGAGCACAGAGAGCCAGGGTCCTACATTAGCTTTCCCACCTCATGAGTTCTCCATCCTCCAGAATGGACCTCCCACCAACCAGCATTTTACCCAAAATGTATAGATAGATTCTTTCGGGAGGTGGAAGGAGGCAATACAGGTCTTAGGCACCTTTCAATCTCAGAGAGAAACTTGGTCTTGAAGATGTCCCTGGTCTGAAGGCGCTGGGTCTGCTGGCCCCGGAAGAGAACTCCAAGGCTGGTCAAATGCAAGAGAATGTGGCGGACGATCTCCCCCAGGTACATGCCACTGATCATCTTCTCAAAGCTGCATGAAAGCACAAAGGTCAGGAGACCCTACCTGCTTCCATAACCAGTGCCAGCCACCACCAGCTGCCCCTGCCCAGCCCCGCCCATACCTCTGCTCGCCAGGGTTGATGGATGCCTGGTCCACATTTGCATCAAAGCAGGTTCTAAGCAAGTCTAGAGAGCCATCATCCCCAAAGGCACCCCACTCCATATTGATGCACATGTGGCCCAAGTCCCCAGCCACAGCTGCCACATTCCTAAGCTCTTCCATGTAGCAGGCATTGGTGCCAGTTCCTGCAGAGAGGCCAGACAGGGTGGAAGTCATTTACTGACATAGATAAGACCCCTCTGTGCCCTTCCCAAACTGAAATGGCAAAATTTGGGCTCATTTCTGACCTATTTCCCCACACTCAGAACCTGTCCTGTGTCCTGGTCTGCCTTCTTTCCTGACATTCCTTCTGCAGACCCTGGCAGCATCAACCTCTGTGGGCCTCCACTGCTTTCCCTACCAGCATCACCATCAGTGTATCTTCCATGCTATGCCAGAGCACCCCTGGGAGATGTGTGAGAGCTCCCCCACCATCAGCAGTTGAGAGGCCCAAGCTCCCTGGACTACCTTTGCAGATCTTTAGTCAAACTAGCAGGTTCTGGGCCAGGAGCTGGGGACATAGACAGGAATCAGACATGAGGAGCCCCACGGTGGCCAGGGATTGGGCAATAAGCAGCTAACTCTGATATTGCCTATATGTACCCAAACAGAAGTGCAAAGAAGAGCATCATGGGAGCCTTGAGCACAGCTGAGTCTTCCCGCCTAGAGGGTCAGAGAAAGCTACAGAGAGGAAATGATGTTTGGATTTGACTTTGAAGCCAGGAAGCACAGAAAGGAAAGGCATTCTAGGTAGAAGGCACATTCTGGGTTAAGATATCCCCTTCCTCTTCCCAACACATGGTCAGCTCTAGGCAAGTGGTCTCCTTATCAGCCCCACCTGGATTTCCTCTGATTAGTTTATTCATAAGGCAATCTAGGCATACCTCTCCTGAGCACCTCCCCACTCTGGGCTCTATGTTCAAGAAGCTCCCAGTTTCAAAAGGAGGTTACCATGTACCTCCTGACATAGGATTCTGATGCCTAAAGAGCTATGAGAGCCGTCCTCCCCCTCCTAGACCCTCTTTTCAAGTCCCACTCATGTTAGGACCACTTCCTTTCTGATCTTGACCTTGTCACCCTATTGTGTAGTGTCAGATTCAGCTCTGACTGCCACATGCTGTCCGTCCTGGGCTTGATCCCCACTAAATGGTGGGTTTTGAGAAGATAGGTATTACCCCCATCTTCATGTATAGTCTTCCTGTCCCTTCATCCAGCCTCTGTCTGGCCAGAGGAGGAAAGTTTAATAAAGACTTAGGATCTTGGACTACCTGAAGGACCCTCACAGCTCACTGTCTGTCCTCCACCCCTATCCTCTCCCCAGTTCCAAGAACTGAGTGTGTACCATGGGCTAGGAACTGTGCCACACTGTGTTCCCTCTCCTCTCACCCTCACAATCCTTGAGATAGGCATTACTATTATCTCTGTCTTAGAAGGAAATGGAGACTCAGGTGATTTAACCAAGGTCATACAGATGGAAGTGGCAGAGCTAGTATTTCCACCCAAATCTGTATGACTCCAAAGCTTAGATTCATTTAACAGAAGGACAAACTGAGGCTCAGAAAGCTTAAATGACTATGAATCGGTAGCTAAGCTGAGCAAAGTTCAGACACCCAGCCCAAATGAGTGTTGCAGGGCCCAGCTGAGTCGGGCGGGAATGATGCCACATCTCCAAAGCCAGAGAAACGTCCAACCTGAGGAATCGACAGGAGGCAATGAATTAACATCAGGCAGTAGGAGCACAAAAGAGCAGGGCCCTCCTCACCAACGATGAGGCCGACCTCACAACGGGGATCCTCATAGCCACAGGACATCATGGTCCCCACCGTGTCATTGACAATGGCAACCACATTCAGCTCCACTGCCTGCACACAAAAGGATGCTGCTAGTTGCTGGGCAACGCAGTTGTCATGCCAACCAGCGCTGGACCCAGAGGTCTCTACTGCAGAGAGCCACCCACTCCACCCCCGCCCCCCCCCCAGGTCAGGAAACAAGAGACCCTTTGCTCCCTTCAAGTCCTGCCACAGCCCCAAAGCATCCCTGGAGGCAGACTCCTCACCTGTCTTCGCCCGATGGCTTCCCGCAGCAGACACACAACATCTTGGCCCTCACAGTCTGATGCCTTGAAACCCTTTGTCCAGTTTAGGAGGATGCCCTGGGGTGGGACAAAGATGGGGCAGGAAGGCGAAGGCCCCTTAGAATCTCACTCTCCCTCCCCGAAGCCTGTATCTTATCAGAAGCATATGCTATCCCCCCTCACCAAGCAGGATTCCATGCCCACTCTGCCGCATGGTTGAGGGCCTTGCCCTCTGCCCCCTCCTATCTCCCCAGGAGCCTTCCAGTGTAAAGAAACCTATTAATAACCATCCGACCTGTGTCTTCTATTATTAGTGCCAGAATGCTCAGATGGTCTGAGAGTCTGGACGTTTTAAGACGGCTGCCTAGAAGGAATGGCCCTTCATAATTGGGTTAGGAATGAACAGAGCTGGTAAAATGAGTGCTATGTATGAGAAGGGGGAGGACAGAGAAGGCTCAGAGGTCCAAATGACAGAAAATTCTGCTCTTTTAGAAAAAACTAGCAAGAGTCACTTGAGAGGAAGGAAACTGAGGAATCAGGGACAGAGCCGTGTCAATAAGAAATTCACCTGTGTGTTCCAGATATGAGTGAAGGACAAAAGGAAAAGCCAGAACCCAGAGCACTTAGGTAGGATGGGAGGAGACAAGACAGATAGGCCTTTATTGTGAGAAACTTGCCTTAAGTTATGAACTTACTGATGAGCTTGACAGTCTAGGACTATCCTTTTCTAAGTGTGTTTCCTCTGAGGGAGCAGGCAGGGGAATTATTCTCCTATTGTTAGAAAATAACAGCTCTGCCCAAAGCAAGAGCATGCAGAGCAGATATGAAAATCTTTGCGGGCACCTTGATGGCTCAGTCAGTTGAGCGTCCAACTCTTGATTTCGGCTCGGGTCAGGATCTCAGGGTCATGGGATAGAACCTTGCATCTGGGCTCCATGCTCCACAGGGAGTCTGCTTGAGATTCTTTCTCTCCCTTGTCCCTCTGCCCCTCCCCGCTGCACTCTAAAATAAATCTTAAAAAAAAGAAAGAAAAATCTTTGGGGCGGAAGATTTTGGAGATATGAACTGACACTTCCTCCAACAACATTTCCTTTTATCCCTTGCCCTGTGTAACCACAGCCAGAGTGCTGAATGCTCATCATCTGAAACACAGAAACTAGAAGCCAGAGAGTGAAAGGGCAATTAAGAAGGAGGGCTACTGTGGGGGAACTCCGATCACAAGTAGCAGCAATACTTCCCTGCTCCCAGACAAAAGAAAGACCCCTGGTCTGAGGAAGGGGAGCTGGGGCGACCTCGGCCAGGTTTTGGAGTTTCCTGAGAAAGGTGTCCTATACCTCTACCTAGGCCATAGCCCTGTGAGTAGGGAGGAGACAGAGAGATTTGAGTGATCTGACAGCAGAGGAGGTCTCTGTCTTCCTTTCCCATGGAGGGGAAGGTGAGTTGTCAAGGGAGGTGTTAAGAACCAAAAGAGGAAGTGGCAGAGTCCTCACAGCTGGGGCCTGGGCATCTCCTGACTTCCCTGAGTGTCTGCACATACACAGCAAAGGGTGCTGTGCAGCTGAAAGGGGCCCCTACCTGGGGAAAGAGGTCCCCAAATTGATTATCATTAAGCCATCCCCCACTAAAAGAATGTGGGTTCAACACAGAAATTAAGTTCAGTTCTAGAAAATGAATAGGGCCCTGTTTCTTCTTGCACACCTAATTTTGCATACTGAGTCCCACCTGCTTCTCACACCTTACAAGGAATAATCAAATAGTGTCAGCATGCTTAGTTTAGAGTGGATCAGACCAGCAGAGAGACACTGCTGAATGCTTGATTCCAAAGGGCCACTGTGTAAAAGAAAGCCAAGTACGGAAGCATGTATCAGAGAGAGAGCTGGAGCAGAGCTGAAAACTGCATAAAGGCTGGGTGGACTAGAGAAGGCTTTTCAGGAAGAACATAGTGGACAACTTTAGGGGCAGCAAGCTCCTCCTCACAGGCAGCTTTTTGGCAGAAGTTAGGGGTGTTGAGGAGGAGACTCCTGGGAGCTTGGACCTGAGTACGGGAAGAGCTGTCTCCATGACAGGCCTCTGATGTGTGGACTGAGAAGTCTAGCATTCTTCTTGAAGAACATGCAGAGGTATATGCTCAGTGGGTGCTGAGTCTAGATCTGTGCCTGCTGCTCTGCCATTCCAGTCAGGCACCCAACACCAAGCCAGGCATGGGAGGGACACAGCCAAGTTCGGGAAGGGGAGATAGGGCAAAGAAACAGGGCAACCGTAAGCCCTTTCGTGAAACAGGAACTAATGCTGTTTCCTGAAAGTCTCCTAGATCGGTACACCAGGCCTGTGGAGTACAGTCAGTGTGTTCCTTCATCAGCCCTGATCTGGGCCTACACTGCTCCCAAGTGCTCAGACCTAACCTGGCTCCGTTTTCCTGCCCATTGGCAGCCCCCAGGGGTATCCATAATCTTTTCCGTCCTGGATTCCAGGCCACTTTACCACACCCCCTTCACCTGCACACCATATCCAGTGAAACCAAGGCTAGGGGCTGGCTCAGCCCTGCAGTGCTTCTGCCCACCCCATTCCCAGCCCAGGATACTTGAAGTCCTCTCCCCAGCCTTCTGCCCATTCCATGAAGGGTATGAGGGTGGAAAGCCCTTGGGGATGGTTTCTCCTGGCCTCCCTCCCTCACCTGGTCGAGGCCAAGCTGCCTGCATGGGAAGGAGAAGGTGAAACCCAGTGGGAGGCTCTGCCCACTCAGGCCCTGCTTCTGCTGGAAGTCCACAATGCAGTCCACGATGTGGTCGAAGAGCTGAGGTGTAGGGCAAGTCAGCAGGTGGTCCGGCCCTGGTCCTTCCCCACCCCTGACATCAGGTCCAAGCTCTGGGTACCTGCTGTCCAGAGCCCTGGGCCACATACTCCGGGATGGAGTAGACCTGGCTGGTGATCTTCACACCTCCTGCTGTCACACGCACCAAGAGGACCCGAAAGTTGGTGCCCCCCAGGTCCAGGGCCAGGAAATCCCCACGTTCTGTGGGACAGAGATCCCCAGTGTCAGGACAAAGCATATTCTGTGACCTCCAGGAACCCATATCCCAGCCCCACACTCAGGCCAGGTCCTCACCAGTGCCATCAGGCGTGGCCCGGACGTAAGTGGGCAGCATGCGGAGCGATGAGGCCTCCCCTCGGAGCCCCTTGACCATGGCCTCCCGCATCTGTGCCTGCACCACTGCCAGCTGCTCATGGTTCAACCGGAGAGGTGCCAGGGTCTCTTCCAGCAGGTGCCGGTGAGCAGCCAGGCGGGCAGCCACAGCAGTCACCATTGCCACACCCCGGCCACCCCCATCCACAGAGGGAATGAAGGAGACATCACACTCAGGGGCCAGGAGCATCACGGTCTCCTGCAGGATGCTGAGGAAACTAAATGGACACAAAGCAGGCATACCTGGCTTGACACCTGACCCTGAACTCCAGGGCTTGCTGAAGCCCTGGGCCCCATCACTTCAAATCCCTTCAGTTCTAAGTCCAGCTGTACATCAACCTTATGCCCAGTATCTCCAGTGCTCCCAGTGCCCCCAGGGTCCCCCTCCCTTGCACACCCAAAAAGAAGCATCTTTCCTCTCCTCTGACTTCTTCTGGCCTCCCTTAGTCCCCATCTGACCTTACCCTGCTTGGGTGCCCCTCATACCCACTGCCTTGCTCACATGGTACTAGAGTGCCCCCTGGGTCTTTATGGAAAACACACATGTTCCTGCTACCTGCTCACACAGGAAGTGTGTATTTCCGGTACCTGGGGTGTCGCTCAAACACTCGGCCTCCAGTGGCCACAGCAATCTGAAGCATCTGCAGCTCCCTGCTGTGCTGGAGGCGGGAGAGAACAGCAGCCAGGGCGGTGGCACAGAGCCGGGCAGCCCGAGTAAACACGGCTGCACACACGTACTGCACGAGCTCAGCGTCTGAGGTCCCCACACTCAGGCCCAAGTCCTGCAGGATGGCATGTACACGGGCTGCCCCAGCCAAGGGGCTGGAGGGACACAGGGTACTGCTTTGGGACTCAAGTAGCCCCAAAGCTCCCGGCCCTCCCTCAGCCCCATGGCTACCTGGGGGACAGAGCATCCTCCCCTCTCCCAAGCCATGAAGCCCCTTGTCTAAGCCCACTGGCTTTCCCTACTTACTCCTCCATCTCAGCCACGTGCTCCAGGAGGATGCTGCCTTGGCTCAGCAGGGCAGGGGAGGTGCAGCCACCAAAGAGGACCCCTCGCTGGGCCAGGTGAGCCAACACAAGCCTCACCAGCTCACCCAGGTACAAGCCCCCAATCATCTTCTCAAACCTACAGGTAGGAAGGGTGGCTGGACAGAGCTTTCCTTAAGCCCTTAGCCCACCTGGTCCCACCTCCAAGGGCCCCAAAAGAAGGATCATTTTCTTTGGGGGCCCCCAGACTGGAGGTTCCAGAAGCAATGGCTTCCCAGGAGATAGGTGGGTGTTTATCCAGACCCCGCTGCCCCCTCTGGCTTAGATTAGGTTCAGAGGGGCTTCTGGAGGACAGGGAACACTTTGCTACCCCCCATCCACAACACTGGTCAGGAATAAGAGAGGGCTATGGGTTGAAAATTCTGGGTTCTAGAATCTTGAGCCCTTCCTTCTTTGAGCCTGGCCAGGGCCCCCTAAGATGCAACCTGGAAACCCTATGAGCAAGCAATAGGGAGGGGCCTAAGGGCCTGAGTTCAGGGACAGCAGCAAAGAAGGGAGCAGAAGAGTGATAGGCCCTATAGCAAAAGGTCAGGCCACCTTTGGGCACCAGGATTCAGGGACTCTTGGTCCAAGGCATGGTCAAAGGTGGTCAGCACTGGTCCCAGGACCCCATCATCACTGAAGGAGCCCCACTCAACGCTGATGCAGACGCGGCCCCGGTCCTCATCCAGCACTGCCACATGCCTTGCCTCCTCCATGTAACATGCATTGGTGCCAGTGTCTGGCAGGGATGAATCCATCAGGACCTGCCCATCATGTAGCTGTACCCCGCCCCCCATCATCACAAATGGCCCATGGCTCACCTACAACAAGCCCGACCTCACACGGCCCAAACCCTGGCTCGCAGCCCATCATGGTGCCCACTGTGTCATTCACCACGGCAACAACATCGATGCTGTAGGCCTGGACAATGGAGAGGGCAGAGGTCATGGCTGACCTAAGTGGGCAATGCAGGGAACCTGGGGGATGGGCAAGGCTAGGGCCTTGGCTTTGATGGAGGTGCTTAGAGTCCATGAAATACAATGTGTGTTCATGCCCACACATATACTCTAGGTCCTCCCACCCTACAGAGAATTTTCCTCCCATCCCACACTCTCCCTTGTCTCTTCCACCCTCTACTCAGGCCCTGGGGCTCTCAAAGGCTCCCAACCTCAGTCATCACCTCCAGAACACCAGTGCTCCCCACAGGACCAAGATGATGGTGAGTAAGCGCAGCACCTTGAAGACTGCACTGTAGGTACCTCTCTAAGTCAGCCCCTCCTAGCCCTGACTTCCATCCATAAGCATCACTGCAGTTAGTCCAGATGGATCCAGATCCATCTTTCTTTGGCATCCAAATGTTTGCACATACCTTTCTTTGAAAATAGACTTTCCACCCCAGCCCCAGCTTATGCATCTGGCAAACTCTTCCTTAAAGCCCCTGCCCGAGTCCTGGTGTACCCTTCCCAGTGCTACCAGACACACTGGAACTACGTCCTTGACAGGGACAATCCTTTGTTGGAATGCTTTCCCTCTAGACTTTGAGATCCTTGAAGACAGGGTCAAGTCATTTCATCTTTGTTTTGCCCTATGGTCCTGAAAATTTATATGACCTTTCTTAGCCTTAGTCTCCTTACCTATGAAATGGGAATGGTAGCAACAATTACCCCAGGGTTAAACTGGCTAAAGGATATAAATAGAAAAGGAAAGCAGCCCCTCCCAGAAGCACAGGCACAGCCTATGTGTGCTGGGCACACAGGCAGCCCTCCCATTGCCCCTGCCTCCACTCACCCCCTGCCTCTTGATGGCATCTCGCAGCAACTGGACCACATCATGGCCTTCCACATCACTGCACCTAAAACCTTTGGTCCAGGAAATAAGGGTGCTCTGGGGGCAGAAAACCTGGATCACTCCTCCAATAGCCTTCATGGGGCTGCAACCCCTCCACCCACTGTATCCATGCCCACTCTGCCTCACCCTGTCCAGGCCGGTCTGGTGACAAGGGAAAGAGAAGCTGAACCCAAGCTTCAGACCCTTTTTGACCACGGGGAGTGCATCCAGGAACTCAGACAGACAGTGGGCAGCAAAGTCAAAGAGCTGTGGGACAAGTTGGGGGCTCAGCTCTGCCCACCAGAGCCCAGCCACCCAGCCAGTTCCCAGAGCCCAGGCAGTGAGCTCTTACCTGCTGACCAGGACCCAGCATCACCTCTGGAGGGATCACAAACTCCTGGCTCCGGGGCTCCATCCTATGCCCCTCAGTGCCCACCAGGGTCACCCACAGAACACGCAGTGAGGCCCCTGTGGCCCCCAGCTCCAGTACCACAAAATCTCCTTGTTCTGGGGCAAACAGGACACAGAAAGGCATGCAGCTGGTGAGACTAAGCCCTCTGCCTCCCAGAAACATCCCCAAGGATTGCAAAGTCTAATTAAGGGAGCTTAGAGTTGGGAACCTTAATGGGGAGCAGGATAAGCAACTCCCTCCCCCAAATCAGAATTCTCTCCCCCAGGCCTGGCCACCCATCTATGCCACCCACCAGTGCCATGTGGGGTGGACCCCACATATGTGGGCAGCATCCGGACAGAAGAGGCAGGGCTGTCCTGCCCTCCCAGGGCCTGCTCCATAGAGCCCAGGAGGCTGGCTTGGATCTGCCGTAGCTGGGTCTCCGTCACCTTGAATTGCTGTAGACACTCCAGCACCTGGGGAGAAACAGGCTAACATCTGGTCAGGAGCCCCATTGCCTAGCCAAGTTCTCTGACTCCAACCAGGACTGCCCTGCCCAGCTTTACCAGTCCAGACAAACACCTCCCTTAGCTTTCTCAGGGGCTGACTAGAGCCCTGCCTAAGCCCTCTCTGAGCCTTGCTGGTCTCCCCAGCACCTACCCAGCCCCACTCCTCACCTCTTCACAAACCTAGGTTCTCTTGCTGCCTATACCTCATACTCAGTTTCTGCATTCTCAGAAGGCTCCTTCCTGGAGGGTAGACCCACCTACCTCCTCCTCCTGCTCCATCCTCTGGTGGTTCCATCTCAGATCCCTATGTCCCCTACCCCTTCCATTTTTTAGAATTCAGGGTTTAGTGAGGCCTCTCCTATCATACCATTGATTCACTCTGGCTCCCCAGTACCCAGAGGTAAGCTGCTCAGTGAGTTGTCATTCACTGAATGAGCAAACAAATGAACAAATGTGGGATGAATTTCAAGTTCACATGCTTCACTCTCCCAACCCACTTGACTCTGGAGCCTAAGTAAGCTCGGCTCAGGAGAACCTGGAGGCCACACTGTGGAGGACAATCCTCCCATCCATCACCCATCTTTCCTACAGACATTGATTGAGTGCCTATTAGGGCCCCAACAATATTCTAAGCACTGTAAGTTGCATAACCAGCTGTGTTCTGTTCTTATGGAGCTCAGATTCCAGCATAGAGGCAGAAAATAAGCAAATAAACATAAAATATGATTCTAGTAGTAACAGTAACTTTTTTTTTTTTTTTTTTTTTAAAGGCAGGAATATAAGTTTGAGAGTGACCAGGGAGGAAAAGATGTTTTTGGATATTGGTCTGGGAAGTTCTCTGAGGAAGTGACCTAAATGAAGGAAGGGGACAAGCCATTTGAAGATCTGGGGAAGAGGATAAAGGGATTTTCTTCAGAGTGAGGGGATGGATTTGGGGGAAGGTTGTGCCAGGGGCGAATCAGAGTGATGGGAGGGGTAGACCGGCAGAAAGCAGAGGGTGAGACACCCAAGGTTCTTCTCCGCCAGCAGCCCATTGTAGGGGAGTTAAGAGGAGCCCCAGTACTCCACCTCTTATGTGGAAACCTCCTCCAGATGACCCTCTTGCCTGTCCTTCAAAGAGATGCCAGCAGCCTCCCTGGGTTTGCTGGAGTCCCAACCGGTGACTCTATTCTCCTGGGCTTAGTCTTCCCCAGGTCCTTACAGCCTGTCCCACAAGAATTCTATTCCTATGACTCACTGCCCCACACCAGACCTATCTGTAAAGTAACCACCCAGGCATCTGAATAAGAAGGCAGGGAGAGCCAGGGAGGAGAGGCTGTTCAGTGAGGGAGATGGGAGTGACTCAGTTCCACCTCTGCTTTAGGAAGAGAATGGAAAACAGATTCCTAAGGAGGCAAATGATCCTAACTGGAGCACCAGATGTTCAGTTCCATGTTTACATTATAGGACATGCTTCTAGCAGCCATGCACACTAGGAAGGGTTATTCCTATGTTATGTTACAAATGAGGAAACTGAGGCTTAGAGAGGAACAGTCATCTGCATAACCGAAGCAGATATTAAGGGACAGAGTGAGATTTGAACACAGATCTGACTGAAGGGTATCCACACGAATGTGAAGCCTTATAAAAACTAGCAATTTCAGGGACGCCTGGATGGCTCAGTCGGTTAAGCGTCTGCCTTCGGCTCACGTCATGATGCCAGGGTCCTGGGATCAAGCCCTATGTCGGGCTCCTTGCTCAGCAGGGAGCCTGCTTCTCCCTCTGCCTGCTGCTCCCCCTGCTTGTGCGTTTGCTCACTCTCTCTCTGACAAATAAATAAAATCTTTAGGGTCGCCTGGGTGGCTCAGTGAGTTAAAGCCTCTGCCTTCAGCTCAGGTCATGATCTCAGGATCCTGGGATCAAGCCCCGCATCGGGCTCTCTGCTCAGTGGGGAGCCTGCTTCCCCCTCTCTCTCTGCCTGCCTCTCTGCCTACTCGTGATCTCTCTCTCTCTGTCAAATAAATAAATAAAATGTTCAAATAAATAAAATCTTTAAATAAAAAAAACCTAGCAATTTCACCTGAAAAGAACCCAAAGCTGATGAAGGTTGCAGTGAAGAAACCCCATGGGATGAGAAAATTACATCTGAGTCTTTGCCCTGCCACTTTTCCTGGCTGTGTGGCCCTGGAATAGGGCTGAGAAAATAATAAGACTCAGAAGGCCCTTGAGTTCCCAGTGCCAGGGACCATGTCATTTCTCACTTCTGTGGACCAGCCATGAGTTGCATACAAAGGAAATGTTTACAGCAGGGTCTGGCACAGAGACTGGACAAGGGTGAAGTGGGAGCATGAAATGCAGTGAGGGGTGATGCTCCCACAGTTTGGGCAATAAGCTGAGTCCAGCAGATGTCAGAACAAGCTGTAAAACTGAAGAAACTGCAGGGATCAATTCAAGAACCCTTTCATGGATGCCTCCTCTGTACAGGTCCTTTATCTCCATTAGCTCACTTAATCCTCCAGGGGGTGGAAGGATTAGACTCTATTTTCCTCCATTTTACTGATGAGGAAACAGACTAGAAGATATGAAATGACTTACACAAGTGTTTCCTGCTTGATGGTGTGACATGCAAGGGTTTCTAAATCTTGGTCAAGATAACAGAAAAGAGAAACTCAATTTGAGCTAACCTGAGGCATATGGACTATGCTGAAGAATAACCTCCAAGTTGAGTTCAGCACTGAAATCATCTATGTGTGCCTGATTGTAGTGGCCATGTTGAAGGGAGGGAGACGTGCAGGAGTAACTAGAGAAATAGGGGAAAGAAGTGTCTTTAAAATATAGTCTTCTATCAAAAAAACCCCAAGAGAGTCCTTTCTAGACTATGTCAACCCATTCAGGGCAGGGGCAGCACCTGTGTAGCAAAGTGGCAAAAGTAATACCTTTGGAACTGAAATATCTCAGCTCAAGCTTCTGTCATGAGTTAAAACTCAAATCAGTTCACCTCTCTAAGCCCCCTCTTCCTCAGCTGTAAAATGAGAAGATAATCCCCACTTTTGCTGTTGTGTGAAGCCACAAAGGAGATAGTTACTAGATCAGATCTGAAAGGTTTGATAAACTAGGAAGGGCTGCATGGCTGTGAACTCATGGCCACACGGCATCTTCAACTGATCCTGCTCTTGATAGCCTTGAATAGGCATGAATCAGAAACCCAGTGCTGAACTTACCAGCTCTGAGGGGCAGGGCAAGCCCTCCTGGGAGCAGCCAGGAGCTCCTTCCCTTTGCCGCAACCCTACTGGCCCAATGGAGTCCATGTGGTTCCACAATGGAGGGTGGCCACCTATAGGAGGAAAGGGACAGCCCAGGTGAACCACATAGTCTACAGGTCCTCAGAGGCTGTGGCCCTTAACTCTCGTCCTTGAGAAGAAAACCAGGAAGAAAGCTGTAGGCAGAGCTCAGAACCTCTATCGATGATCCTTTAGTAATCAACCAGAAGGCTCCCATTTTCCAGAAGTACATATATTAACAGAGCACTGGGAAGGCTGATTTCTAATCCCAATGCCATTTATTCATTCTGTCATTCATTTACATTTCCCAGTTCCTGATGCCTACTGTCCCAGATGTTGGAGGACAAAGCAGACGTAGGCTTGTCCTGAGGGATCTCACAGCCTTACCAACAATCACAGTACGCTTGACACAGGCAGTAACAGAGATGGACCTGCTACCGTGCTTGGGAGTTCAGGGATGTTCTAGAGGTTTGGAACAAAGAGTGTGAGGTAACAAGGAGCCAAAAACTTGCTGGAGAAGCAGGCAGGCTGGACTATGGATGGCCTTTATGCCAAGCTAAGTTGTACAAATTTCATCCTGAAGGGAGAAGTGGACAGGGATGGATCTGTACTTCGGAAAGGGGTTCCACTAGTGGCATAACTTTGGGCAGGTCATTTATGACTGCTTTGAATTTTAGTTTCTTCATCTGGGAGGAAATATTTACTTTCACAAGATTGTTATAAGAATTAAATAAGACTTGAAAAATGCTTTGGGAAATTTAATGTGCAACACAAACATCAGCTCATGGATGGGTTCTGGAAGGTACAGTGATGCAGAATGGAAAAAGCCCTGTGCTCAGAGTCAAGGACCGAACTCTCCACAGAGGAGCTAGCACCAGGTCTCCAAATTGGAGGGCTAATTTTCTTAATCTGCCAAATGGGGACCAACATATATCAAAGAGCTTTGTGGGGCAAATGAAATAAAGAGAGCAAAAGAACCTTGCATAGAATGTGCCTTCAGATTTTATTTACCTGAATCTGAATTGAGCCTCAATTTCCTCCTTTATAACAGAACAAAAAATCAGTTCTTGTGAGAATTAAAGGAGTTAATGGTTCAACAGTCTTTTGCATACTGTAAAGAACTGTAGAAATGTCTGGTATTTTGCTAATTCAAGCCAGAGGTGGTACTGCTGTTCCAAGAAGTTCCCAAGGGAGCCGTCAGTGATTTAGGTGTCTTTCAGGGGTAAAGGAAAAGGGAAATGCAGTGAAGGGCCCAAGATAGGGAGAAAGGATTTGTCCACTGAATCAGTCTACCTCTCTTCCTGTAGCAACAAGACTTCAGGGAAGATCCTTCCCATCCCTGCAACCCCTCCCTACCCTCCCATCCCTGCAACCCCTCCCCACCCTCCACTCCCATCATGCCCATGAATTTGCCCTCCTCCTGGTCAAATTGAGCTGCTGATTGTCCCATCCGTCTTTTCCTCAGCCCCCAGCCCTACTGTCCTCTGTCAGGCATGCAAAGCCATGAGCATTCTCTTCATTGCAAAATTCTCGTCCCTTGGCTTCAACAACCAGTCTTTCCTGGGCCTCCTTCCTGAGTCCCTCATAATTGTAACTTTTTCTCTCCTCTCCCCCTTAACAATGCCTTACCCCACCTATATTTCTGGTCACAGCCCTCTTCTCCACAGCCCTTTGTATCATCTCCAAGTTTTGATTAAAACCTCTGTTTTAGGGCACCTGGGTGGCTCAGGTAGTTAAGCATCTGCCTTCGGCCCAGGTCATGATCTCAGGATCCTGGGATCGAGCCCCACATCGAGGTCCCTGCTCAGTAGGAAGCCTGCTTCCCCCTCTCTCTCTGCCTGCCTCTGCCTACTTGTGATCTCTCTCTGTCAAATAAATAAAAAATAAAAATCTTTAAAAAAAGAATTAAAAATAAATAAATAAATAAAACCTCTGTTTCAAGGCTCCTAAATCCCTGTCCTGAACCAAATCCCAAATTCTGATGGTCTGTTAGACATCATTCTCCACATGCTGGAGAGGCTCCTCAAACTCCATGGTCAAAGACACATTCATTTTCTCCTTCACTTTTCCTCATGAAATTCTTCCTGTCCTCCACCTTGGCTGGAGGCATCAAGGTTGCTCACTCACATAGCTATTCAGGTGCCTGTCTACATCCCTGACCCTCACCTCTCCTCTATGCAATTAGGTCTCAGGCTGAAAGAGCTAAGAACAGAAAGTGCTCTCCCACGTATCCCCTCCTCCTGGTTCCCACTGCCACCACCCTAGAACTTCTTCCCATCTGATTATTCCAACAACCTCCTAATTGATACTGTCCATCTCCCTGCCCCACCAACGCCCAACACATCACCAGAATGACTGCGCAAAAATAGATATTCCTATTTTTCTATTTTCCCCAGCCCTATCTCCCCTAAGATAGGAGGTAAACCTTCACATTGTGGTATCTCTCGCTGCAGAAAAAAAAAGTCTAAAACTCTTTATCATAGCTTTGCAGGCCCCAAGCTTCCTCTCTTGCTACTCACCCTCACACTCCAGCCACACTGACTACAAGTTTTGCCCCGTCTCTTGCTGTCCAGGCTTCATTCACAGTATTCCTTGAGTCTGGAACCACTGGCCTGAGTCATCTGCATCTTCATCCCAGCACAGGGTTTGACATAGGTAGGTGCTAATACAGCTTTGAAAAATTTGGGGGTGGGGGTATGGGGGTGGGGTCTTCAGAGAACTAAGAAATCAGTTTCCAACGAATGTCTTCAAAATCACATATACCTAATTTCCAAATCTGTCAAATAGGAATGTTTACTCCCCGAATGTTACAGGTCTGTTTCAAGGATAAAATGGGGTAACTAAGGCAATTATAATCTTAGGAAAGGGCCAGCCGCTACACACAGAGTAGGCTTTCACTCTCCTTTTGAGGCCCAGCTCACTCAATCATTCTTTCATTCATTTACTCTTATTCATTCACTCTTCTATTGGACATTTATCCGGTACTTCTACATGCCAGAGACCATGAAACTTCCTCCAAGAAACCTCAGTATTTACACTCCCAGTAAATGTACTCCTATCTGCCTCTTCCAGCTGAGCCCGGTGGGGAGGGACATGTCTCCCACATCACTAGATTCCCAGAACTCAGCCAGGGTCTGCACATGTTTGAATAACAGTTGGCCTCTTAGCTTAACTCAGCTGAATCAGATACATGAGGTGAGTCTTCCTTCTGAGAAGGATCCCAGGGACCCCTGCCAAGGATGAGAGCTATCACTGGCTGGCTTAGTCGTTCCAGCCTCTACTCCGCTAGCATGGGCCAAGCTGGAGATATGAAGGTGAGGGGATGGGGCTGAAGTAAGTAGGAATTAGAAGAGCGTCTTACCCGGGAGAACCAGCAGTTGTTCACTTTCTTCAGGCTTGAGCTCTTCTCTCTGTGTTAGGCATCCCACTGACCTGGTCTGCACCCAAAAGTGAAACTCACGTGTCACCCTAGTTATAATGCCCCACCCTCTTTCTTGGCCACCACTATCTAGACATCAGTTAATTCAGGAAGGTACACTTCCTTCTGAGTCTGCCCTAAGAGAAGCCCAAGGCAGGAAGGGCTATGGTGCAAACTTAAGCAAAATGACTGCAGGAAGCTGGAACCCTGAACTAGATCAAGGACCCTGGGACATCCCCTCTGTAATACTGGGAGCTCCACCCACATTGCAAACACTGAGTCTGAGTTTAGAGGTGGTGGTGGCTCACCTGGAAAGATGGAGGCAGCTAGCATGAGAAATATATAGTACGATAGACAATTTTCCAAATGTTGAAGTACTAACAAGCAAGAGGCAATGTGGAACATAAGAGGAAGAGACTAATTCTGCCCTAGAGTGGGCAGGGCAAGTTGAGGAAGCTGAGCCTTGAAAGAAGACTAGCAGTATGCTGGCAGAGGTAATCCTTCACAAAGAGAAGAGCATGTACAAAATCATGGAGCACAAGGCACCTTCATGGTATGCGGTTCAGAGAGGTAGCAGCCAGATTGCGGAGTCTACCCTTGAGACAGTAGGCCCAGGAGGGGTAGAGGGGATGTAAGTTCATACCCTGGGTCTTCTCTACCAGATGGGGAAGGGGAATCTCAGGCTACAGTAGAGTTGTTGGCCACAAAGCTGATTTTCCCCAAAATAGTCTTCTCGAATGCATAGGGCCTTGGGGCATCACTATGACCACTGCTATGGTCTAAATATCTATATCCCCCTCCCCACCACCAAAAAAAAAATTATGTTGAAATCTAATACCCAAGGTGAAGACTTTAGTAGATTGGGCCTTTGAAAAGTGATTAGGTCAGAAGGGCAGAGCCCTAATAAATGGGGTCAGTGCCCTCATAAAAGAGTCCCCAGAGAGCATCTTTGCCCCTTCAGCAGCATGATACAAGAAGTTGGCAGTTTGCAACCTGGAAAAGGGCCCTCACCCAACCATGCTGGCACCTTGATCTGAGTCTTCCAGCAACCAGACTGTGAGAAATAAATTTCTGCTGCTTGTAAACTATTCAATCTGTGATGTTTTGTTATAGAAGTCTGAACAGACTAAGATACCCACTATGATAGGAGACTAGACATACTACATCAATTTTCATTTCTGGGAAACTGGTGAGCAGATATTTTAAAATTGGGGTTACCTCATTAGCAGTTAATCCTACCATTATCTACAGACAGAACATGGCCTCCATAGGACACCAGGATGGAGACCAGAGACAGTGGCTCTTGTATTAGTTTTGGTATGATTGGCCTAGAAACATGCCAGATTATCAGCCCTGCTGCACATTTTACTGGGTACCAATCAGACCTACAGGCTCTGAAAGACAGGTAAATTGGGGGTGGGGTAGGAAGGACAAAGTGGCCATCACCTATAACATCCTGCCTAGCCTGGGGCTCTAGTCTCTCTTAGCTTTGTCCAGTTGGGAGAGAGTATGGAACTGAAGGTGACTCGTGCTGACAGCCAGAGTCCAGTCTTCTGGGCCAGGGTAATGATATGTCCCTGATAAGTAATGTCAGGGTTTTTTAATCCATGTTTCTGGAATTCCTGTATATATTTCCCCAGGAGCAGGGGTCCCTAGGCAGAGTGTCAGGGAGGATCTCTGTCAGTGCCTATGGAGAGTGGAAGTGCCCTGGGCTTAAGTTCTGTGAGCAGCTGTGACAACTCTGGCTGTACTAGAGGCGTAGTAGTGGCCAACAGTTCACTTCAGATGCCAGATAGCACTGACCAACAAGGAGAGGGACAAACCCTGACAGGCCTCCCTCATAGCCCCTTAGTACCAATCTCCAGCTGTCCAGAAGGAACTAAGGAATGGGAATTGGTGGTAAATTCCACTGTGGGCTACTGCCAGGGTTGGGCTAGGAGCCAGGCTCCCCCTCCTCTGAGCTATTCACAGGCTTGCTTCTCACAGCTGACACTGCCCAGCAGCCAAGCACACAAGCCCTCAGTAAGTTCCCCACCATTCCCTGTAGAGGGTGTGCCTTACAGATCTTCTTTTACTCCAGGTGTGCCTTACAGATCTTCTACACCCATCAAGCTGCTTCTTGCTATGTCTTTGTTCATGCTTATTTATCTGGAATAACCACCCCCCTCCTTTGTCCTCTCCAGCCTTTTCACCTAGTTTTTCCTTACTTTAGTCACCACCAATGATGTGGAGCCTTTTCTGATGAGTTCCTCTTGGCCCTGACCCTGGCTGAGTGTGGTCTATTGATCCCAGTGTCTTGGATTAGCTTACATCATTGCATTGACAACAGTCTATTAAAATCATCTGTTATGGGGCACTCGGATGGCTCAGTTGAGCATATGACTCTTGATCTCAGTTCAGGTCTTGATCTCAGGGTCGTGAGTTCAAGCCTCGCGTTGGGCTCCGTGCTGGGTGTGAGGCCTACTTAAAAATAAAACAAAACATCTGTTTACATGTTTGTCTTCCCCGTTGTACCATGGGCTCCCAGAGAATGTTTCTTGTTCATCTTGGGAGCTCCAAGGCCCAGGATCCAGACCTGACACATAATAGGTATCAGTTAATTTTTGTTAAATTGAAGTTAAATTTGAAGAACCACATCTTCAATAGTCCAGGGCTTTTGAAACTGAGAGGAAATACATAAACTCTTCCTGCCTTCCTGGTGCATAGGGCTTCAGCAGCCTTTCCACTCTGGGTTTATACATTCTTCTATCTTCCCGCTGGTACTACTATCCACTTACTATCTGCCTTCCCCTCAGCCCAATTTCTATCTACTAAATCAACTTAGAGCCAAAGCTGCTCTGCCTCACAGGTGAGAATGAGCCCATCCAAACTTACAATTTCCACTGAGTTTTGGGACTCAAGTGGGAGGTAGGGGGTAGGGTAGTGCGGTACAGAGAGCATCAGCTCTAGTGTCAAGCAGACCTGGGTTCAAATCCCATCCCATTTACCAGCTGAATGACTTTAGGCAAATCTCTTCACTTCTGTGGGTCTCAGAGTATTCCAAAGCATAAAACATGGAGACTAAATTTCTCCATAGGATTTGCCTTAGTTTGGGTTTCCCCGGAGGCAGACCTAATTTGCATGCAAATACCTTAACTGGGAAGCAATCTGGCCAGGGCTAGGATTAGGGTGATGCATGTGAAGTGCCTAGCTATAAAATGTAAAAAGGCCCTCTTACCTTCACGTAAGTACCCACTCTGCCCTTAAGCACCCAGGACTGAGGGCCCCTCACTCTAGTCCCAATCCTGATCTAGAAAGCACTGACAGGGGAGCTGGAAGTGAGGTAGGAAGAAAAGGAAACCAATAGTGCATATATAATTAAGTTGCTGCTGGGAGCTACTGAGGTTCAATCCCACAGAGGAACTCTGGGAATTCTGGTGGAGAATGCACCCACCTAAGAAGTAAGGATGCTCAAATATTTATCCCCCAACTTCCATTTTTCACTGGCTGAGGACTGCCTCAGGGGCCTCAGTCCTGGCATTCCTTGCCTGCACCATACACAAGTCTAGAGATGTGCTAAGGCAAAGAGCTGCAAGTTCTTGCAATAGGACACTGTGGGTATGTAACAGAATGGTGAGAACCCAGGGGAAATGGGCAAGGCACAGCCTCTGCTAGAGGGCTGTTGTAAGGATGAAAGGAAATTACACAATGCCTAACATAGAGAACTCTTCTTCTCTTTCCCAATTTATGGTAATAGGTTGTGAAGTTCATGGAGATTTCCAGCTCTTCGAGAGTTGGCAACACCAGCAGAACATCTGTTTCCCATCTTTCAGAAGAAGCAAAAACAAAACACAACAAAACCACCCCAAACCTAAGGGTCCTAGAGGAGCTCTAAATGCCCAGGGACCCAAACTTGTTGTGGAAGGCTGGTAGTTGATGAAACTAATGCAGTCAAGGGCTCACTCCTCTAAGAACTATCTCCTCTAGCATGTGCACCCCCATCTCTCTCTGGCTTTTTTCTCTCTCACCCAAATACTACTTATGACATACAAAACTAGCATCAATAACTTCTGCCACTTACTCATCATCTTCTTCATGTGACAGATACTGTGCCTTTACACCCATTAGCTTACTCCTTAGAACCCTGTATGATATCCCCATTTTTTGGACAAGGAAACTTAGTCTCAGAGGAGTTAACCTGTATCAGAAGCAGAGGTTCAGTTTCAGGCTGATATGATACTCTTTCCATTGACCTTTTGTCTCTTCATTGTCTCACTAATGCCTCTCCCACAGGACCACTGGCACACGGAGAATAAAACAAACAAGCAGCCTTTATCAAAGCCATGTTCTAAGGAGAACATTAAAATTATACATACCCAATTTTAAGCTAAAAAATGCACTTTCTAGAATCAGCCTTTTCCCTTTCTTCTCTTCAGGCAAAGAGATAAATATACTATCCTGTTTATAATGTTCTACCTCCAATAAATTGCCATTTAATGAGAGAGACTAGTGAGAAGTTGATGGGACAGAACTAATAAACTACTTTTTGTTAGAAGGAAAACAGGAAAATAATCAATACTAGAGTCAAAATAAAGCATTTTCTTTAGGACTGAATATGAGGGACACTGTGGTCTCATTGCCATGGACCAAAAGTGGCTTTTATTTATTCCCCTGAGCCTTTGTTTCCTCACCTGAAAATTAGAGAGGATACTACCTACCTCACAGGGTTGCTGTGAGGATTAAACAGAAGTACATACATTACCTTAACCATAGTAGTTCCTCAAAAAAAAATAACACCTGTTATTTATGTGATGCTGGCCACAATGTCAGTGCCATCCAACACCAAAACATGGAAGAAATTATGAGCCTGCCATCCTGCCTTCTTTTAACTCAAAAAGCTTATGTGCAATGGCATAGGCAAGGAAAGTATCTTAGGGATGCCTGGGTGGCTCAGTTGGTTAAGCGTCTGCCTTCGGCTCGGGTCATGATCCTGGGGTTCTGGGATCAAGCCCCGCATCAGGCTCCCTGCTCAGCAGGGATCCTGCTTCTCCCTCCCCTCCCTGCTCATGCTCTATCTCTGTAGTGACAGAGATATCTCTGTCTCTTTCTCAAGTAAATAAATGAAATCTTAAAGAAAAAAAGTATCTTAAAGGACCATGCGGTGCTTTCCATCCTAGCTATCTCTGAACCCCTCCCCCCAGTCTAACACGTATCTCATTTTCATCTTAAAATAAAAAAAAGGTAACTCTGAATTTGATGAATCACAAGTTAGTAGTGTCTGAGTGATGTCCCTATTTATCCTGTCCCAGGATCCTTTCTTGGTCAGTAGCCACCTCCCACAGACTTTTATTACATCTTCAAATGAGCTTGGGCCAAAGCTAACTTTCTTAACGTCCTTGTTTGGTCATCTCCCTCAGGTAGTTGCTTCTGCTGTTCGACATCCTCTCATCTCTGAAGTCTGCCAGTACACTGCAGACAGACCACATCTTGCTCTGCACTGAAAGCTCCTGGGCAATGTGGTCAAGAATGTGCACTCGTCTATCAGTAATATACTGAAATAGAAGTTATTTCCTGGTGCTACTATGACCTTTGACAGCAAGAGAACTAATCTTGGTTTTAATAGATGAATATGCCTGGTATCCCCAATGGTTAATCTAGGAAGAAAAATAATTGCACGGGAACTAGTAACAGAGCATTCACTTACAAATTCTTAGTAAGAATGGTAGAAGATATCCCTCAAAGGTCCTATGCTCTGGCTGAGAATTCTTAACTAGGTGAAGCAGCAAGATGAAGTAACAGGCTGCTTAATGGTAGGGATACAAAATAAGAAGCAGGATTTGATGCCTTGGCACCTTCCACAGTGATGTCAGAAAAGGTCAAGGGAATAACCACACAGTGCTCAGCACTGTGCACTATACATTCAGTGAACTTAGGCAGTATGTCAAAGACCAGTAATGGAATTAATCTGGAAACATGTAATTTAGGATGTAATTTAGCTCCACAATTTAAATATTCCCACCCTAAAACCTGCAACAGAGGGAAAAAAAGGAAGATCTCCATCTTATTGAAATAAGATTTCATACAAACATAAATATATTTAAATTTTCTTTTAACTATAAGTGAATCCAGACTGTTATAAAACAGAATACTATACACAATCGTCTGTATAGCTTATAGAAAACATCAAAATGAGAATGCTGAGTGGGTGCTGGTGGTGAAAACTGCAGGGCCAAAATTTGCTCAACAATGAAACAGGGGCCACTAAGACTTAATGACCATGGCCTACCCCTACTGCTAATGGTTTTGTCAACGTCTGGACCCTAGAAATTCAAGGTTTTCTCCTTCTTCCTCTGCCTGCTTTGGTCCGTGTCCGGCTACCTGGCCGGACGGTAAGTTGCTTTTTAAAGTCCACTAAGCAATCTGTGGCTTCTGAAATGGAAACAAAAGACTTGATGGGAGACTCGTTTAAGTCGAGATGTGCAAGGGAACTCTGCATCTCTTTGCTGCAGCCTGCCTCTTCCATCCCTGGCGAGGGCACCCTAAAGAGAAGGGGGAAACATTCAGAATTCAATATACACCTACTAATAAGCACTAAGTATGTGTCATGCATTATACCAGAGGCTTTTACATACATTATTAGTTCGTATAATCTTTGTAATAATCTAACCAGGTAAGTATTATCATTCCCCTTTCACAGATAAGGATACTGGGTAAATCATATGCCCAAAGCCGCAGTTAGATACTGAGAGAATGAGAATTCAGACCCAAATTCCCAAACTTTTTTTTTTTTTTTAATTATTTTTTACCAAATTCCCAAACGTCTTGAAATCTAGGTCAGAAGACCAGTGTTTGGAGGGAAGAATAAATCACAGCTTTTGCTCTGCCTGTTTTAACGGCATGAAACTGAACTAGCCATCCAATTCTTAGCCCAGATATATTGGGGGCGGGGGGGGCGGGCAGCACACACAGAGGTCACACAGTTCCATGGTGATTTCTACCTTCAATAGTTTGAATATCATACTATACACAGAACCCAGGACCAGGCCTGTACTTTTCTAGAACTACTGATAGCCGTACTTCAGTGTATACCCCAATTCACCTGAAGCCTCCTGTTTCTGAAGACTTGGTCTTTATTTCTGCATCTGTAAAAAGAGAGAAAAAGTAATAATGTTAATAGTGTTGTAATCATACCACCACTTCTCATTGCTCATGTGCTTCCTGTGTTTTGGGCACTGTTTTTCATTAGTCTTATACAAGTAGCTCAGATCCCCATCCCCAGACCCATATAATATGAGTATTAGCGTCCAACAGGCTCAGCTGCAACAGTATCAAGGTAAACACTTTTGAATAAACAACCTCTGAATAATCTACTTCAAATCTGGACTTGAGGAACAAGGAGTTACCTAGAGAAATCTGCCACCTGCAGAGATTCACAACATGCTGATCTAGAAGCAGCAGGCTATAGGGCTTAGAGAGGCTGCCTTTTTATAGTCATCAGAAGGCAAAACAGATTTGCTTAGTGGGAATGAACTGTTAGAACGAGAAGGTAAGCAAATCTCACCAGGCTTAAGCAAAAGCTTCTCTTCCATCTGCATCTAGTGAATTTTAACAACAGCAACTAATAACAACAGTAATAATAGCAGCTAACATTTATCAAGAGCCTACTTATGCCAGGGAATATGTTTGGAACTTTACTAGATATAATCCTTAAAATCTATGAAGTTGGTATTGCTAACTTTATGCAATGCTCATAACCAATCCACTCTACTGCTCCCTAAATACTAAGCACAAAGAAACAAAGTTCCTTCCTACAATCCCTCTGGAATGCAGATTGGGATACTAAAGTAAAAGTAACGAATGATGCACAAAACATTAGGAGGAGGAAGAATTATCTGCATGTCTGGTTTCCCAAGCTTGTTCCTTGGGAAGGTATTTGGAGCTGTGTCATTCCCCTGTGATTTGGAAATTTTTTTTCCCTTAACAGGAAGTCCTGAAAATTCAGGCTTTATAAAGCCCGAAATGAGACATATGATGAACAATACAGCATATGTCCTTATCATCTTCAGGGAGATATAACCTAGAATGAGTCTCAAAGTCTGGCTAATGGGTCAAATGTACATCCACATAGCTCCAACAAATAGTGGTTGGCAGTGGCTATTTTTACTGGAAGGCCTGCAACATAAGCCCAGAAAACTCGTTCTGGGGTCTTCACCTGCAGTCCTGTGCTCAGACTGTTCCAAGAGACTGAGGAGCCGGCCTTCACTGCGATTTTTTTCCTATGATAGAGAAAAACAGATGAAAGGGTTATCTCATGGCAGAGAATCTAAAATACAACTTCCTTAGCCCAGATCACACCTATCTCCAGGAGAGAAGGAATGTAGGACATAGCTCTAGGAAAGTCTTTTGCTTTCTAATAAATGAGGGTATACAAGTAAAAACACAAACTGTGATGATGAACAGAATACATCTTCATGCCAAGAATATTATCCGAGAATGATAACCAGAGTCAAGGCAAATTATTCCACGAAGATCATATTAAAGAACAGTAACCACTGACCTATGATAGATTTGGAGAGATTTAAAATAGAAAATAAGTTTCAGGGTAGCTTCTCGAGGTGATGCCAGAAGAATAAACTGGCTCTATGATACAGGCACTTTTCTATAAGCCGCAACTCCAAATCACTACCACAAAATCACCCCATTCATAGAGGGGTCCCTTTCTTTTGTCATGACAGATAATGGCTTATCCATCTTAGTGTGCAGTGATTGCTAAGTGAGTAAGCCTAGAATATGGAGTTGCTGCTTTATCTTTGATCTCTAAGCCAAGACTTGCTCTTCCTGATCTCTAATTGCAAAGCCCAGAAAGCACATTCATCTTCCCAGTGACCAGGGGCCAGACCTCACAGCTTCCTAAGACCAGGCACACAAGATGCTAAATAAAGTTGATCTCAAATATGTTCCTGGCAGTGGGAGTATGATTGGATATCCTTTCTGGAAAGGAATTTGGTGGTATGTTTCAACAGATTTTAAAATGTTTATATGCATTCCCCTATGAGTACCACTTTAGGAAATCTAAGAAATAGTTAGTGGTACATGGATTAATAGTTCAAATACAATCTTATAATACAAAGAATTGGAAAGAACCTGAATGTCCAATAATATGAGAATGGTTAAGTGATATAAACATTAAGAGTAATTTTTAAAAATAGTTTGAAAATAAACCCAGTGGGGTGCCTGCGTGGCTCTAGTCAGTTAAGCAGATGCCTTCGGCTCAGGTCATGATCCCAGGGTCCTGGGATCAAGCCCCGCATCAGGCTCCCTGCTCAGTGGAGAGCCTGCTTCTCCCTCTCCCTCTGCCTGCCTACTTGTGCTCTCTCTCGCTCTGTCAAATAAATAAAATCTTTAAAAAAAAACAAAAAACCCAGGGATGTATTTATGCTACAATGTTAAGTTTATACACACACACGTTTACAAACATACACACACACACATATATATACATATGGTCTCAACTACATTAAAAATGCATAGAAAAAATATGCTAATGGTTATCTCTAAGTAGCTAAATTGTGGGTGATAATTTCCCCTGATTCTTTATACTTTTTTTAACTTCCTATATTTCCAACAGTGAGCATATATTACTTTTTAATTAAAAGAAAATATAATTTTAAAACAAAATCTTGTTTCTAGATACACAGGAAAGGAAGGAGGAAGAAAAAAAAGCATAGAACAGAACTTTGGAGAATTTCCTAAAGCATTCCATACACACCTTTGGGTTCCTCAGCCGCTGCTGCTGCTTCTCCTCCATAACTGAGCATACCTTCCCACTCTCTTCAGGCCCACCTCCTTGGTCACCCCTTGCAAGTTGGAGACAGGATTCTACATGACTCTGGTACTCTCTGAATGGGACCAGGGATTTACAGAGATAACACTTCTCATTCCTAGCCAATCAGAAGAAAGGGGAAAAAAGCAGTTTTAAGATTTGCTTTTGCCTCTGGGCTCCTGGATAAGTCTTAAAATTGTGTTTTTATGTTATTCTGTCTCAATTGTGTTTTTACGTTATTCTGTGGAGGAGACATGTCAACCAATGCAGATTCGCTCAGCAGGACCGCCAATAAAACTAACCCAATGCCAATCAAAAGGACTGAGTGATTAGCGGTCTTCCCTGGCTGTTTCTCTGTACCCTGCTGTTGCAGCAGTGGGATGGTAATGAAATCAGTTCTTCTAACTATCTCAAACAATGCTGATTGCTCTTCAGACATAAAATATTCTGTCAAACTCTTCTGAAATTAAGTGTAATAGTTTTTTCAAAGGGAAGTTAAGATCTAGACAGAAAAAGGAACACCAAGTGCATTAAATCAAGATGACATTTATACCAGGGTGGATGAACTTGTCTGATTAGTAAATTGAGTCTGTATGCTGACTTCCCTAATTCTACAACCTGCAACATCAACTAGGAAGTTACCAAAACCATGTGGTTCTGCTAGAGACTTTTGTGTAACTTTATATACACAGCTATTTTTATCTTTTTATAACAGTATAATCTGTAGAAAGAGAGGAAATTGTGTCCTTGAAGTAAGGTTTATTGGGCATCAGTGAAAATGGAATCACTGGGGACAAAGGAAGAAAATGAACAATCATTAACTATTTTCTCCATAGCAAAGAACTGGTATAAAGCCCTTTAAACACAATTTCTCAATTAATTCTTTTGCCCCTATTAAGAAGGTACTATTCTCCCCAAGGTCTTATTAGCTAATCAATATCAGAAGCCAGGTCTGTTTGATTCTTAAGATCATCTTAGTTTTAAGAAGCTAAAGACAGCTTTCCAAAGCCTGCTATTTTAGACTGCTCTTTCTGGCCATTACTATTCAGTTACTATACAGCAAGAGCGATCTGAATTAGCTCTAAGGAAAACATTCTCTGGAGGTCTTTAAAAATAGCAAAAAATTGCCTTATGAGAAAAGCTAGACCAGTGTACCTTTAAAAATTTATGAATTTATGCAAAAATCATATATTAACCCCCTACTACATGAGAGACAGCAGCACTGTGCAAGGAGCTTAAATTTTTGAGTCAGGTAGGCTTTGCCAGTTCTGGTCGCATGATCTTAACCAGTTACTTATACTTTCCCTCCAATTTCTTTATCTATTAAAAAAAGAAAGAAAGAAAGAATAACTATCTTATCAGCTATTGTGAGAGTTACAAAGTAAATCAAACACTTAGCACAGTGGCTGGTACATAACATTAGCTGTTAGACCAACAGCTATTACTGTTACTGCTGTCTCAGATGCATTTTATTAGATGCTGAGGATATAAACATGAATGAAGGCAAGTATATGCCTTCAAATAATTCACAGCCTATCCAGGAAGACAGAAATATCAAAAAAGAAAAAAAATTACTGCAATATGGTGGGATGAATACAGTCTTAGAGGAATGCCCACGTGACAGGATTCCAAAAGGAACAAGTGATCAGCTGCTCAACTGAATTAGGGAAAGCAGCCCTGAAATTTCAGGTCTAAAATCTATATTTCAAAGATAAACATTTCTGCCTAATGACTATTGCTATAATGTATTGTTGGTAATGTCTTTACTTTCAGGAGGCATCACTTATACCCAACCACCCCTTAGAATGTACTTTCTTAGTCAAGCTGCAACCCACAACCCAAGGAAGTCACCTATATTGCCCAACCTTTTGCAACTCAACTTCTGTACCATTACATCGCAAAATAGCTCACTGCTTCCCGAAAATACCAAAAACCAATATACAAACTCAAAGAAAACAGAAATCTAAAAGCAATGTAGAAATGGAATGGGTGGCAGGATTTTTTTAGGGTAATTAAAAAAGATTCAGAAGCCATCTACACTGACATAAATTGGGAATAAAAAGATATAGAGGCCATCTACACTGACATAAATTAGGAATAAAAAAATAAATTCAGACATCAAAGCAATGAAGTGATTGGAAGGCCAAAGAAAACCAGGGTAGGAGAGGAATGGGTCTCTTTATTGAGTCCAAGCCATAGTATGTTAAAAGAGCTCCGAGAACACAGCATACCTACTTACTTGTCAATGTCTAGGGAAGTCTGGGCAACTGTCCCACTGTCACTCTTGCTCTTGCTCTTGGCCTCTTTTTGTCTCCGAGTCAATACTTTCAACAAAAAAAGAAGAAAGGGAGGGGAGGGAGGAAGAGAGACGGAAGGGAAGGGAAGGGAAGGAAAAGAGGGAAAGAGAGGGAGAGAGGGAGGAAAGGAAAGGAGGAAAAGAGAGGGAGAGAGGGAGGGAGGGAGGAAGGAAGGAAGGTGGGTGGGAAGGTGGGAGGGAGGGCAAAAAGGAAGAAAGAAAGTGAGGGAGGGAGGGTGGATGGGGGAGAGGGAGGGCAGGAGGGACGGAGGGACAAAGAAAGGGGGGAAAAAAAAACTGTTAGTTGGCAGTAGACTCCAAATATAAAAGATAAAATGTATAGGAAGAAGCAAAGTTTAAAATCCTATTCCACCGGAGGGGCGCCTGGGTGGCTCAGTGGGTTAAAGCCTCTGCCTTCGGCTCAGGTCATGATCTCAGGGTCCTGGGATCGAGCTCCACAATGGGCTCTCTGCTCAGTAGAGAGCCTGCTTCCCCCTTTCCCTCTGCTTGCCTCTCTGCCTATTTGTGATCTCTCTGTCAAATAAATAAATAAAATCTTTAAAAAAATAAAAATAAATAAAATAAAATCCCATTCCACTGGAAAAAGTGTACTGTGTGGGAAACCTCTGCCTTTCTAGTGAAGAGAATAACACCTGTAATGTATGAACTGAAATTGGCAGCCACAAGATATTCCTGTATTTGCTAATGAGATCTTTTTATCCCCTATTGCCATGAGATCTAAAGATCTAGTCAACGGGCGCTTGAGTGGCACAGTCAGTTAAGCGTCCAACTCTTGGTTCCACCTCAGGTCATGATCTCAGAGATGTGAGATGAAACCCAAAGGGCTCCATGCTCAGTGCAGAGTCCACTTGTCCCTCTCCCTCTGCCACTCCCTCCTTCTGCTCAGGCATGTATTCTCTCTTTAAAATAAATCTTTTTTTTTTTTTTTTTTTTTTAAAGATTTCATTTATTTATTTGACACAGAGAGAGAGAGATCACAAGTAGGCAGAGAGGCAGGCAGAGAGAGAGAGGGAAGCAGGCTCTCCGCTGAGCAGAGAGCCTGATGTAGGGCTTGATCCCAGGACCCTGAGATCATGACCTGAGCCGACCAAACAGACCAAATACTCAACAAGCAGTCTGACCAGTAGAGAGAACACAAGAACCACAAACTAACCCACCGAGACTCATATTTTACTAATCCAGCCAAGGCTGTATTTGCTTTATTGACAATTTTAAATTGAGCTTAAAGGTAATTAAGATTCATGCCCTACCCTTCCAAATTATCTTCAAATAAAATATTATTTTATTTGTCTCCTAATTCTATACTTGGGTAACTAAGTTGTTGGTTATTTCCCCCCCTTAAACACAGGACCTTAAATTTATCCCTGTTCTTTTCAGCTGAACATTCTAGTCTGTTGAGATCATCTCTAGTCTTGATTCTGTCTGATGTTATCAGTTCTCTTTTCCAGCTTTGTGTCATCTGCATATATGACAAGCATGCTCTCTACATCATCCAAGTCACTGAGGAAAATGGTTATAATAAATGACATGGCCAAGGAAAGAAACCTGTGGCATTTTACTAGATAAGCCTGTCTTCTTCTTCCTGGTTCAAATTTTCTTTAAATACTTAATCAAGCAAGTATTTATTGAGAATCTTCAATGTGCAAGTAATTCGGGGGATATATAGGAAATTATGTGGTAGGGTCCTTGTTTTTTGTTTTTTTAAAGATTTTATCCATTTATTTGATGGGGGGGGACACGCAGGGGGAGCTAAAGAGGGAAGGGGAGAAGCAGGCTCCCCACTGAGCAGGACCTCCATGTGGGGAATCCATCCCAGGACCCTGGGATCATGACCTGAGCTGAAGGCAGACACTTAACCGACTGAGCCACCCAGGTGCCCCAGAGTCCTTGTTCTTAAGGAGCTTACAATTTACTAAGGGAGACAGCACATACACTAAATAACTATAACACAAGGTGTAAAAAGATACGCATAATAAAACAAGATCATATATACACAAACAACTTTTTTTCCTCCTCCCTCTCTCTTTCCTTCCTTCCCTCCTTCCCCTCACAAGCAAATTAATAGTGTTTGTCTCTGGGGAGAATGACAGGGGCACAGGGGAATGCAATAGGAGGACAGCATATTTTTGCACTATATACTTTTCTGTACTGTTGAATTAAAAATTAAAAGGGAAGAAAAAAAGAGACCAGATTATAGAGAGGTCTTAGGTACAAGTTAAAGTACACTATTTCCAAGGTTCCTTCCAACCTACAGATTTTATAAGTAAAAATAAAGTACTGTAGGAGAAAACCATACTGGACATAGCCGTATAACCACCTTCAAATCCACCTCCTATTCTATCAGCCAGTCTACATTTCTCCATCTTATGTATAAGAACTTCATGAGAGATTTTATCAAGTGTCTCGCTGAAATCAATTCTCAAAAGGCTGGCACCTCACAGATTACAGAAACCTTTAAGGGTTGTTTTTTTCCCCCTCTCTCTATTTGTCCTCCATCTTGACTACCAAGTATTTTTCCAAAAGAAATACTTGGAAAGCACTACACAAGCAAGGCTGAGAAAAGAATTAATTGCTTCTAGCACTTTATATATACCCCTATTGCACTTAGCACATTTCTGTTGTTGTTTATATGTCAGTCCCCCTTCTACACCAAGCAACTTTCTGAATTCAGAGATTCTGGGTTTTGTTTCTTCAGCTCCTCAGCAGAGTACAGGATTGATAAGATGCTAATAAATATTTGCCAAATTAAATCGCAGAAATGGATTCAAAATAGCTCTTGTTTTATGAGGACATTCTCTGTGCCAGGGACTTTATAAACATAATTTCTAATCTTTTACAACAATTCTGCAAAACATATATGATTATCTGTACTTTTTAGATGATGAAATATGAAATAACCTGATCAAGATCACAAAGCTAAAACAGTAACAACAAAGAAACATGGCACCAGGAACACAATAAAAGTCTAACTTCACAGAAGCATATGTTGGGGCACCTGGCTAGCTTAGTTGGTGGAGTGTACAACTCTTAATCTCAGAGTTGTGGGTTCAAGCCCCATGTTGGGTATAGAGATTACTTAAAAATAAAATCTTAATGGGGTGCCTGGGTGGTTCAGTCGTTAAGTGCCTGCCTTTGGCTCAGGTCACAATCCCAGGGTCCTGGGATCGAGCCCTGCATCGGGCTCCCTGATCAGCGGGAAACATGCTTCTCCCTCTCCCACTCCCCCTGCTTGTGTTCCCTCTCTAGCTATCTCTCTGTGTCAGATAAATAAATAAAATCTTAAAAAACAAAATAAACTCTTAAAAAATAAAAAGAAAAGAAAAGAAAAGAAAAGAAAAGAAAAGAAAAGAAAAGAAAAGAAATATATGTTGTTTTAAAAGAGCGGGCTGCCTTTCCTGGGAAATAAGAAGGTAAAAGATGGGAAAAGAAAAAGTTATAAGTGGTAAATGAGTGGGCAAGTGGAAAAGAATTTGAGGGGAGAGATTTGGCCCATGGCTGAAAACTATATGCTAATTCTATTATTAAATGTTATGAGCAGAGTGAACTGGACTGGACCCTACAGCTACATTTTCCCTTTGAAACATATTACCCTATGAAGGAACATGAAGGTATATGTTGTTCTAAAGGAGCCTACTCCTTTAGTTTCTGAGGGCTGACACAGTTGTTTTAAATAGCTGCAAGAAGAAATTTCAGTCCAAAAACCTAACTACTGGTGACAACAGCCAAAGATTTCAAAAGGAAACAATGGAGTCTGAGGACAACTACCAGAAAAGCAACTACCAGGTAGAAGGGATAGAACAGAAAGGAGGGATATCACTGACAGCTGAGAGAGCCACCTATAAACCTACAACCATTAACTCAGGCCTTTATATAACACTGGATGGAAAACATCCTGAGGAGCTGTGCTTGGGACTTGGCTTGGCACTGTTAATAGATAAAAGCAGCAGCAAAAAAAAAAAAAAAAAAAAAAAAGCAGCAGCAACACCTACAGAATAAACTGCATTGACTTCAGAGTTGTCCAAGTTGGGATTCTACTAGCTGTGTTGCCTTGGGCAAGTAACTTAACCTGAGTATCAGTCGACTTACTTACAAAATGAGATAACGGCATCTACCCTCATAGGTTTTGGTAAAGATCATATCAGATAATCCAAAATTGTAATAGTGTCCAGCCCACGGAAAGCCCTCAACAAACATTTGTTGTTATTACTATGTAACTCCTGTTATTATTCTAGATTATTATTATTTCTTAGCTTTATCTAAAGATTTAAGATTACCCTTAGAACCAGTGACCAGCTTATCTATAATTTAGGTTAGGTCTTAAATCTTTAGTTCTCATACTAATTTGTACAAACAGAATGGTCAAGTAGTAACCAAAGCCTTACAGAACAATTATCAATACTATGTAAACATTTGTTTCTATACTGTTTCCAAAATCCAAAGAAGAGGAGCAATAAAAAATAAAGGCATGTGGGGGTACCTGGGTGCCTCAGTCTAAGCATCTGCCTTGGGTTCAGTTCATGATCTCAGACTGCTGGGATCGAGCCCCAAGTCTGGCTCCCTGCTCAGCAGAGACTCTGCTTGTCCCTCTCCCTCTGCTCCTCCCCCTCGCTCATGTGCTCTCTCTCTCAAATAAACTCTTTTAAAAAATAAAAACATGTGAAAAAAAAAAACAAACATGTGGCCTAGAACTGTAAACAGTGAAGATGATGGCTCCTTGAGGAGAGTGGAAATTATATATACAAAGAAGAGAGATTCTACTCTGTCTGTCTCCCTCAAACTCAAAACTATCTCAGCAGAAAAAATGGGAGGCCACAGGGGCGCCTGGATGGCTCAGTCAGTTAAGCGTCTACCTTCTGCTCAGGTCATGATCCTGGGGTCCTGAGATCAGCCCCACATTCAGCTCCCTACTCAGCAGGGAGTCTGCTTCTCCCTCTCCCTCTGACCCTCCCCCATGCTTGTGCTCTCCTAAGCTCTCTAATGAATAAATTAAAAAATTGTAAAAAAAAAGAAAAGAAAAAAGAAAAAAATGGGAGGCCACAGAATTGTTTATGGTCCTGCTAAGACTAACCATCCTCCAACCTAGCATTTCCTCAGTGGGAAGTTAAGAGGAAGAAGGGGAGGCTTGTTCCATCTGCATGATGCCTGTCTCAGTGTTACCAGCCTCTCCTAGAAGACCCAACAAAAAGGCTACCATTAGAATTACCCACCATTTTCTGAGATGTGTGGCTATTTAAATGTAAATCTTAATTAGAATTAAATAAAATTTAAAATTCAGCTCCTCAGTCCCATGAGGCATGATGACACATTCCAGTCCACTGTAGTATTCCTGTTTTGCCTAAAGAACTTTTAACATTTCTTATGAATAGGTCTCTGGTGATGAATTGCTTCAGTGTTAGTATATCTGAAAAGTCTCTATTTCATCTTTTAAATTTTTAATAACATTTTTAGTTCGGAATAGTTTAGATATCTAAAAAAGTATTGGAAAGACAGTGTAGAAATTTCTTTATAACGTTCTTTGTAACACTCACTTTCTCCTAATGTTAACATCTCACATAACCATGGTACCTTTGTCGGAACTAAAACATTAACATTGGTATATAACTTTTTTTTTTTTTTTAAGTAGGCTCCACACCGAGCATGAAGCCCAACATGGGCTTGGACCGAGGACCCTAAGATCAAGACCCAAGCTGAGAACAAGAGTTTGTCACCCAATTGACTGAGCCACCCAGGTACCCCTTTGGTACACAACTATCAACTAAACTCCAGACTTCATTCGAATTTCACCAGTTTTTTTTACTACCACCCTTTTTTTTAAGATTTTCGGATCTAATCCGAGATATTTTATTACATTTAGTAGCCCTCACTTTTTAAAAATTTTCCTGGGTATAGAAATTTAGGTTGATAACCTTTTTCTTTCAGAATTTTAAAAGATTTTGCCTGACTATCTTCTTGCCACCCACCAGCCACCCTACTTCCTTTTCACATATCACTTGCTGTCTTATCTCTTCACCACTCCTGTCATCATTCTTGGTGACTTTAATATCTACTTATTAGACTAAAGCATATGGAGTTGCAGTGTATTGTTCCTAACAAGAAATCTGATTAATTCTTATTTTTCCCGTCTGCACGTAACATGTCTTTTTTCTCTGGATGATTTTCAGGTTTTTTTCTCTATCTCTGGTTTTAAGCAATTTGATTATGATGTGCTCTTAAAATTTATGATGTTTCTTGTGCCTATACTTCCTAGAACATCTTGGATCAACAGATTTATAGTTTTCATCAAGTTTGGAATTTCCTCAGTCATTAATTCCTCAAAAATTTTTTCTGTCCCTTGCCCCCTACAGGGACCGTAGTTACCTGTGTATTAGGCCACCTAAAATAGTCTTAGTTCACTGATATTTTTTTCATTTTTGTGTGTGCCATATTAATTTAATTTAATTTATTTATTTGACACAGCAAGAAAGGGAACACAAGCAGGAGGAGTGTGAGAGGGAGAAGCAGGTTTCCCACCAAGCAGGGAGCCCGATGTGGGGCTCGATCCCACGACCCTGGGGTTATGACCTGAGCCAAAGGCAGACGCTTAAC
>CM052895.1:76155548-76221590 GCA_028534135.1 Potos flavus | reverse complement strand
TCTCTGCTCAGTGGGGAGCCTGCTTCCCCCTCTCTCTCTGCCTGCCTCTCTGCCTACTTGTGATCTCTCTCTCTCTCCATCAAATAAATAAATAAAATCTTTTTTTTTTTTTAAGATTTTATTTATTTATTTGACAGAGAGGAGAGAGATCACAAGCAGGCAGAGAGGCAGGCAGAAGCAGGCTCCCCGCCGAGCAGAGAGCCCGATGCGGGGCTCGATCCCAGGACCCTGAGATCATGACCTGAGCCGAAGGCAGAGGCTTTAACCCACTGAGCCACCCAGGTACCCTTAATAAATAAAATCTTTAAAAAAAAAAAAAAAAGAAATGCAAAAAACTGTAGTATCCAGCAATCTTAAAAAAGAACAAGGGGGAATTTTTGCTACCTGACTTCAACACTTCCTATGAAGCTACTATAATCAAGATATTTGCGTCATTGGCATAAGGATAAAAAACAGATCAGTGAACTATAACAGAGAACCAAGACCTCACTTATACATTTAATTTTTCTAAAAAGGCAACAAAGTATTGCATTAAGAAAAGGAAGTTTTTGGGGCACCTGGGTGGCTCAGTGGGTTAAAGCCTCTGCCTTCGACTCAGGTCATGATCTCAGGGCCCTGGGATCGAGGTCCCACATCGGGCTCTCTGCTCAGTGGGGAGCCTGCTTCCCCCTCTCTCTCTGCCTGCCTCTCTGCCTACTTGTGATCTCTCTCTCTCTGTCAAATAAATAAATAAAATCTTTAAAAAAAAAAAAAAAAAAGGAAGTTTTTTCCACAAATGGTGCTGGAACAACTGATAATCATACAAGAGAAATAAACCACAACCCTTACTTCACACCTTCCCCAAAAATTAATTCAGAATGCATCATAAACCTAAAGAGAAAACAATAAGCATAAAAGAAAAAAATTAACAACTTAAACTTCATCTTAAAACTTCTGCTCAAGACACCATTAAGAAAATAGACAAGTCACAGACTAGAAGAAATTGTCTTAACAATATATATGTGACAAATGACTAGTATTCAGGACATATAGAGAATTCCTGTCTCAGTAATAAAAAGTCAAACGAACCAGGGGCACCTGAGTGGCTCAGCTGGTAAAGCCTCCAACTCTTAATACTGGCTTAGGTTGTAATCTCAGGGTGGTGATATTGAGCCCTACATCAGGCTCTGCTGCTCAGTGGGGAGTCTGCTTGAGATTCTCTCTCCCTCTCCCTCTGCCCCTCCCCACCTCAAGAAAGTAAATCTTAAAAAAAAAAAAAAGTCAAACAATCCAATTTACTAGCTTAGTAATTTCGACAAAGTTACTTACTACTCCTTGGGAACGACAGAATTTTAAGGTTGCTACAAAGATTAGATGAGATAAGGGTAAGTATAAATAACATAAGCGAATAGCTTAACACAAAGCAATAGTAATAGGAGTCACTGTTATAAAGACTAGGAATATGTTATAGACCCGTGAACTAAAACATTTTTTTCTAAAATAGAGAATTCTATTTTCAAATAAAATCTCATTTGAAACACAATATATACACAATATATAAAAACTCATAAAATCAGAGTTCTGGATGAAGTAGGTGGTAAAGGTAGGCTCTTATACCAACACTAGTACTGGCTGTCATACCCTTTCTACACCTCCACAGAACCCTAGTGATCTATAGAACACATTCTGAAAAACCAATGCTGTACAACAGGGATAGGGAAATTATGGGCTGACCACCTGTTTTTAGAAATAAACCTTTACTAGAACATGGCCACCTAATTCCTTTACCTATTCTCTCTGGCTGCTTTTTATAAGAGCACAGTTGTATAGCTGTGACCGAGACCATATGGCCTGTAAAGCCTAAAATATTTACTATCTGTCCCTTTAAGAAAAGTTTGTCAACTCTGGCTTTAAGAGTACATTTTCAGAGGGCCTACCTGCATAGCACTGTTAAGATGCTATGGAGGGAATAAAAACGACTATGACATAGTTACTGGTAATAACAACACTAAACTTATCTCTATAAATCATGAGTATTTTAAGTCTTAAAAAGGAACACTTTGCAGGTAACTCCTGCAAATTAAGAGAGCCTGAGATATTAGTATCAAAAACTCTCTACATTGTATAAACCATGTTGGATCCTGATTTCAAACAATTGAGAGACTCGAGGAGATGTGAACTCACTAAGCATTTGATGATAATAATTTTTAGGTATAAGAGTATAATGGTTAGATTGTTTTCTCTTTTAAAGAGATCTTGGGGTACCTGGGTGGCTCAGTCGGTTGAGCATTCAATTCTGTCAGTTTCGACTCAGGTCATAATCTCATGGGTCACGAGATCCAGCCCTGCGTTGGGCTCCACACTCAGCAGGGAGTCTGCTTGAAGATTCTCTCCCTCTACCTTTCTAGTGCTCTCTCTCTCTCTCTCAAATAAATAAAATCTATTAAAAAATAAAATTAAAAAATAAACAGATCTTATCTTTCAAGGATACTCCGTAACAATATAATGAAAGGATATGTGGGATCTGATCTGAAATAATCTGAGGAGAGGAGGTTATGGATGGAATATAGATAAAACAGCAGTAACCATGAGTTGATGAACGGGTAGATGCTGGGTTTCAAAGTACTACTATTCTCTCAATTTTTATGTCAAATTTTATGTTTGTATTTAAAACAAACACACCATCCATAGTCCTTTTGCAAGACAATAGTCAAAATTAAACTGGCCATTGTCTTTTTAAGAAACTGGTATGAGAGGCAGCAGAGATGTAAAGACCCAGAAAAAAACCCAAGAGGCTTCCCTCTAAAGAATCATTAATGGTAGGGGCGCTTGGGTGGCTCAGTCATTAAGCATCTGCCTTCGGCTCAGGCAGGTCATGATCCCAGGATTCTGGGATCGAGCCCTGCATTGACCCTGCATCGGGCTCCCTGCTCGGTGGGAAACCTGCTTCTCCCTCCCCAACTCCCTCTGCTTGTGTTCCCTCTCTTGCTGTCTCTCTCTGTCAAATAAATAATATCTTAGGAAAAAAAAAAAAAAGAATCATTAATGGCAATTAGATCCAGTGGTCACATACTGTCATCAGAGCCTAAATTAAGGTAATACTAAATGTGTTTCATATAGAGGAAAAAAAACCTCTGAACTTTTCTGAATTTTACCAGTGGCTGCTTTATCAAGGTTCCTATAGAACTGAAATGAATGACAAGAAGCATAATAGAAACATATAAGCTCTTTAAAATGTTAATAATATACACAAAAGAAAATATATCCAAACCAATCATCCAACTTAAAAACTACACTATTCTCAAAACTGATTATTTAACTGTGTACTTCTTTCTGATCCCATCCTCTGCCTCCACCTACCTCCACCAAGAAGAACCTTTATTCTCAAAATTATATTATCATTAGTTTGTTCTTATAGAAACATAGTTTTAACATAAATTCTTAAAATGATATATTGACTATTATACTAAATTTAGTATTCTGAATCTTGTTTTTGTTTTTAATCTGAACATTCCTGGATAATTCTTAGGAGTACAAGATTTCTAATTAAGGCTGATTGTGTAAAAAATAATAATAATAAATAATAATAATAATAAAGCTTACTGTGTAGCCCAGCTCCTGCCACTTTCTAAGTATGTGATATTGGGGAAATTATTTTTCCTCAAATTATTTCCCTCAGTTTCCTCTTTTTTTTTTTTTTAAAGATTTTATTTATGTATTTGACAGAGAGGAGAGAGATCACAAGTAGGCAGAGAGGCAGGCAGAGAGAGAGGGGGAAGCAGGCTCCCCACTGAGCAGAGAGCCCGATGAGGGGCTCGATCCCAAGACACTGAGATCATGACCTGAGCCGAAGGCAGAGGCTTTAACCCACTGAGCCACCCAGGCACCCCTCAGTTTCCTCTTCTATAAAAGTGGAATAATATCTGCCTCAAAGGTTGTTATGAGAATTAAAGCAAAATATATAAAAAACACAGTTCCTGGAATATAGCAGGTACTCATAAATGGTAGCTTTTATTGGTTGATATTAGGTATGATTTGTAAAGACTTGGCAAACTAAATCCTTTTACTTAATGGAAAAATAAGTATCTTGCTATCAAGTGTTTCCTTTATATTACGCCCTTAGACTCCTCAGCAACAAGTCAGTCTGTGAATGGACAATTTCCACAGCTACCACCAGAAGTAATTCTGATAGCATCTGATCCTTTCACTTTGCACACATGCTTTTCAGAGGTGACTTATGTCATATCAACTCTGTTCACTAGGAAATAGTCTGAATCCACCAAACTGTTTTTTCCAGGTAACTGAAAAGCTGACATGGTCAATTCTGATGAGATCAGATTTCGTGTTTGCATTCAGGGATGCAGGATTCTAGTACTCTGCCTTCCTAAAACTGAAGCTTCCATGATCTCCTCAAACTTTCCCGACTATGTGCATTCCCATCTCCAGACATGGGAAGGCAGAGAGAACCTGCAGCAATGAAGAATGCTAGCCCTGGAATCAGGCCAACCTGGGCTTGGGCCCTGGTTCTACTGCTTATTAACTATCTGATGCTGGACAAGTACTAAACCTCTCTGATGCCAGTTTCTTGTGAGTAAAGTGAAGATAACACTAATACTTATCTTCTAAGGTAACTAAAGTCCTGCCTGTGGCCCTAAGATAGTTCTAATGGAGATGACTGATCTAATATTAATTCCTTGAACTTTTTTCTTTCTCAAAATGCTCTAGATGCCTGAATTAAAAAGTGTGACTAGATCATGAAGTGAGAGAACTTCTCTAAAGTGGTTTTTAGCTGATAATACTCTTTAAACACATAATGCTTTGGGTATTAACTCAGGTGTTAATAAGAGCTATTTTACTTTTCAAGGAAAGAATAAGCACATCTGGCAGAAGAAAACTGTTAAAGAAATCCTGAGGTCTGGCTCTTTAGCAGCAAGGCACAACAAGCAGGGGTAACTGAAGCAAAGACAAAGTCAATGTTAAGAGGGATAAGATGAGAAGAGTGAAGGCACTGAGGACTCAAGCAGACCCAGACTGCAGTCAGACTGCCATTTCATATGCCAAATCACACAACAACTTTATTATTGTATCACAGTGGGGCAGATATAAGGAAATGTTCCACAGAAAGGTTGAACAAAAGTTGTCAGAAGACAACCAAGATCCAAGGGGAGGGGAGGGAAGAGGCACACTGCTGCTACATTATTAATACAAGAGAAGAAGGGCTACATGCAGTGCAACTTAAGTCTGGGGTGAAAGTACCAGTCTAAGAGTTCATCCAGTAGCTATGTCAATAGGCATTCAAATAAGACGGTGGCCATTCCAGAAAATGCCAAACAGTTCTGGAGTCAAGTTATCAAAGAGGAATCTACTAAATAGCAAACCACTTGGGCATCTGGCTCCTGCTGATTCCTGCACCAGCCCACGACCTTCTCCTACCATCACCAATAGCAATAAATTCTTTATCCTTTCTCCTTGATGCCCACCCCTCCCTTAATTCTGCTTGGATTCCAATACTTTTCCCCCATATCAGTGCCACCTTTTTTCACACCAATTAGATCTTTCTACAAAATCAGCACTCCTGTTCAAGAAATAAAAGCTTTGACAGTATTCACACAAGGAGGTTACTGTCTCAGGCTGCATAAATCTGGAAATTTCGTGCAAACTGATGGATGGATAGAAAAAACCCGGAAAGCACCCTGGAAGCAAAAGGCAAATCATTTATAAAGAACTTATATAAATGACTAAGAACCCAAAAGATACTTGGGGAAAGTTGAGAGAACAATTCTTCAAAGAAGAAAGACAAATTGGCTTTTTTAAAAAAGAAAAAGTTTCAAAGTACTACTAATCAAAGAAATATATAGTGAAATGCCATTATTTATCTATCAAATATGCCAAGATCTGTAAAAAAGAAAAAAATAATATTCCTCAGTATTTGGAATGGTGTTGTGAACAGAACAGTCTCATATGCTAGTAGTGAGAACTGAAATGACTGAAATCTTTCTAGAAAGCAATCTTAAAACTTTATAGATATAATCCAGTAATTCCACTTTTAGTAATCCTAGTTTAAAGAAATAACTCTAAACAGAAATTCAGACAATTTATATATTACAAAGCTTATGCCACTGGCATGCTCACTTTCTTTATTAAAAGATTTTATTTTTTAAGTAATCTCTACACCCAATGCAGGGCTTCAACTCATAACCCCAAGATCAAGAGTCACATGCTCCACTGACTGAGCCAGCCAGGCACCCCAAGGCTCATGCTATTTTAGATGTTTATCTTTAACAGTTAAAAAAAAAAAAAAAAAAAAAAGGTAAAAAAACCTTTAGGTTTTTTGATATTAGGAACACTTATAAGAATCTGCTCTTTTTCTTGCCAACCAAAAGTAATCCCTTCCACCTTTATAAGTGGTTAGTGCCTCTATTTTAGTTCTTCAGCTGATTTGTTATCATACTTAGCTATGCCCAAGTCTATTTGCTACACTGGACTGTAAATTCCCTGAGTATAAATCTGAGGTCCCAGTTGGCTCTCTCATATCCCTTTACTACCTCTTGAGCACCCCTAGTACCTAGCACAACACTTCACTAAATAATTTAGTAGAACACAAAAATTTCTGTTAAGTTGAATCACTGTACAAAGCAAATTAATCAACAATTTCAAAGACAGTATAATTTTATACACATAAAGACATACAAATAACATAAAAGACATAAATACCAAATTTAAAGCTGACCTAATTCCACAAGATTATAAGAATATTAGATTCCTAATATAGAAGTATTAGACCGCAACAGTCAAAATCTACAGCCTTGTCCCTTTGACTCCTCCTTCCTGCCTGGAACACAGATGTGAGGTTTAGAGATTTAAAAAAAGCCACCTTGAAACCATGACTCAAGAAACTACAAGTCAAGGATTGTAGAGCCAAAAGAGAAAAGCCTAAGTTCTCATTAACATCACTGAGCTACTGCCTCATTTTAGATACCTTGTTATGTGAAAAAAAAGAAACCCTACATATTAAACCCATTGTTAATGGTGTTTTCTGTTACCGTGATTTATAGAATTTTGTGACAGGTATCAATAGGGTTTTTTGTTACTTGTTCTGACTTATAAACAATGCCTATCCATCTACTTGGTTACAGTGACTAGACCACAGGTGGACACTTAAATCAAATAAAGCCTAATCAAAAGTCTTTCTCTAGAATGACTTATAGTTTCAGGAGAAAGAATTCCTTCTTTCCATTAAAGGCTAAAAGTCTACAGCTGCGGGCAGACATCTTGTTCGTTCTTGAAAAGACCTATATATTGAATACAGACAAGTAGAGTCAAGAGATGGAGGAGAGACATCGTCTGAACCCCTAGATCCAGCTCTGTCTGAAACCTACACCAGACTTCCCAATTACATGCAGACTAACTTGTTTTTTGCTTAAGGTTACTTGAATTATATTTCTAACACTTACATCCCAAAGAGTCCTATACACTACAGTGAAGTAAACACACAAAAAATTCTTTTACAGTTGAAAAAAACTCTACTCCGTATTAACCAACATATTTCAAGTTAATTTGTCGTTCTACAATTGCCTACTATTTCCTTTCATACTGCCCATACTACAACCACACTCAATCATTTATTCTTTCCTGTATACTGTTCGTATTTTTCTATTTATGTGATTTTGCCTTTTACATTAATGCCCTTCCATCTTAATCTCTAATCGCATTTCCTCTGAAACGCCAGAGACTATATGTCCATTAGTAATTCTAACCTTGTGTTACAGTTATTCTTGTGCATGCCTTTTCTGCCCAACTGCACTATAATCTCAGTATGTTTGGATTTGTGTCTCTCCCCACAGGCCTCTGTCTCCAAAATCCATGTTATTTTTACTAAGCCTATGCTATTTCCCAATTGTTAACACCTCAATAGTTAGGTGTCAATAGGAATATAGCTAATCTAATCCTCCTAGGTACAACAAAAGCCATATTAACACAAGTCAGAAGACTAAGTGGGGCACAAACTAGAGTCAGGTAGATAAATTCAGGTATATAAAACAGAAATAGTCAAACTTTGTCTAATTAAAAAATTTTTTTCATTAGAGATTTTCAGATTTTATGATTTTTGCTGAGTCACCCAAGTCAAGCCTATTCTAGGCCTCAGTCCTTCTCTATTAGCTGTCAGGCAAGTCTGTCTATAGCAAGGACTCTCACCTCCATTCACCCACTTACCCACTATTATTTTTCCGGGAGATATCCATGAAGAGAAAATCCACTCTTGACAGTATCCTGACTCTAAGCCACACCCCTGTATCTAGGCCCAAAGTGTACACAGCCAATGCCTTCAGCTTCCCTAACTCTTCTACAATCTATTTCTCACTAGCTTATTATTCTTACCACCTTACCACTTCCTTGCCTTTCATCTTCCCCTTAGCCCTACCTGGCTGATGGCTTATCCTTTATGTATTGGCACACAAACACAGACTTCAGAAAGACTACACAGGCAGGAATAATATTCAATAATAACAGCAGCTACCATTTATTGAACATTTATTGCATCCTAGACACAGGGCTAGGTACTTTATAAAGTGTCTCTGATTTTTTTTTTTTTTAAGATTTTATTTATTTATTTGAGAGGGAGAATGAGTGAGAGAGAGAGCATGGGGGAGGGCAGAGAGAGAGTGAGAAGCAGGCTCCCCGCTGAGCAAGGAGCCCACTACAGGGCTCGATCCTGGGACTACTGGATCATGACCTAAGCTGAAGGCAGACACTTAACTGACTGGCCACCCAGGTGCCCCTAAAGTGTTTCTGATTCTCATGATAATCCTAATGATGTCAAACTAATTTTACAAACAAGGCATCTGATCCTCAAAAAGGTAAGGTCATTTGTCAAATATTATCCAGCTGACAAGTATTACAGCTGAAATTTAAATTCAGATCTGTCTAGTTCCAAAGCCCATGTTTCTCCCATTCTATCATACTGCCAAAAATAAAATGTTGGCTGTTTTCCCAGCCTCCACTCTTGTCCCCCACCCCCACAATCTATACGTACAACAGAGTGATCCTTTGCTCAAATATTCTTTCTTTGCTCAAATCCCTCCAATGGTCCCCCCCCCCCTCCTTTGCTCAGAGTAAAAGCTAAAATCCTTACTATGGCCTAAGAATCCTATCCGATCTGTCCACTTGTCTCCTCCCTGATTACCTCTCTAATCTCATTGTTTATCTTTCCCTCTTACTTTCCCCCTTACTTCACTCCAGCCACATAGGCTTGTCATTCCTCATACACACCAAGGCTGTTCACAATCAAAGGTCTTTGCACTTACTGTTCCCTCTGCCTGTAACACACTCTCCTCTCCGCCTTGAAATCCCACTTCCTTTAGGTCTCTGCTCGGATGTCACCTTCTCAATGGGACCTTCCCTGACTACCTATTCTAAATTGCTAACTCCTGACCTCAGCACTCCCTAACCTCCTCTTCCTCCAATTTCTTTTCTTCTCCAAAATACTTATCACCACTTCACATACTGTATGTTTATTTATTTACTGTCAATATCCCATTGCTAGAATATATACCCCATGAGGACAGGAGCTTTGTATATTTTATTCATAGTATTTGGGATATAGCAGTTATTTATTAATTACTGAACGAGTAAATGGAGAGCTTCAGTCTTCCTAAATGTTTGAATAAAAATGGTCTCAAACACATTTTCCAGAAAGCAAATACAAAGGCAACCTGCCTTTGTCCTAGTCTAGATTAATTTACAAATCTTCTCCCCTCAAACAATGCATTTAAAGAACACTCACTCCCTCTAATTTTCCATCCTTGTGTAGCCATGTCATTGAGCAACAAACTGAGCAGACTCAGCCAACTTACCCAGCGTGTAGTATTATGATCAAATAAAACTTACAGCAAAGTTAATCGGACACATATTTAATGATATGCATAATTGTTATTGTGCTGCATGGTAACTAGGCATAAATGGTAGACACTTCATGTAAATGACTCTAATTACTACTTCTTTTACACAGCCAAACCAAGCATGTCTAGGATCAGATTTGGGGGAAAACAGGAAGGAAGGGAGAACTGGATACTTAACTCTGGGAGGTAAATCCTCTCTCTTATTCTACCCCCTTAGGCATTTGGGCTAACAGTCTCTCAGTCTGGTTTGCGTGTTTTCAAGAGTAACTCTTTCCCTTCCATAGCAGGAGAGGCTCCCTTTTACCAAAAACTAGGCTGAGGGCTTGGTCTCTGATTCCAGTCATAAAATGTGAGGGGAATCAGAACAATCACTACTATCTCTGGCAAGGAAGACAGGGAGGAAAGCTGGTGGAAAAAAAACAAAGACAGTAAACGTATTTAGGACCTACGATATGGCAGGCACAGGGCACACTAGGAGGTGCTTTACGTAATTCCTCTACTTCCCCACCCCACCTATAGCCCCAAACTCTGCTCCTAGGACACAGGAATAAAGCAAAGAGTGGGGCAGTTCCAGTGGGGACTCCCTGCTCCAAATTCTCTTATAGGGTCATAGAGAGTAATTTAGTTTAGCAAGTTAACATTATTAGGAAGATTAAGTGGAAGCTGTTTAGTGGCTGTTTCCCTTGCTTCCTATCTTATTTAACCTATAGGAAGATAAAGGGCCCCCTACTTTCCCGTGGATTTATCCAAACCTATCCAGCCTTTCCAGCCCAGGCTAAACCCACCCTCTCCAAGACATCATCCTTATTATTCACTGCAGCTCTCCTTTTTCCTATTGAACTTACTGTCAGAATCATTCATTTGGGTACATTACCATTGACTTTGTGTCATCTTGTTAATTAATTTCTTAGGTTAATGCTTATCTCCCCAATGAGACTGCAAGCTCCTTCATGGCAGAAATTCTGTCTTAAATTTCTTTAGTAACCCACATAAGTTCTAGCACCATTAAGAAAAGAAAAATGTTCCATAAGTATCTGGATGAATTAACGTTGAGGAGGAAGGCAATAGGTGATAGAAAGGAATCAAATTTCCCATTCTAGGTAGACAAGTTGGTTTTGAAATTTATAGTATTCTAGATTTGTCTTTATTATACTCCTGAACTAATTTTTTAAATAAATTTCCCTATGAAAAAGAAAGTGTTGGGGCACCTGGGAGGCTTAGTCAGTTGGGTGTCCGACTCTTGGTTTTGGCTCAGGTCATGATCTCATGGGTCATGGGATCAAGCCCTAAGTTGGGCTCTGAGCTCATTGCAGAGTCTGCTTTCCCTCTGCCCCTCCCACTGATCTCAGGCGAGCACCTGCTCTCTAAAATAAATAAATAAATATTAAAAAAAAAAATAAAAAAGAATAAGAAAGCGTTACTGTCATTTAGGATATAGCAGACATCTTTGCATGGAGGTCTGAGACATCTGGATCAGAGCCATAAGACATACAGTGCAGAGAACATACAGGCTTCCAAGACTATCAGAAAACATATATATATATAGATAGATAGATAGATAGATAGATATCTATATATCTCTAAATCTATATAGAGATATATAGATATCTATATCTATATATCTCTATATCTATATCTATATCTATATCTGAAAGAGTCCTCAAGACTAGAGTGTAAATCCCATTGAGCAGCATTAGACAGGGTCACTGACCCTTGTTCCAGTGGAATAAAGAGAACCTGAAAGGCTTTCCCTGAATGAATGACAGTGCAAGTCTCAGTCTCCTTTGCCCACCTGATGGTGTCAGCTTCTCAACAAGTTCAATAAGAAAACCTGGTTCTGGTGGTATAAGTCTGCATTTGGTTTCAGAATACTCAGAAACCAGTCTGAGTCAATTTCAACAGCAAGTATTTGGGGCTGTGAGTTGCCCCACTACATCCTAGTAAGGAAAAACAGGCTAAAAGACAAGTATTATATAGCTGAAAGATGTCTTTGGACAGTAATGAATACCAAAACCTGCTGTTTAACCACAAACTATGAGAGTTCAGTCTCAGAGGTGTTAGCAGGAGCCACGTTATACTACCCCTTACCTAATAACTCTGATCAGAAGACGGTTATCTTTCCTAGAGCTCAAGGTACATTCATTCGGCTTCTCAAATTCATTAATTTTTGGACCTCAATGCTGTTGACTCATATAACTAATACCAGTTGGGTAAGCATGTTTGGTGAGATAGGCAAGATAGTTTCTTCCTTCTCTGGTCACCAAATGTCCATCCCCAGAATTCTTTCAGTCACTGGAATTCTCTGCTAAAAAAATCAGACCTAAAGAGCTATGTCAAATTAAAATCGCATCTAGAACCCTAGTCCTTCAGTGTTCTTCTACTAAAAAGAGATGATGGCCAGATTTAGGTCTTCAACTTTCACTGTATTTAAAAGATAACCATACTATTAAAATGATGCTTAAAAATGATGACAAAAAAAAAAATGACAAAATCTCTGACCTAGTAATTCTACTATTGAGACTAGTAACAGCAGCTAAAAATCCTTAAGTATTTACTCTGTGCTAGGCACGGTGCTATGCACTTTCCTTAAAATATATCATTTAATCTCACAAAAATCAAATAAGGTCATTACTATTAATTGGCCAGCTGCATAAAGGGAAGCTAGGAAATTAGCATAAAATCACACACTGGTAAGTGACAAAGATGTGATTTAACCTCAAACTGACTAGACTCCAGAGCCCATCTTTTTTACTATCACCTAAACTAGTATTACATGTATCCTTGGCAAATAACCACAAAATACAACAACTTTATGCATAAAAGGCTCAATGACATATAAGTATAATATGGCAAGCTGAAACATGCTAAATACACAACAGCTAAGTAAGTGGAAGCAATTCAGATTACAGAATACTATGTAAGCATTAAAAATATTTTTACACATATCTTTAGTGAATGGGGGAAATTTTATGCTATTAGTAGAAAAAACAAAATACAAAATTTTACAGATAGTAAGATCTCAACTATGTAAAAAAAATATATCTGTCCATGGAAAGATCTAAATTTACTGCTAAATTTAAAAAAAGCATATTGTAGAATGATATATATACTATAATGTGGTCTCATGTAAGTACTTAGTGTCTGACTCATTTTAAGTAGTCAATAAATATAAGCAATTATTATTACAATGAACATGATTACTTAATAATCAGAAAAACCAACAAATTTATTTAAATTATAAGCTTAGGTAGTACCTTATATAATAAATAAAAAGAATGTAACTTCAGAAAAATTAAATACCATGTGCCTTTCTTCCTGGAAATCTTAACCTATAAAATACCTTACAATTATACAATTTCAGATTAAATACTTCTAAGTTATGGGAATCAAGTAGGACTGAGATATGCAACACCTGCAATCATCTAAGTATGGTTATATTCAACACGATGGACCACAGAGACCTGAGCTGATACTAACATATTTAGAAATATACAGAAAGGCAAGATTAGGGGTGGTAATTCACGGGTTGTGATGAACAAGCAGATTCTCTTGGTCAATAACTCACACTGCACCAAAATCAAGGTTTTTGATATTCTCTTCAAAAAGTAACCAATAGTCTTTGATGCAACAGAGAATACAGGACATGAACTGAAATTAGGGATATTTCTTAGCTGCAGTTTTAACATAGAACTTTTACACACAAAACCCCACAAGGGACTTATCTTGAATAAAAAATGAGTAACCCTTTTAACACTATATGTCAACTATACTTCAATTTTGAAAAAAATGGGCAACTCTAGAACTTATTTCCTTAAGTTCCATAGGAGTCTCAATATTTGAATATATAAGATGAAACACAGGGTCCATAGCATCGCACTGATTTTTGGCCTACATATACCAAAGAATAAATTGAAACACTGAAAGATGAAAGATTTTTCCCTTCCCTTTCTCCTGAGTATGTGCAACAAAATAGCATACCTGCCAAAGTAATAAAAAACATGAAAAGTAGAGGTGCCTGGGTGGCTCAGTGGGTTAAGCCTCTGCCTTTGGCTCAGGTCATGATCTCAGTGTCCTGGGACTGAGCCCCGCATCAGGCTCTCTGCTCAGCAGGGAGCCTGCTTCCCCCTCTCTCTGCCTGCCTCTCTGCCTACTTGTGATCTCTCTCTCTCTCTCTGTCAAATAAATTAATAAAATCTTAAAAAAAAAAAAAAAAAAAACATGAAAAGTATGGAGAATTAAGTAGATAGGAGAAAGAAAAATAAACCAACCAACCCAACAACTTTAACTTTGAGGAAGAGTGGTCTGTTTTTCCTGAACTGCACTGTACAGGATTACAAAACTACCATGCGAAGAAAAGAGTTTGATAAATCCTGATTAAGTTTTACCTGTGTCTTGCCCTATCAGCCCATTGCAGTACATGGCATGTCGTTCAATCTTTGTGGGTGGGAAGCCTTGGTCACATAGCGGGCAGGAGACCTGGGTACTGGATGAGACTGTAGAAATAGGTATTTCCTTCTCAGCATTTCCCCTGTTACCAACCTGAAGAAAATAATAAATGGCAACTGTAATACCTTTACCTTATAAAATATCTTTTCCCTCAAAAAACTGCAAGAGATTCCATCCCATATTTCATTTACTTTCAAAGAGACAATACTGAGGCGCCTGGGTGGCTCAGTAGGTTAAGCCTCCGACTCTTGATTTCAGCTCAAGTCATGATCTCAGGGTCGTGACATTGAGCCCACATCAGGCGCCGCGCTGGGCATGAAACCTGGTTAAGATTCTCTCTCTCTGCCCTGCCCTGCCCAGCCCTGATCCATCCCCACGACATTCTCTCTTTCTCTTGAAAAAAAAGGAAAAAGAGAGAGAGAATACCAGCTTGCCAAATTCAGATCCAAAGATTGGGAGATACGCTAATATACTTAATAGTTATTCAGAACCTGCATACTAAATACTAAACACTCTGCATGTAATACTCATTTAATCCTCACAGTAATCTTACAAAGGTATTAACATAACCTTTCTTACACATGAAGAAAGCATTGTCCAAAACAGTAAAGAAACTTGCCCAAAGTTACAGAACAAATAGGAGGCAGAGCTGAAATTCAAATCAAGGACTATTTAGCTCCAAAACCTGAGGGCATTCCTCTCTATCAAGCTCTTAGGTCAGTATACTATGTTTGCTGTGTTTCAAACAATCTACATATCAACAGCATCTCAAAGAAACTTTTTCAATTTCATAAAAGAACTGTGAGCATTCCAAGTGACTTCAGACATAAGGAGTTAGGAAACAAAAGAGTTCTAAGCAAAAGCAGCACAACTACAATTTAAGACCTAGACCTCAGCTTAGACCAGTAAGACATACCACCTCTTCCGTTTTATCTGTGACTTTTGGATTAAAAGAGAAAACAGAACAGAACTAAGACCCAAATTTTTAAGCAGACTCAAATAAAAGTTCTTAAGACAGAACTTTTGCAGAAGCCATTCTTATACCTTCTCTCTCTCATTCTTCTCAGTGTTTTATAATCACCATTTTTCCTACAGTTCCCAGTGTCTGAGAGGCAGTTTTATTTTACCTTTACAGGTCAGAGCCAAGAACTCTGCAGTGATTAATTCAACAGTATGCGTGAGCACTGCAGCACTACTGCCTAACACTTGCTTCAAAGGACAGCATGTCCTAACCAATCAATGTGAAACGGTCCCGCATAGCCACTGCTTCCATTTAAGAGCAAAGAACACCTGGGCTGTTATTATGGCTTACTATGAGGAAAAAAATAAACCCTCTTCTGGTACAAGATCAAAACAAGACCAAAACTGCAATGGGCAGATAATTTGAGCTCTGAAGCAACTGGAGTTTTTTTTTTTGGTTTAGGCCATCCCTAAAATCTACTGCGTGTGAATGTGATCCAACAGAGGGAAACAGGCCATCTAAATACCAAGTCGAACAGTTTCTACAACTGCCAGAAAATGTCACTTTCAACCCACCTGCCTTTTACTTAAAAAGACATACTCTGAAAAGGGAAAAAAAAAAAAGAAAGACGAAATAGGAACTAACAGTGATTGAGTTCATTTTCTATACCAGAGTTGGCCAAGCATTTTCTATAACCCATCGCTCACAACAATCCAACTGGCAGAGGGATCACTAGGTCTAGTATTACAGAAGAGGAAACTGATGTTTGTTTGAAAGGTAAAGTAACCTGCTAATCACAAAGTTAGTAAGTGTACAATCTAGACTTGAACCCAAGATTCTGCGGCATCAAAACTTTAGTACTTCTATACTACCAAATTGTGGCAAAAGCAAAAAAAAGCATCCTTTCTACTTTGTTGCTGACCCTGCCAGACATTGGGAGACTATCTGATTCTATTATCCTTCTCTAGAAGGTGGAGAGACCCAAGTGTGTCTGGAAGTTCTAGGTGTTATTTATTCCAAGCTTAGTCACTCAGCTTCTCACAAACCCCGGTTCTTCTGTTCATAAATCTTATAAGGAAAAGTCGTCCTGTGCATGCGAAGCCATTTGAACAGAGGGGAGAAAAATCAATATACCCTAAAATTTGCAAGTAGTCTTGAGTTACTGAAAGTTAATGGCAATTGAGCAGTTACTTGGCATTCTAAAGTTTACTAAGCACAGAAATGTTATATGACATGAATGTCACTGGTGCCCAGCACTATACTCCTTTGTATTCATCACCAGCTCTATAAAATGCACAGAATGTACCTTCAACTATTAATGTATTCAAGAGGAAGTAGTCTATTATTGTCTTATTGTGAATACAAGACCACTTCCAATCACATTCATAGACAACCCAGAGGTTTCTGAACATTTTTATATAAAGTAAGATTTTTTTTCAGCACCATTTAAAAGTTCTATTTAAATATTAACTACAATAGAAGGACTTCAAGAGGAAAAAATATAAGCGAAGAAGATTTTATTAGGACTATGCAGTCAGGGATTCAGTCTCTGAAGAGCTGCTTCTACTTCTTTTAAAATATTATACAGTCATTTCTCAAAAGAGATACTTGGATACAGAATCTTGATCTCTTAAAGGTTGGTCCTTACCTTCTGGCCTCAAAAGAAACCTCACCTCAAGAAATGAACCGGGTGAAAATAAAAGTATGTCCTACAAATCACCAGCCCTGTACCTCCCCCACCCAGTTTATGTGCAGTTTAGAGAGCTCTTTAGATCTTTCCCCTCTTTCCACAGGACTCAACACAGTTTACTTAAAAACCACTGACTAAACCAACTGTTTGATTCTGAATAACTTCTAGTAACTTTTTTGAGAAAAGAGTATCTCCAACCAAGGGATTATCTCAGGCAAGATATTCAGAAAATATTATTTTTGAAAGAAGCTGACCACTGCAGGAAATCAAATCAAGAAGGATTACAGTTCTGCCATGCTATTCCAAATAACTCAAATACTGTTGAGCAATTCTCTGTCATTAATAAGCTAATATCACTGAACAGCCACAATATATTACAAAGCAGTAAAATAATAACTGGTTCCACACGCATACTTCTACTTGTGCCAAATCTCTGCTATGCGTTTCATATTCTCTATCTAATTTAATCTTCAAAGTAACCCAGTAAAATAGGTTATTTTTTGTCTCCATTTTACATATGAAGAACTGAAATTCAGTAAAGCATTCCTCTTCTCTGCTTCCCTAATGCCCTAGGTATCTCTGTCATTATATTTGTCAGACCACATTATAATTATCTATGTGTCTGTCTCCTTCCTTACCAGGACCCTTTGAGGGCAGAGACTGTTTTGTTGTTGTTGTTGATCTTTATACCTCAAAAGTCTAAAATGAACTGGCATACCGTACATAAACTATAATATCTTTCAAATATATGAAATGAATAAAACAATTAATTAATTTGCCCAAGGTCACAAAATTAAGTGATAGGGTTGGGATTCTTCTAATTCCAGTGCTCAAGCTCCTTGCACTACACCATACCACCATCCAATAAACAAGAAATTTTAGGACAATTGACCCTACACACAGACTCCAAAATCAAGAGTCCACACCCATTATGATATTATCTTTCTGCTCATAAAATATTCAGATTCTACTTTTCTAATAAGTGACATGTAACTAAGTAAGTGGTGATTACTCAGTAACTTAAAAACTATAGTATCTCTAACATCTTTTAATGGAAACAGAATTCTATTTACAGACATCCACAGATACCAGCAAACAGCAACACTGAAAAGAGGACATTCAATGTTAGAAAGGCCATATAATTCCATCCCTTTGATGTGTAGTGGTACAGACATATACACTATAAATTCTATATGGGGTTCATTCTCTTTGCCCCAAACAAAGAACAGTCTCTTTTGCAGTCATGGATGGGTAAGAAATCAGTCTTGATTAACAAAAGGATTGTAGGGCTTCTTCTGTAGTTAAGATGACTATGTCAATAACACTCTGTTCCCCATCCCCATTTAGAAGATTCTGGTCCCTCCCTGGAAGCCATTTTAACATTATCTAGCAGGATCTGTCCACAGTCAGTCTGTTGCAGGGAGTGTCACCATCTTCCCTACCACCACTGGCATCAGGGAATCTTGGTCTGTCAGTTGTGACAGATCAGGTTCCAAGGAACCAAGCAGTGTGCATGATTCATGAAAGCAGAATTTCTACCCAGCTACCTGCATGCAGACACTAGGGAAGGGATCTATCTTCTATTGTAAAACTGTTTTAAAAAACTTGGGAATATAAAAAGGAATAAGAGAATGAAACCTCTATTTTTAAATGCTCAGGGTAAGATAACATACACAAATGTAACCAAAATATTTATTTCCATAGAAAAATTTGTTTAATTCTCAGGCTACTTTTCAGAACAACAAATTTTAAAGATTCTGAATTCTTTTTTAGAATTCTTGGTAAACTATTTTGTAAGACTCAATATGATAAATATATACTGAGAATCTCAATAAGAGGTATGAACTTCTATCAACCACCTTTATGGATGATGCCAGATAAGTGAAACTGGAAAGGTAAAAAAGCCAATAAAAATCTGCTTATTTTTTTCATGCTGCTATCCTGACTTTGCATTTCTGATACCATGTAGAAGTTAGAGCTGAAAGTTATGTATAATATAAATATAGTGACTTTTTCTAAGACTGTTCATATATTATCAGTAATATAACAGAAAATATCCCAGACTTTGGAGATAAATCAATGCTCAAATTCTAGTTCTACCATTATTAGCATTTTGAGTATGAGTGAATGACAAAAATCCTAAGCCTCTGTTTCCCCCACCTGTAACAGAAACAATAAAGCATACTGAAATCAAGAAATGGTAAGTACTCCTACTTTTTAGAAACAGTGCTCAACTGAACTTAACTGTAGGGCTGAACTTAACTGTAAGAATCTCTGACATAAGCATCTCCAAAACTACAACCTTCCGTCACCTAAATCTTTTCACCCAAGGTCAGTGTTGCATCAGAGAGAGGAATATCAGTAGAAAGAAAACACTAAGAAAAGTTATAGAGAATATTCACCTCCTTATCTGCCATTATTATTCTTACTTCATCCAGGATCTCTCTGCTACCTGGAGAGACTTCTTTTTCCAGGTCAAACGTTTCAGTAGAACTTAGCTGTGTCTCTGTAATTTATAAAATTAAAAAGTCATTAATTTTCATTTTGTATTTTCATAGTTAAAAAAACAAATACCTAGTCCCCCGAAAGTTTAGTGTTTAATACTGCAGTGGTAATACAGATCTAGTTTGATTCTTCTTAAAGCTTTACTAAGGTATAATTTATATACAAAACAATTCATCAATTTTTAGTATACAGTTTGATGAGTTTGGGCAAATGTATATAATTTATACATGGTAACTTTTATTTTTTTAGAGATACCCATATACGGTATCATTTATACCACATAACAATCACAATCAAGATATAAAACATTTCTGGGGTGTCTGGGTGGCTCAGTCAGTTAAGACACCTGACTCTTGATTTCAACTCAAGTCATGATCTCAGGGTGCTGGGTGCTGGGTATGGAATCTGCTTAAGATTCTCTCCATTTCCCTCTGCCCCTCCTCCCAACCCCCCTTTAAAAAAAAAGATATAAAACATTTCTAAGAACCCCCCAAAATTCTTATGTATCCCTTTGGAGTGAATTCCCCATTGCTTGGCTCTTTGCAATGACCAATCTATTTTACGTCCCTACAGTTTTCCCTTTTCCACAATGTCACATAAATGAAATCATAGAGTGTGCCATCTTTTGTGTCTGACTTCTTTCATTTAGTATAATGTGTTTGAAAAGCAACCATGCTGTTACATATCAACAGTTCATTCTTTTTTTTTTTTTTTTTTAAGATTTTATTTATTTTATTTGACAGAGAGAGAGAGATCACAAGTAGGCAGAGAGGCAGGCAGAGAGAGAGGGGGAAGCAGGCTCCCCGCTGAGCAGAGAGCCCGATGCGGGGCTCAATCCCAGGACCCTGAGATCATGACCTGAGCCGAAGGCAGAGGCTTTAACCCACTGACCCACCCAGGCGCCCCCATTTTTTTTTTTTTAACAGTTCATTCTTTTTTACTGCTGAGTAGTAGTATTCCACTGTATGGACATATCACAATTTGTCCATTCATCAGTTAATCCATCTGGCTTCTTTTCAGCATAATTCTGGTTTTAGAGTATACTTATTTTGACAGAAAACAAAAATGTGCCAATGTTAGTTCTAAAGTTCTAAAGATGATTAGAGAAGACAAAAAATTGGGAGAAGAAATAGAAAATATATCCTAAACAAAGATACGCCTTTCTTTAATACATTCTTTAGGCAGCATCTATTCATTCAACATTAACTCAATAAATATTTATGAACAAGTTCCAGGCACTATACAGACTACAAGCAATAAGGAGATGTAGGATGGTATCCCTCCTAGTCTAGTTCAGGAGTCAGCAAACTATAGCTCATGGCCCAAAGCCAGCCAACTTCCTGTTTTTGTAAATAAAAGTTTTATTGGAACACAGCCACATCCATTTTTCCCTGTATTCTATGGTTGCTTTTGTGCTAAAATGGCAGCACTAAGTAGTTTCAATGGCAGAGTTGAGTCGTTTAGCCCATAAAACCTAACATATCTACCTAGTCTTTTATAGAAAAAGTCTGCCAACTTCTGGTCTAGACACCTATCACTTAATATAACAAAAGAACAAGGGCGCCTGGGTGGCACAGTCAGTTCAGAGACTAACTCTTGGTTTCAGCTCAGGTTTTGATCCCAAGGTCATGGGATCGAGTCTCACACGCGGAGTCTGCTTGGCATTCTCCCCTCCTCTCCCTCTACCCCTCCCACTTGTGCTCACTCTTTAAAATATATAAATAAATCTTAAAAAAAAAAACAACAATAACTCTATGTCAAAGAAGGACAACAAATCTGGAAAAGAAACTTATCTCAGAATACAAATCCAGTTACGTTCTTTCTTATCCGCACTGTACATTTTACTGATACTTCTGTGCTTCACAAATACAATGAATGGCCTATGTTGGGCAAATAAAGTACCTATAAGAAACTGAGGTATCTTCTTAACATCAAAGAGGGATTAAATAAATTTCTAGTGTTAACTATATTTTCATACCTTATAATTTTTTGAAAAATGAATATACATGCTCACACACAGAGATTTTACCACCTTGGCAGAAAAAGACTTACAGTGCATAAACTTCAAAGTCGTCTTTGTCAGGAGCCCCTCTACTTGCTACAAGAGATGCTGCCCAATTCCTGAATCGTTTAATAAAACCAATTTAAAAAAAAAAACCTTTTTTGTCAAGTTTCCCTGAGAGATATTACCAAAAAAGACATTTAGCCTCTTAGAAAACAAGAGCTACTCATTGTCTTTACTACTGTAATAATAAAAAGTCTTTAATTAAACTTTCTGTGAATAGCTGAAATAGTCAACTATAAAGAAAAGAGAGCATTAGCTCCTTAGAAATAAGCAATACTAGGAGTATACACAAGGTGCGCATAAGGCTACAATCCTGCTTTTTCAACAAAGTGAGTAACTCTAAAAAGATGTTATAATTTTGAGTATCCCTGGAACTTTCAGAAATATAAGACAAAAAAAAAGAGATAAGATGGACTACTACACTCAATCTGCATTTCACCCTTTTAAGAACACACTGAAAACTCAAGTTTTCTGGAAAATTTAGATAGCATAGCTTTTAAATTATATATTTACAAAGAGATTCAGGAGTCTGGCTTCATGGAGATGTAGTTATACTTTCTCAGCAAAAGGAACAGTAATGTTATGGAAACCTTTTGCAATCTCATTTAGGAGTGGTTTTTGTCAGCAAACAGTTGGACTTAATTAGCAAGCCAATGACAGCAAGTCATGATCATAGAAGTTATCTAACCTGAGTCCTGAAGGCCCTGCTCTTCCCTCTCTTATCAACTAGGGCTTTCAAAATTACTGTATTCACAGGTTCCTCCTGCAAGATCCCTGGGCGACATCACATGCCATCATCCTAAACAGACTGAGTGACTTCCTAACAAGATGGCATAAGTCAGCAATCCAAGATGGGAGGGCAAGCTGTGGGAGTTGTAAAGTTTTCTTTTCACAAAGACAGCACAGCATTCCTGAGTGCTTCTGCCAAAATCAGAGCCCTTGGTAGTGAGGTCTCTTAGTGGGTATCATTAGGCAGTAATTCAAATACATTTTATATGAATAAAAAAACCCACTTACAACAGAAAGCAACATAATTAAACTTAAAAATAAGTAAAGAAAGGCCTTTTATGATATGCTGCCAAATGTTTATAAATGTTTATAGGTCTTTCCTAGAATAATGTGTAAACTAGGTTATTGACAGAATTGGCCTCACTTTTAAGAGAAGCAAAAAAAGAAAATATAAGCTAAAACAAATTCCTTAAAAAGTAGTGGTTCATATCACAAAATAATTCTTCATATTATACAATGATTCAACTCAAGAGTTCCCTTAGATAATGGGTATCTTAGTTTATTTAAAATTATTTTGTGTGGGGGCGCCTGGGTGTGGCTCAATCAGTTAAGTGTCTGCCTCTGGCTCAGGTCATGATCTCAGGATCCTGGGATCCAGCCCTGCACCAGGCTCCCTGCCCAGCCAGGAGTCCACTTCTCCCTCTCTCGGCCCCTCCCCTCACCCCTACTCAAGCACTCTCTCACTCTCTCTCTCAAATAAATAAATAAAATCTTTAAAAAAATAAAAATAAAAAAATAAAATAATTTTGTGGGGGCACCTGCGTGGCTCAGTTAAGTGTCTGATTTCGGCTCAGGTCATGATTTCAGGGTCGTGGGACTGAGCCCCAAGAGTCAAGCCCCACATCAAGCCCCTCATTGGGTTCTGCACTCAGCAGAGTCTGCCTGACATTCTTTCCCTTGTCCTCCCCCCTCTCAAATAAATAAATCTTTTTTTTTAATATTTTATTTATTTATTTGACAGAGAGAGAGAGAGACAGCGAGAGCAGGAACACAAGCAGGGGGAATGGCAGAGGGAGAAGCCGACTTCCAGCCCAGCAGGGAGCCCGATGTGGGGCTCAATCCCAGGAGACCTGAGCCAAAGGCAGACGCTAATGACTGAGCCACCCAGGTGCCTCTCAAATAAATAAATCTTAAAATAAATAAAATCCCATTAGCAAAAAAAATTTTTTTATCTTAATAATTAAAAGCTTGTTATAATCAAAACAAAAAATTATTTTTTTTATGTCAAAATTTATTCATGTGCAACTCCAAATGAGATTCTCTTATACCTAAAGTAAGGTACACATGTCTTTCCATCTCTACAATTAACGAAAGGCAAAGACGGTACTTAACCAGGTTAAATGCCTTATCTGAGATTAAGAATAAGTCAGTGACATAACTGTGCACAAAATTCAATTTCTAGACTCCTTCTGCTATAAGAGTGAATGGCAATGTAAAACTAGAAAAAACTGCTTAATGACAGGCATATTTGAGGACAGCCCAATTTGGAGAACCCATAAACCAAAATATAGAGTCCTCCTGCCTCTGAATGTACAGTTAACTGCTATTCCTGATGCTTCGCTGCCATCTCTGAGGAGGCTGGTAAGCAAACGATGAAACAGAGCATATTAATTTCCAAACTAAAACATCTGAGAAAAGATTGAGAGTCAGAGCTAATGTCCGTTAAAAAAGTGTGTGTGTATGTATATGTATGTGTACATGTATATATATGGAGAAGATACATACACATACATCAATCACACATAAACCTCCTGAAAATGGGTTGGAAAAGCCAGAAAAATTAATAGGCACAAAAAGGTAGATAGCCAGGGATCAGAAATTCAGTAAGATCGTGGGTTGCTTACCAGGACACACAGTGATTTCCTCTGCAGAACTCTCTGGCATAAGGACTGAGCTTCTCTTACTGGTTAAAGCAGCAATGCTGAAAAAGAACCAAACCCCAAGTGAATCCCAGTATAACAAATCAAAACACAGGGCCAAAAGCAATGGTGAGTCATTTACAAAGCCACAGGTAATCTGATATCTGCAGTCCAATACCACAAAATCACAACAGGGAAGTAAGGAATTGGTAGTGAAAGCTCCAGGCCAGAAATGGGGAAAATAAACATGCTTACAACTCTGGTTCCAGTGAAATCACTGAATCAAAAGAATCCCCTTTCTGAGTCTTTACAAAGGAAAGTTGAAGGGTAAAGACTGAATACCCTAAAGACAAAAACTCCACTCCCATATAAGAATGTCAACAGGGGGTACCTACGTGGCTAAGTAGGTTAGGCATCTGACTCTTGGTTTCAGCTCAGGTCATGATCTCACATGAGTTGTGGGACTGAGCCCTGCATTGGACTCCCTGCTCACCGGGGAGTCTGTACTTAACGATTCTCTCCCTCTGCCCCTCGATCTGTGCACACACTCAAGTGTGCTCTTTCTCTCTCTCAAATACATAAATACATCTTTAGAGAGAGGAAAAAAAAAAAAAGAATGTCGGTGGTGTTTTATAGCCTCCATCTCAGCCTTCCGAAGGTTAGAGATTTGTAAACTCATAAGAGAAAATATGGAGATTCTCTTGACAATACACTCGCTTTCCCTCACCTTGCAGTTAAATTTCCTCTTTATCTCAAGATGTGGCTTTCCAAGCAACAAAAAGATACAATTCCAAATTGCCCTACAGCAAAACCTGCCCACACAAGTTAAATATCTCTTCTGAGAGTAACATAATTATGTACCGCTCCCATCATCCAACCTTCTAGTTTACCCTGCCTGTTCATGGAGTGCAATCTCTTCCTGACACAGGAACACATGGCTGAGAGATCTGAGCATCTGAGCTACCCCCTCCATGCTTCACAGAGCTTTATGACTAGTTTGATCAAGTATGCAAGAGCATGCTTAAAAAATAAAACCTCACATCAACCAAGAACCACAGAAAAGAGAGACTAACCATCACTGATTCATGAGAAATAACTAAATCCTGATAGGAAACGAGTGATTTCTCTTTCTAAATAAAACATCTCATAACATTTATTGTAAACCCAAGCCAGACACAGTTGACTCTGCATGTAACATTAGGGCTCTATTCAAAGGGTCCATCACAAAACAATTTGCTGACATTTATAAAATGGGCTAATCAATTTGAAGTCAAACCACACTGCCTGCAATTCCAACTCTCTCCTGGTGACAAAGCATATAATCATTTATTAAAACTACATCTGCTCTGCACAGGCTCACCACACAAAGCAGAGGGACCTGGAAGATGCAAAAGGCCTATTCCAGTTAAAACCACTTCCAAAATCATCTTAACAGCAGGAGAATCAAACCAAAACCATATTCTTCAACTCAGAAAGAAACACCTAGTACTATCAACTTAACCAAAACCCTAAGCAGCACCACCAAATTAGAGCAAATGGTAACTGGACCTCAACTTTCACATGAGAAGTGGCGGTCACTCAACACAAAATTAGTTCTTGAGTAATCCCCAAGGTCAACTACCAGATAAAATGGAAAATTAAAAACCCGATCCAGTTGATAAGTGCAGTTCGTAATCAATCAACCACTATATATTATTAAGTGAGAAGACCTAAGAAGGTAACCCCATCAAACAATAGGCAAGAATAATTGAGGAGGTAATGCAAATACAACAATTTAACGAAAAATAAGATACAACTAGATTAAAAGTGGCATAGGACAAGAAGTGAGGGTGACCCATGTTCTTTGTTACCTGAATAATATGAATAATAAAAAATATAAGTCTTAAGAGTAGACTTAAAAGATGTATATACAATTTGGACATGCAGATAAAATGAGCATAAGCAGAGGGAATCAAAGGGGAGAGGAGGACCAGAAGTACTGCAAAGAAACTAGTCTAGAGCCTTCAGATTGGCATAGGAAGCTAGGTTAAGAAAGCAGCAGAATGTAAACACTTTTAGGAATGGTAAAAATGGGATATGTGCCAAGATGGCTGGACTATACCAAAACAACAACAACACCTTCTAAGATCTCTTCCACTCTAATATTCCAGGCTTCTATGAAATACATATTTGAGAACTGGAAAATAATGATTTTTCTTAGTCTGTATTTATAAAGGAGCTAAAAGATCCCTGGCAAGCTGTCCCTGTACAGTCTCATTCATGTGCTTCATCTCTCTTACTCTGGCACCATCAGGGAATTCAGACCCTAACAACTTATAATCTTACCTTTGTGAGGCAGATACAGAGTTTCCTTCTTCAGAAGTTTCTTCAACAAATAGCCCTTGGGAAGACTGCAAAGAAATAGAACGTCCTAAATATACAGGCACAGATGAACTGGTTTCTCCCCTTTAAAAAAAAAACTTTTAATTGCTCAGCGTTATCACTCAGCAATTAGCAGTAAGAATAAAACATTTTACATAAGTCAGTAAGTTTCAGTAGAAAAGAAAATATCCTATGGAGTCAGAAGAGTGGGATTTACATCACAGGTGGATCACCCATTAACTCTGTAATCTAGGGTGTCACATCTCAATCTGTTTCCTCATCTTAAAACGGTTATTAGACTGCCTCACAGATTGTTATTGTGAGAATTTAAGAAGATAATATAGGTGATATACTTTGTAAAATGCAAGACACATAAATATTAATTGGTGAGTCAAATGAATCATGATTTCAAAAAAGCAACTATAAAGTTCTATTGCAGAAGGAGGAAGCACAGAGAAAAGCCCAGTTTTCAATGGAAATATTTAACTGGGGAAAACACTGCAATCTGTGAAAGAAGTCTCTCTGAACACAACCAAGCCATAACACAGAACATCCCAAAGGGAAGGTTATAAAGATTCCTTTTGCTACAAATCTGCCACTATGATTTTAGTATCTGGCTACAGGGATATCTTTTTAAAAATGTAACAAATAGGAACAGATTTTTTAAAAAGATTATTTTCTATGATTAATAGTAAAGTTGGTGCAAAGGTCAACTCATTAAATGTAGGTGCACAGAAAAAGTAACTACTGCTGCCTTAGGGAGACTTCGAAGAAGTACCGGAGCTGTGAGGCTTCTTCCAATAAATATAAAGCTACTAGCTTTAGTTTTCAGGGTCTCCTAACAGGATATAAATAACCTAAACAAGGTAGGCATCTCTGTACCACTCAGGCAAATGATAAAATATACTAAAAAACAGAAATAGCTGAGATGAGCCTTCATTCAAAGGAAAGATAAAGCTGTACAATGATCAGGAATGCAGTCATTATGAAAAACGAGGGTTGAACAAAACTGTCAAAAGGACTAAAATACAACAGCAATAAATATGTCACCTATTTGAACTCTGTAGTGATAAAAGTTTCATTACTGAAGTACCAAAAAAAGTAGATACTGACACCTAGTGTCCATTTAATAGATTTTACCACCTTAGAATAACTACAGTTGACTCAACTTGGTGGGCTTCAGAAGCAATCAAGGCAATGGTGAGTTATAAGATACCTTCATTTCTACCTTTCGCTAAAGCATATCTTTACCTTTCTTAGTGTTATTTTTTTAAATTACTGTACACCTATTAAGTGCCAAGTCTTTATAAAAATCACTTTATAATGCATTATCTCCTTCAATCCTCACAAGAACCTCTTGAGGCGGAAACTATTAAAATTTTTTTTGGTAATGAGGAAAGTGAAACTTTGACAGGTTAAATAATTTGTCCAAAATTACAGAGTTGGTCAAAACTGGAGCTGGGATCGGACTCCAAAATCCACGTTCCAACCACTACTGTTATGCTTACTCAAATAATCTTCTTACAACCATTTCAACATAGAATTCCAAGAATGTCTTCATTTCAATAAACCATTTTTAATTTCTAAACTTATACCTCAATGACAGCAATCTGAACATAAGGGTAAAGTCAGGTTCTTCCAGAGTATAAAAATAACATAGCAAAACAAGCAAACAAAATTTTATTAGAATATCCAAATATAATCAATTTGAACAGGGATGCATGATATGAATATAACTTAAACTAAGAAGCTGTGGCCCAATCGACATTGCATTCTGCCTAAAGAAATAAAATGTTAATGAAAAAGGGCTGATAATCTGCAATGAATCTAAAAAAGAAAAATTCAAAGTTTCAGAATCAAGCAGTGTCTTCAACACTGTAGCATGGGAAGTAAAAATAAACAGACATATCATCTGGTCACCAGAGAAATGTCCTCTATTATCATGTACTAGTAGCTTATCAGTCTTTCCACAGACTAGTTGAATCATCCCTTAAATATTACCATTTCCTGATTACTATTTTCAGCCCTCTAGGTACATTCATCCTAGAAGGAGGTACAGTAGATGGTGGACCTGAATATTCTGGTCACCAAAAATGTCTATCTTCCATAATAAATTAACAAACTGTCATTTGGTGTACATATCAGCTTGAAGTTTGACTAGTCAAAGTCAGTTCTCACACCCCGCCCCCCATAATCCAGCCATTTCTGAAAAACAAATTCCAGTATCTGGACTGAAAAATTAAAGATCAGACCCAGAAAAGTAGTGACCACATCAATATGCTACTACTCCACTTCCCTGCTCTATAGCCATCAAGATGACCTCTCCATCTTCATTAAAACCCTTCTATTGTTTCTGTGATTCCAGAAATTAGTTATATGATTCTAAAGCTTTTATAACCTTCATATATACTTAAAGTGATTTGCCCCAAGGTGAATGTTTTTCTAAGTCCCTAGTTCTGGGAACTTTTTGCTATTTCTATCAACCAAGGAGTCTGGGCAGCTCCAGCAAAGTCATAACCAATAGAAAATGTTTAATAAACACATAAATTCTTTCTACCCACAGTTCCTGAAAGCAAAAGACCAATATAAGTGGTGAAATTATAATTGTAGACTTTCATTATTTGACTAGAAAATTAGTAAGTTTATTTGTTTTGTTTTGTTTTTTAAAGATACTATTCTGTGTTGGCAAGACTGCAGTGAAGTAGGCATTCTCATACATTGCTGAAAGGTAGTAGTACACATCTGAGCAACCTTTCTGAAATGCAATTTGGGAATAAATAGCAAGTCTTAGCTCTTTAATCCAGAATTTTCCTTGCTCTCTACCTCTAAGAATACTAATTTTATTTTATTTATCTTTTTAAGATTTTATGTTTAAGTAATCTCCACACCCAATATGGGGCTTGAACTCACAACCCCAAGATCAAGAGTTGCACATTCCACCAACTAAGCGAGCCAGGCTCCCCTAAGGATACTAACTGTAAATAAAACAGTGTTGTATTTAAAAAAGATGTTTATCAGAACCAAAATATCCAACAATAAGAAAAGGGTTAAAATATTATGATAAATTCATAAGCCAGAATTTTATGTTGTCATTAAAAGTGAAATCTATAAATAATTTTAACATTATAAGAAAATGGTTACATAATGTTAACTTAAAAATACAAAAATATAATATGATAGAAACCATACAAAAATAGGTATAGAAGATGAAGGAATATATCACTAGATAACAGGATTGTGAATGTTTTCAACTTTATTCTTTAAATTTTTCAGCATTTTTCAACAGCTATGATTTCTAAAATTAATGTTAATGACAATGACTATATTGGATACTTAACTAGGTTTTACTAAGGCCAGTACGTCACCCCTCCTACTGTATTACAGCAGTGGACTCAGCCATTTGTACAATTTGACACAGACCTCACTTTAGGCCACAGTCAACTGGGCTGGTGAAGACTACTAAACGCAAAGGGGCTGTTAAGTCCTTTCCTAGAAATTGGAAATTGGTATTGAGAAAGAATAAATCTCCTTTAACTTGTATTTAAGTTTGGGAGCTGTAGGATCAGTTGTCTTCCACCTACCACTGCGAAAGAGAAGCAAATGAAGACAATACACAGGGGAGAAAAATGAAGCAGATACAATACAGCAATGAGATATAGAAAAATTATTCTAGACCCTATACCTTGTCCAGGCTTGGTTACCACCCTGTTTTAGAATTTATGAGGCATCTGGTTTGCTTATGATAAAGTCCTCTTTTTAATTAAACTAGCTTGATTTGATTGGCTGTGGCCAAAGAGTACCAATCATTAATACTATCTGTGGTATTTGATACCCAGTTCAGGGAAGTTAGAGAACTTCAACCAATGGCCAGCCATTAGGTTCTGAACACTTCCAGGCTATTCCAAAGGCACTGCTTTCAAATGTCAGAACTTGACAGAAGTCTATGCTCTACAACTCTGGCCCCTGGGATTTTCAAGCTAACAAACTGAATTACAATAAATCGGTCAACAAATACAATAAATAAATGTTCATTCTTTAGAGTTTATTCATTTTCTTAAGTGGAAGTATCTCTGAGTTGCAAAGAACTAACAAACAAAACATGTTATCATAAGCACAACCTAACTTTCCTTTGGAAAAGAGCCAAGTCACTAGAAGAATTGTTAAGAGAAATGCTTTTTCTTCCCATACAGCAATCTTTCCAGAATGTGAATGAATAAGGTTGCTGAGGAAGAATGATTCCCATAGGTACCCTCAATGAATGGCCTTCTGATCCCTTAGAGAGAACTACCATTTAATGAGTGCCTATAATCTCCTAAGCATCATAGTAGACATTTTACATAATTCACTTTATCATTAAAACTACTGTTACATGAATTGCTATTCCCAATTTACAGATGTAAAAACTAAGATTCAGAGAAGTTAAATGGCTTCCTCAAGGACATACACAAAAGTCAAAATTCAAACTCCAAATCCATGCTCTCTACACTATACTATGATGTTTCTCATAGGTACCATTTCCTTAAACCCTTATTATATGAGAAAGAATAAAACAATAGCAAAACAAAACCAAAAAAACAGAGCCCAAAAACAGAAATAGCAACAAAGAACAGTACAGTCATAAAACAGAATACTCTTTAAACTTATAGTTTACACAGTTTTTAACTTTTATAACTATATGATTGCTTTTATAATACTCAGAGGAAAAAAAAAACAGAATATAAGCTTTGATATATAATACAATTTATATATGTCAGAAAAAAACTGAAAAGACAACCTAAATGTTCCCAAACAGGGGACTGTTTTTGGTAAATAATAGAAAACCACCACAAGCAAAATCAGAAATATACCACCATGTAGGGTAAAAAATATACAGGACAATCATCTACTCTTCATATCAAAAAGGACTCCTTCCCCTAATATATAAAGGGTACCTACAAACCACTAAGAAAAAGATTGCTGAAGAAGAAAAATGCCCGTAAGACCTAAACAGACAGAAAAGGAACTACAAATGGGTTTCAACTGCACACACAATAAGAGAATTGCAAATTAAGACTGTATGGAGATAGTATTTTTCATTCTCAGATTGGCAAAGATCAGAAAGTCCTGAGAGTACTGATTTGGAATGGGTAGGGGGAAGCTGGTACTAATACACTGTTGTGAGTGTAAATTTATGCAAAATCTATGGAAGGCAATTTGGGAACAGTAACAAAATTGTAAATGCATATGTCCTTTGAACCACCAATTACATCTACAAGAAATTATGCAAATATCTCCCATGTGGATGAAACATCTTCATATAAGAGTAATCAGTGTAGTAGTGTTTGTAATAGTAAAATATTGGAAACAACCTAAAAGTCCACCAATAGGGGTACTGGATAAAATAAACCCATCCGAACACTGTATATTACACATCCAAAAAAAGGAAGAAATTCTTTATGTATGTATGTTATGGAATGATCTCAGAAATATTTCAACGAAAAAAAGCAAGGTGCAGAAAAATGTGTAGATTATGCTATCATTTGTGTAAAAACAGGTGAGGAAAAGAGTATGTATACACATTTGTTTGTACCACTTAAAATATCTTAGAAGAATACACTAGAAACCAGTAATATAGGTTGACTTCAGGGAAGGGACTGGTTGGCTTGAGAAGGAGAGAGGAGACAGACTTTTCATTGACATCTTCCTGATTCATGGGCCATATGAGTATTCTTACCTATTCAAAAACTTAGCTTTTTAGAAATAATAAAAATTTTAAAACACAAAGAATACATGATGATACATCCATGTGACAGAATAATGTTTTCAAGTATATTTAATAAATAGGAAAAGATCTAACATAAACTATTAAGTGGGAAAAAGAAACAGCTTATACATAAGAGTCTTCGTTTTGTTGAAAAATTTAAAAGAAAAAATATTTTAAAATGCATAGAAATAATGATGATTGCCTCTTGGTCTGAGATTATGGGTAATCTTTTTCTTCTTTACACTCTTCTGTACTTTCCTAATTTTCCATAGTGAGCACGTGTTACTTTAAAACTCAGGAAAAAAGACCACAAAAAGAACAAATAGCTATAATAATCCTTGTTTAAACTGTGAACAAATCATCCTTAATCACAGCATCACTGACCCTTACCTGACCATGACTGGTTGTTGGTTCTTCCTCCAACAAAAGTTTCTCTTTCAAGCTTTTAATTGGGCTTTCTTGGAAATCCTTGGTTTTTGAGTGCCAGACAGATGCCCTAGACTCCTGCCTTTCTTCTTTGTCTTCATCTCCCATATCTTCTGAGATGCCTTCATTTTTTTCACTAGCCTGATCTCCTTGGCCACATTCATTCTGGATCAGAGAAGGAGGTCTAGGTAACACTGGTTCCCCAAACCCTTTTTTTTTAAAGAGCTGCCTCTGAGCCATTTTTAAGCTCTTTTGATAAACCTCCAACTGGCAGAGAATGACCTTGGTATATTGGTTAGGATCTACTCCAGCAGGGCAGAATGGAATACCCCAGAAGTAGTGCACAGTGCCCCCAACATTCTGGATACCTTTGGCATCTGCTGGGATAGGCAGACAGTGCTTAGATGTGTCCCCCCTACCCTGGGCAGCTTTGTGAAAAAAACAACCCCTCCCAGTACTTTCCTGTGGCTTCCCACACTGTGTGTGCTCAGCCAAGTGGCCAGTACATCTGTCAAAACATTTAACGTTCTCATTCTCAAACACTGGCTGGCTTGACTGATCCCAGCTTCCTGAGCTGCCAAAGACCGGCTCCTCTTCAGTTTTTTCAGTGTGGTCCCAAGGCTCCTCTCTTTCCTCAGCCTCGTTTCCCTGACTGATATGTGAGCCTTTAAACAGTGATGGAGGTACCAGCTGCCATATGCCTGTAGGTATTTGAGAAAAAGTAGGGCTAAGGACAAACTGTTCTTTATTAAGAGGGCTTGGTAAGTTATCACTTACCAAGAATTACATAATGTGGGTAAAAGGCTCTTCTTTGTGTTTAACCAAATGTTGACTTTTCCTTGGAGATAAAAGTATGCTGGATATTAGTGAGATCTCAACTATTTTCGGATTTAACCTCTTTAAATACCACCAAAGGGATTTGGGGCATTTCTGTATATCTACTCTCAGCATGAGATCCCTGTGATATAGTTATACTTGATGAGTGGAAGGAGTCAGAACAGGGAGACATGCCTTCAGTGGTCCCAGAGTCTGTGGTTTTCTCTTGGTGGGACTGTGAAGATGGTCCAGTGGCCAGAGGTCGAGATCTGGTAGCAGAAGCATCAGAAGGCCGGCAACTCTGAAACAAGTGATCCCACACCAGACCAGGTTTATTATTAAAATAGCTATACATGAAGGGTCACGGGAAGGACAAAACAGGGAAGCCACTGTCCCCTAAGAGAGTCTCCTGTCCAAAACGTAGATGCTCAATTCAAATGACTTCCGCAATGTGTACCAAATGCCTACTATGTGCAAAATGCTATAGCAGATCACTATACTAAGCCCTTTTCTAATATAGAGACATGAATGACATAAAGGATGGCTCAGGACCTGCCACTGGCAAATATCCTTCACATTTAAAATAATTTCAACTATACATATTCAAATCACAATTTAACGTTATTTGAAAAATGTTTAACTGCTCGTTCTTTTTTCCAAAACCCACCTCTAGTTTCTCATTGCCTTTGTTCTCCCCCAAAACAGGGGAGGTAAGCACCTTATCTTGCTCCCTTTTAGTTCCTTGGGACTTGGTAACTCTTTTCAAAAGCTGCCAACTACTTAGCTCTCTTAAACCACGTACTGAAAATCTGTGGGGTGGAAGAAAACTCTTTCATATAAAATTAACAGAACACTTCAAATTGGGATCACCAACAATTCGACAAGCACTTTAAAAATTATTATGGGAAATTATTTGTTAGTTAAAAACCCTATGAACTACTACAGCTACTTCCTAATGCAACTATAACACTGCAGAAGTAATAAAAATATACTGCTAATCAAGCCTCACAAACTTTTTCAACATAGCATATTTACATTCAGGCTTTCTGCAATGGCTTTCCTCAAGAGCTCCTCTTCTTCCTCCTCCTGGCTGTTCATCTCCCTAGCTTCCTGCTCACTCATTTTGAGAGCCAGAGCAAACTGTTCCTCTTCGGTCATTTCTGTAAGAGGGTAAGAAAAAGAGAGGACAGGAACACCGCAAACATTATTGAATAAGCATGGAAGCAAGAAACAAATTATTAAACTTTTCAAATGAAAACACTACAGACCATTTAGTACAATTTTATAATCTTATAAATGAGGAAAGATCCAAAAGGTAAGGTGTTGGCCAAGATAAGTAACAGTTGTTTCGGTAAGTATCCTGGGTTAACTAGACTACAAACTCCCATAAAGGCAGAGTTTTTGCCAATTTTGTTCACTCTTGTATCTCCTATGTATAAAAGAGTGTCTGGCACCTGATACTCAATAAATACTTGAGAAATGAATAGAGGAATTGGCTCCCATTCCAGGGCTTTTTGCTACATATCGCACTGCTTTGTGCTCAACACTGAACCAGAAGAATTTTATGCTTCAGAATCCTCTGATTTACCCAGCAGAAAAGAATATCCCTAATGACCAGAATGTGATCTCCAAACACTACTTCCGTTAAAGACCTTGGGGTACCTTGGAGAAAGGTACCATGGCTGATACAAAAGTACAATGGCTGATTCCAAGTCTGGAGCATGAAATGTAGAAGATGAGCTAGAATATCTGTTGTGAGCAAACTATCTTAGCCAACTTTAAAGGGTTCTCACTGGCCAAAAACTGAACAACTGGAATATCAATAAGAATAATGACTACAATGAATTAAGACATCAAATATTTTTAAATTTATGAGTTTTAAGGACACTTAAAAAAAACACAACTGGGGCGCCTGGCTGGCTCAGTCAGTGGAGCATGCAACTCTTGTCTTACATCATTGGGCTTGAGTTCAAACACCATACTTCATGTAGAGATTACTTAAAATCTTCAAAAAAACAAAAACAAAAAACCACACAACTGGTCACCATTTAAGAATGTTAGTGGATCAACTATTTTGTTTTTTCAAATGTTTTTCTTAAATTTAAATTTTAGGTATTTAACGTACAGTGTATATTGGTTTCTGGTGTAGAATTCAGTAATTCATCACTTACATAAAACAGTCAGTGCTCATCATAACAAGTGCCCTGCTTAATAACCACCACTCATCCTGCCCATCCCCTACCCACTTCCCTCTGTCAACCCTCAAGTTTGTTCTCTATTGTTAAGAGTTTCTTATGGCTTGTTTCCCTCTCTCCTTTTTTCCTCTTCCCCCTTCCGATATGTTCTTTTCTGTTTTCTGTTACCTGTTTTCTTTCTTAAATTCCACATGTGAGTGAGATCATATGGTATTTGGTGGATAAACTGGTAAATAAAAAAGAATCAAGCTTGTATCCTACTCTTTTAATACAAGCTACATTACAGGATAACCAAATAGATGAAGAGAAGTTTCTCTTTCAAGAATTATTCCAGGGGTGCCTGGGTAGCTCAGTCAGTTAAGCGTCTGCCTTAGGCTCGGGTCATGATACCAGGGTCTTGGTATTGAGCCCTTCATCGGGCTCTTGGCTCAGTGAGCGTGCTTCTCCCTCTCTTTCTGCCTGATGCTCCCCCTGCTGTTCTCTCTCTAGTTCTGTCAAATGAATAAAATTTAAAAAAAAAAAAAAAGAATGAAGGATCCTTAAAACTGAATCCAAACATAAAAAATGTACCCTACTGAATATGAAATGACCTTAATGAGAATGAAAACATATCAAGATTTGGGGGATGCACCTAACACAGTATCTATAGAAAAATGTCTAGGTTTTCATATTATTTTTTTTAAGACTTTATTTATTTATTTATTTATCTGACAGAGAGAGAACACAAGAAAGGGGAGAGGGAGAAGCAGGCTCCTCACTCAGAGCCCATCACAGGGCTTGACCCCAGGACCCCGGGACCATGACCTGAGCCAAAGGCAGATGCTTAATGACTGAGCCACCCAGGCACCCCTCATGATCATATTACGAAAGAAAAAAGTTTAGGGGCACCTGGGTGGCTCAGTCAGTTGAGTGGCTGACTCTTGATTTCGGCTTAGGTCATGATTTTGGGGCCTGGCCCCAAGCCCCACAAAGAGCTTGTGCTCAGCATGTAGTCTGTTTGAAATTCTCTCTCTCTTCCTCTGCCCCTCCCCATGCTCTCTCTCTAAAATAAATAAATAAATCTAAAAAGAAAAAAGTTTAACATCAATGATGTAAGCGTCACACTTTAAGAAACTAGAAAATGAAAAGTTAAATTAACCCAAAGTAAAAAGAAATATAAAGAATAGAAATCAACGAAATAGAAGATACCATACAAAAGGGAAAAAAATTAAAGAAACAAAAAATTGGTTCTATGAAAAAATCAAAATTTATAAAAATTAACTAGATCAAGGAAAAAAAAGGGAAAACACATATTAACAGTATCGTGAATAACACAAGGGATATATACTACAGATTCTACAGTCATGAAAAGAATAATAAAGGAATACTGTGGATAATTTTTTTTTTTTAAGATTTTATTTATTTGACAGAGAGAGACACAGTGAGAGAGGGAACACAAGCAGGGGAGTAGGAGAGGGAGAAGCAGGCTTCCTGCGGAGCAGGGAGCCCAATGCAGGGCTTGATCCTAGGACCCTGGGATCATGACCTGAGCCGAAGGCAGGCACTTAATAACTGAGCCACCCAGGTGCACCGTGGACAATTATAAATCAACAAATCTGACAACTTGGATCATGCATTCTCAAAAGGGGTGACATCATCTCCAAATGGACAAAAATTGGTTCTAGGAGATCAAAAAAATCTTAGACTCTCTTATTTATAAAACACAGATATACAGGGGTACCTGGGTGGTTCAGTTGGTTAAGTGTCTGATTCTTGATTTTAGCTCGGGTCTCAATCTCAGGGTCTTGAGTTCAAGCCCTGCACTGGGCTCCACACTAGGCAAGGAGCCTACTTTAAAATAAACAACAAAACAAAACACACACAGATATACAAATCAGTATATAAATGGGATCTATAGCATTATCTGTGGTATTAAAATTTCATGGGGACAGGTGGTTAGGAAAAAAAAAGGATCCTTTGGGGAACAATAAGGAAAAGATGACTAAAACACTATGTTGAAATAAAACAAAATTATTGAAATAACACAAATTATGAAAAATGACACAAGAAACAGAAAAACTAAATAGTCTTATATCTATTAAAGAAATTAAATTTATGATTAAAAAAACTTTTCCTTAAAGAAAATCCCAAAACTATCTGACATTCATCACTGGTGAATTCTATCAAAGAAAAGATTAATGTCAAACTAATTCAGAAAATAAGGCATCAAAAAAAAAAAGAAAGAAAGAAAGAAGGCATCAATCTACCCAAACTGATTTATAGAATCAACACAATCCCAATCAAAATTCCAACAAGTGTGTTTAATGGAACAGAATAGAAAATTCAGGAATAGATCCACACATTGGTTTTCAACAAGGACAGGCTTTTCAACACATGGTGCTACAATAACTGGATATCCATGAGAAAAATTATCTTCAACCCTTATCTCACACCATATATAAAAATTAACTCAAAATGGATCACACATCTAAATACAAAAGCTAAAACTAAAAATTCTAGAAGAAAATGTAAATGAAAATCCTTATAATCTTGGGGTACTCAAAGATTGCTTAGACAAGACTCAGAAAGAAAAAAAGCATAAAAGAAAAAAATGGACCTCATCAAAATTTAAATCTTCTTAAGAAAATAAAAAGGTAAGCCACAAAATGGGAGCACATATTTGCAACATACATATACATACATACATGTAATCTGACAAAGGACTTATATCCAAAATAGATAAAGAATTCCTACAACTTAATAAGAAAACAAGCAATCTAATTTTTAAAATAATGAGAAAGGGATCTAAACAGATACTTCACAAAAGAAAATACCGGAATGACTAATAAGCACATGAAAAGATCATTAGTCATCAGGAAAATGCAAATGAGATAGTGGGGGCACCTGGGTGACATCTGACTTCAGCTCAGATCATGATCTTGAGGGTCCTGGGACTGAGCCCCACAATGGACTCTGCAATTCAGTGGGGAGTCTGCTTCTACCTCTCCCTCTGCCCCTCCCCCTGCTCATTTTCTCTCACCCTCGCTCAAATATTTTTTTAAAAAATTTGAGATGGTACTACATGCCACTAAAATAGCTGAAGTGAAAAATACTGACATTCCTATCGAAGTCACTAAATCATAAAAAAAAATTGATTACATCTTTATGTTCAATTTAAGAGAACCAAGAACCATATAATGCAAAAGAGATAAATTTGAGTTCTTTGTAATACTCTCCTTTTCAAAACACCCAAATATTTCCCTAAAACTTCTGGAGAGATGACACTTTGCTACATTAACTGATGTATTCTCCAGATTCTTCTCTCTTGCTCCATCATTAGAACAAAAACTTTAATTTAGTAACACAGTGTGCTTTTGTTTTCCAGTACACAGGGAGGAAGTTCCAGAAGCAGTCTTCTTGGGTTTAAATCTTGATTTTTACTTCTTTAGTAGTCTAGTCTTCAGCAGGTTACTTATCCTGTATCCCTGGATACTGGTGCTGGTTTTTAATAATCTCCCTCTCCCTTTTTACTTTGCTTCTTTTAATCAACTGTGGACATGCATGTAGAGTAATTATACTCCTGACTTTAAGGATTCTCATGTAAATGCCATGATTCTGTAATACTTATTTTAGGTCACACATATATAAACTTGAGCTAATAATATTTAAGGCTGTTATGAGGATTAATTTAATACATGTAAAATGCTTAGATAGTGGTTGGCACATAACGAGGATCCAATAATTGTTAATTACTATTAATTAATAATTAAATTATGTATTGTCATTATGTATTATTTAAAGAAATCCAAAACTTCAATTCAGCTTATCTTTCTAACAGTCATTTATGTATATTTTACTAACAGCATATAACCACATAACTTGATAAAGCTACCATTACATATTTAATTTAACCACAATCAGAATCAGTTACTGTCACTCACTATTACAGTCTCTTATTTTCACATATCAACCATGATCTGAGACTAAAGTCCAATAAAGATCACTGTTGACTAGAATTCATTTTAGTTAACTTCTCTACTATATAAGCACCTAACCATTAGTAGAAAAGGAAAAACAGTTTTTCCCTGAATCATGCACCTTTAAGGAAAATATGAGCAAATGTCAACCTTAGCGTCTCTAAATGAACTGACTCACTCAGCTTATCAAATGATTCTGCTGAGCTAAACACACAGTAGTACACACTTTGGGTGAGGCTGATTATGCTGATCATAATTTATGATGATTAACGTCTCCCAACATTCAGGTTAGCCTCCCACTGAGATGTGCAAACAGGCTGTTAACAAACCAGATCACAAAATTAGACAGTACCTATCAAGAGAACCTGTATAATTTGGGGGTATTTGAAATGGCTGAAAGGGAACATTTCATATAACAAATAAATGAACAAGATAAATTATTTTCCTGCTGAAATCTTTTCCTAAAAACTTTCTTTTCTAAAACAACTGTGGTAAAGCTAATATACCTATATATTGGCAGTTACAATGTAAATTTGTAAAGCACGTTTGAAAGGCACCATGTCATAACCTTTATAGATGTGAACTCTCAAATGAATTGATACCATTTTTGAGAATTGACCCTAGGCAGTCACTGAAGAGAAGTGCTATACACAAAAAGATGTCCACTATACTATCATCTATAAGAGCACAGACTTAAACGCCTTAAAAAAATGCAATGGTTAAGTAAATTATAGCATGTTAACACAAGAGACTGAGATGTTGTTATCAAAATGCTAATCACAAAGACATATAAAAATGATAAACTGCATAAAGGCCAAAAGAAAATATAATGGGGACGACACAACCAATTTCTGGTTCCACATGTAAGAACCTGAAAGTTGCCATTCTGTCCTAACAAAAAGTAAAAAGCTGAAAAGACTAAAAAATCAACAACTCTTCTTGAACCCATGAAAGGGGAGGACACAGGGCAAACTACTGCCCCCAAACAAAGAGATCAACAGGGGAATACAGGGAGTCAGGGTTTATCAGAGCAGAGATTCAACAGTGGAAACCACGGCAGAAACCAGTGCCAGGGTAGAAAAACATAAACTATAATTGACATATTACTGGAAGCTCAGTATTACAAATCTGAGCATTAAAAACTCCACAGGAACTCAGTCATAGCAAACCCCCACACTTTTTTGCTGGGTATTACCTCCAAGAGCACAACTAGGTTCTCACAATAAATACAGCAAAAATTTCCTCTTAGCATCCCACAGAGGGAGGGGAAAAGGAACTATTTTGAAATATGTCAGAATACTCTGTTCTTTTTAAGAAGGTGTGTCCTAGGTCAAACTAGTTAATCAGAGCCTACACTGATGAGGTATTATCAGTGTCAAACTGACCTGAAAAAAAGGGAAATTCCAACCTTCTCCAGGCATCCCGTCCCACACAAAGGAAGAGGGGGTGAAAAAACTGAGAAACATATGTGAGGTTCACAGTCCAGAGGCACAGACACTGACTGACACCTAACCACAGACCTGCAGAATACTTTCCCTACCCTCATACCTTACCAGCATATCACCAAAGACCCATTTATAATAGTTTCTTTCTACCTGGTACATCATGTCCAGCTATCAAGAAAAAAGTACAAAGCATACAAAAAGGCAAAAACACAATTTGAAGAGATAGAGTAAGCACCAGAACCAGACATGGCAGAGATACTGTAATTATCAGACTAGAGATTTAAAACAACTATGATTAGGGACACCTGGATGGCTCAGATGGTTAAGCATCCAACTTTAATTTTGCCTAGGGTCATGGTCTCAGGGTTGTGAGACTGAGCCCTGCACCAAGGCTCTGCGCTGGGCATGGTCTGCTTGGGATTCTCTCTCTCCCTTTCCCTTTGCCCCTCTTGCCCTCCCTCTAAAAAGAAAATATTTGGGGTGCCTGGGTGGCTCAGTCATTGGGTCTGCCTTCGGCTCAGGTCATGATCCCAGGGTCCTGGGATCGAGCCCCGCATTGGGCTCTCTGCTCAGCGGGAAGCCTGCTACTCCCTCTCCCACTCCCCTGCTTGTGTCCCTCTCTTGCTGTGTCTCTCTCTGTCAAATAAATAAAATCTTTAAAAAAAGAAAGAAAAAAAGAAAAAGAAAACACAACTGTTCCAAAATCTTTGGGATGCAGCAAAGGCGGCCCTAAGAGGGAAGTAAATAACAATACAGGCCTTTCTCAAGAAACAAGAAAGATCTCAAATACACAACCTAACCTTACACCTAAAGGAGCTGGAGAAATAACAGCGAAGAAAGCCTAAACCCAGCAGGAGAAGAGAAATAATAAAGATCAGAGAAGACATCAATGAAACAGAAACCAAAAAACAGTAGAAGAGATCAACAAAACTAGGAGCTGGTTCTCTGAAAGACTTACTTAATAAAACTGATAAACCCCTGGCCAGACTTACCAAAAAGAAAAGAGAAAGGACCCAAATAAAATTATGAATGAAAGACAAGAGATCACAACCAACACCAAAGAAATACAAACAATTATAAGAATATATTATGAGCAACTATATGTCAACAAATTAGACAACTGGAAGACATGGATGCATTCCTAAAGAAGTATAAACTACCAAAACTGAACCGGGAAGAAATAGAAAACCTGAACAAATCCATAACCAGCAAGGAAATTGAACAAGTAATCAAAAATCTCCCAACAAACAAGAGCCCAGGGCCAGATGGCTTCCCAGGGGAATTCTACCAAATATTTAAAGAAGAATCAATACCTAGTCTCCTGAAACTGTTCCAAAAAAATAGAAAGGGAAAGAAAACTTCTAAACTCATTTTATGAGGCCAGCATTACCTTGATCTCAAAACCAAAGACCCCATCAAAAAGGAGAATCACAGACCAATATCCCTGATGAACAGGGATGCAAAAATTTTCACCAAAATATTAGCCAATAAGATCCAACAGTACAATAAAAGAATTATTCACCACGACCAAGTGGGATTTATTCATGGGCTGCAAGGTTGGTTCAAAATCTGCAAATCAACCAATGTGATATAATACATTAATAAAAGAAAGAACAAGAACCATCCAATACTCTCAATAGATGCAGAAAAAGCATCTGACAAAGTACAGCATCCTTTCTTGATTAAAACTCTCCACAGTGTAGCGATAGAGGGTACATATCTCAATATCATAAAAGCCATCTATGAAAAACCCACAGCGAATATCATTCTCAATGGGGAAAAACTGGGAGCTTTTCCCCCAAGGTCAGAAACACGGCAGGGATGTCATCGCCATCATACTAGAAGTCCTAGCCTCAGCTATCAGACAACAAAAAGAAATAAAAAGCATCTGAATTGGCAAAGAAGAAGTCAAACTCTCACTCTTTGCAGATGATATGATACTTTATCTGGAAAGCCCAAAGGCTCCACCCCAAAACTGCTAGAATTCATACAGAAATTCAGTAGTGGCAGGATATAAGATCAATGCACAGAAATCAGTTGCATCTCTACACAGCAACAACAAGACAGAAGAAAGAAATTAAGGAGTCGATCCCATTTACAATTGCACACAAAACCGTAAGATACCGAGGAATAAATCTAACCAAAGAGGCAAAGGATTTGTACTCAGAAAACTATAGAATACTCATGGAAGAAATACTGAAAGACACAAAGAAATGGAAAAACGTTTCATTCTCATGGACTGGAAGAACAAATATTGTGAAAATGTCTGTGCTACCTAGAGCAATCTACACATTTAATGCAATCCCTATCAAAATACTATCAATTTTTTTTTCATAGAAATGGAAGAAATAATCCTAAAATTTGTATGGAACCAGAAAAGACCCCGAATAGCAAGAGGAATGTTAAAAAAGAAAAGCAAAGCTGGAGGTATCACAATTCCAGACTTCAAGCTCTATTACAAAGCTGTAATCATCAAGACAGTATGGTACAGGCACAAAAACAGACACACAGATCAATGGAATGGAATAGAGAAGCCAGAAATGGACCCTCAACTCTATGGTCAACTAATCTTTGACAAAGCAGGAAAGAATGTCCAATGGAAAAAGACAGTCTCTTCAACAAATGCTGTTGGGAAAATTGGACAGCCACATGCAGAAGAATGAAACTGGACCATTTCCTTACACCACACACAAAAATAGACTCAAAATGGATGAAAGACCTAAATGGAAGACAGGAATCCATCAAAATCCTTGAGGAGAACACAGGCAGCAACCTCTTCATCCTCGGCCACAGCAATTTCTTCCTAGACACAACACCAAAGGCAAGGGAAGCAAGGGCAAAAATGAACTATAGGGACTTCATCAAGATAAAAAGCTTTTGCACAGCAAAGGGAACAGTCAACAAAACCAAAAGACAACCGACAGAATGAGAGAAGATATTTGCAAATAACATATCAGATAAAGGGCTAGCATCCAAAATCTATAAAGAACTTATCAAACTTAACACCCAAAGAACAAACAGTCCAATCGAGAAATGGGCAGAAGACATAAACAGACATTTCTGCAAAGAAGACATCCAAATGCCCAACAAACACATGAAAAAGTGCTCAACATCACTCGGCATCAGAGAAATACAAATCAAAACCACAGTGAGATACCACCTCACACCAGTCAGAGTGGCTAAAATTAACAAGTCGGGAAACAACAGATGTTGGCGAGGATGTGGAGAAAGGGGAACCCTCCTACACTGTTGGTGGGAATGTAAGCTGGTGCAGGCACTCTGGAAAACAGTATGGTGGTTCCTCAAAAAGTTGAAAATAGAGCTACCCTATGAATCAGAAACTGCACTACTGGATATTTACCCCAAAGATACAAATGTAGTGATCCGAAGGGACACCTGCACCCCAATTTTTATAGCAGCAATGTCCACAATAGCCAAACTATGGAAAGAGCCCAGATGTCCATCCACAGATGAATGGATAAAGAAGATGTGGTGTATATATATATACAATGGAATATTATGCAGTCATCAGAAAAATGAAATCTTGCCATTTGCAACAACGTGGATGGAGCTAGAGGGTATTATGCTAAGTGAAATAAGTCAACCAGAGAAAGACAAGTACCATATAATCTCACTGATATGTGGAATTTGAGAAACAAGGCAGAGGATCATAGTGGAAGAGAGGAAAAAATGAAAAGAGAAGAAACCAGAGAGGAAGACAAACCATAAGAGACTCTTAATCTCGGGAAACAAACTGAGTGTTGCTGGAGTAGAGGGGGATGGGAGGGATGGGGTGGCTGCGTAATGGACATTCGGGAGGGTATGTGCTATGGTGAGTGCTGGGAATTGTGTAAGACTGATGAATCACAGACCTGTACCCCTGAAACAAATGATACATCGTATGTTAATAAAAATAAATTAAGAAAATAAAAAATAGAATAAAATTAAAACTAAAATACATATATGTATATATTTTCCCCACGCAAAAAAAATGCACACTTAAACATCATATTTAAACTGGTAATTAAAAAATACAATATACTGAAGGCAGTCACCAATAAAGAGAGGTTACATACAAAAGAATAAAGGTAAGAATTTTCATCATCTTCTCATCAAAAACTCTGTGGCCAGAAGATAATGGAGTGACATCCTGAAAATGCTGAAAGAATAAATTATCAAACCAAAATTCTATAAACGAGGGAAGTATTTTTCAAAAATGAAGGTGATTCAATGTGTCATTTTCAGTAATAGGAAGAACCAGGCAGACCATCAACGAAACAGACAATTTAAACAACAATATAACCTAACTAGATCAAACACAGATCTATATAAGTTCTCCAACCAACTAGGCCAAACATATCTACAGAACACTCCCCTTGGTGGAAGAATATACATTTTCCTCAAGTTTATATAAAATATTCTTCAGGACAGATCATTTGCTAGCAATAAAACAAGTCTCAATAAACAAAAAAGGTCTAAAAAACACACAAAATATGTTTTCCAACCATAATGAGTGAAATCAGTAATAACACACAGAAGAAATATAGAGAACTGACAAATACGTAGAATTAAACAAAACACCCTTAACTAACCAATGGGTCAAAGAAGAAATCAAAGGGGAAAGGAGAAAATAGTTTGGGGGCACCTGGCTGGCTCAATCAGTAGAGTATGAGACTCTTGATCTCAGGGTTGTGGATTTGAGCCCTACATTGGGTATCGAGGTCACTTAAAAATAAAATTAAAAAAAAAAAAAGAAAGGAAAAGAGGAAACAGATGTTGGTAAGGACGCAGAGAAAGGGGAACCATCTTACACTGTTGGTGGGAATGCAAACTGGTGCAGCCACTCTGGAAAACAGTATGGAGCTTCCTCAGAAAGTTAAAAATAAAACTATCCTACAACTGTACTACTAGGTATTTATCCAAAGGATAGAAACATAGTGATTCAAAGGGGCACATGCATCCCAATGTTTATAGGAGCAATGTCCACAATAACCAGAATATGGAAAGAGCCCAGATATCCATGAATTGATGAATGGATAAAGAAGATGTGATGTGCATATATACAACGGAATATTAGTCAGTCATCAAAAAGAATGAAATCTTGCCATTTGCAATGATGTGTATGGAATGAGAAGGTGTTATGCTAAGCAAAATAAGTCAATCAGAGAAAGACAAATACCATATGATTTCACTCATATGTGGAATTTAAGACACAAAACAGATGAACACAGGGGAAGGGAAAATAAAGTAAGATGAAAACAGAGAGGGAGGAAAACCATAAGAGACTCTTAACTATAGGCAACAAACTGAGGTTTGCTGGAAGGGAGGTGGGGGGAGACAGGGTAATTGGGTGATGGGCATTAAAGAGAGCACTTATGTAATGAGCACTGGGTGTTATAATGCAATTGATCAATCACTAAATTTTACCACTGAAACTAACAATACAGTATATGTTAACTCAAGTAAATTTGAATTTTAAAAAAAGAAAGAAAAAGGAAATACTTTGAGATGAATAAAAATAAAATATGTTTTTAAAACTTACAGGATGCAGCTAAAGCAGCACTTAAAAGGAAATTTATAGCTGTCTAATGTCTATATTGAAAGAGAGATCTTGGGGTGCCTGGGTGGCTCAGTCAGTTAAGCATCTGCCTTTGGCTCAAGTCATGACCCCAGTGTCCTGGAATTGGAGTCCCATACCAGGCTCTCTGCTCACTGGGGAGGCTGGCTTCTCCCTCTGCCTGCTGCTTCCCCTGTTTGTGCACTCTCTTTCTTGCTCACTCTCTCTGACAAATAAATAAATAAAATCTTAACAACAACAAAAAAGAGAAATCTTGAATCAATAACCTTAACTTCTACCTTAAGACACAGGAAAAAAAGAGCAAACCAAACCTAAAGAAAGCAGAAGGAAGGAAGTAATGAGTAACAGAGAAGAAACCAACAGAAAATAGAAAAACAGGAAAATTGATAAAAAGAAAAATTAGGTTTTTGAAAATAACAAAATTGACAAACTATGAGTTAGACTGAGTAGGGAGAAAATTTAAAAAAGACGACTCAGGGAGCCTGGGTGTCTCAGTCGTTAAGCATCTGCCTTTGGCTCGGGTCATGATCCCAGGGCCCTGGGATCGAGCCCTGGATCAGGCTCCCTGCTCAGCAGGGAGCCTGCTTCTCCCTCTCCCACTCCTCCAGCAGGGAGCCTGCTTCTCCCTCTCCCACTACTTCTGCTTGTGTTCCCTCTCTTGCTGTGTTTCTCTCTGTCAAATAAATAAATAAAATCTTAAAAAAAAAAAAAGAAGACTCAAACAACTAAAAGTAGGAATGGCAGTGTAGACATTACTCACAATCTTACAAAAATATAAAGGACTATAATGGAATACTATGAAAAACTGTATGCCATTTGATTCGCTAACTTAGATGAAACACACAAATTCGGGTGGCTGGGTGGCTCAGTTGGTTAAGCAACTGCCTTCAGCTCAGGTCATGATCCCAGAGTTCCAGGATCAAGTCCCGCATCGGGCTCCCAGCTCCATGGGGAGTCTCCTTCTCCCCTCTCATGCTCACTCTCTCTCTCTCTCAAATAAATAAAATCTTAAAAAAAAAAAAAAAAGAAAAAGAAACACACAAATTCCTAAAATGACACAAACTACCAAAACTGACTCAAGAAGAAACAAAAAATCTGAATAGAACTACAACAGATAAAGAGACTGAACCAGTAATCAAAACCTATCCAGGGACACCTGGGTGGCTCAGTTGGTTAAGCGGCTGCCTTCAGCTCAGGTCATGATCCCAGGGTCCTGGGATCGAGTCCCGCATCAGGCTCCTTGCTCAGCGGGGAGCCTGCTTCTCCCTCTGCCTCTGCCTGCCACTCTGCCTGCTTGTACTCTATCTCTGACAAATAAATAAATAAAATCTTTAAAAAAAAAAAAAAATCAAAACCTATCCACAAAGAAAGACCCAGGCCCAGACGGCTTCACGGGTGAATTCTGTCAAACAGTTAAAGAAAATTAATACCAACTCTTCCGAAAATTAAAGGAGGAAACAACCTGCAACTCATTCCCTGTGGCCAACTTTAGCCTGACACCAAATCCAGACAAAGACATGACCAGAAAATTACAGACCAGTATCTCTTATGAATGTAGATGCAAAAATCCTCAACATAATACCAGCAAAACAAATCTAGCAACATACAGAAAGTATTCTACACTATGACAAAGTAGAATTTATCCCAGGAATGCAAGGTTAGTTAAAGAAAAGCAATATACCAAATCAACAAAGTAAAACACAACCCAAATGATCATTTCAATAGACACAGTAAAAAATATATGACAAAATTCAACACCCCCTTTCATGATAAAACATGTTTAAATGGCTAAAATAGTATGCCTTATGAGAGTTTTATAATTAAAAAATTTTTAATGAGCAAAGGATATGAATCAACTTTCCCCCAAAGAAAATATACAAATGGCAAATAAGCACACAAAAAGGATGTCAACACCATTAGTCATTAAAGAAATGTAAATCAAAACCACAATGAGATACCATTTCATGCCCAGTAGAAAGCCTATAATTAAAAAAAAAAAAAAAAAAGGAAAATAAGTATTGGTAAGGATATAAAGGAAATGGAACCCTCATACAATGGTGGTAGAAATGTAAAACAGGTAGCTACTTTAGAAAATAGTCTGGAAGTTTCTCATATAATTAAATACTGAATTGCCATATGGCCCAGGAATTCTACTCCTAGGTATACACCCAAGAGAAATGAAAACATATATGTACACACAAAAACTTGCACATAGATGTTCACAGCAACTTTAGTCGTAATAGCCAGAGTAGAAACAATCTAAATGTCCATCAAATGATAAATGAATAAACAAAATGTGGCACAGCAGTATAATGGAATATTACTTAGCAATAAAGAAATGAAGTACTGATGATGCCAATGTGATAACATTAAGCTAGGTGAAAGAAGCCAGTCACAAAAGATACATGTTATATGATTTCATTTACATGGAATGTCCAGAATAGGCAAATCTACAGAGACAGAAAATAAATTAGTAGTTGCTGAGGGCTGAGCGGGATGAAGGCTTTGGGTGACTGGTAAGTATATGGGGTTTCTTTTGAGGGTGATGAAAATGTTCTAGAATTAGACTGTTGCAATAGCTTCACAACACTTAATATACTAAAAACCACTATATACTTTAAATAATGAAGGTATTGTATGATGGATGAATTATATGGTAACTGAGTTATAGCTCAATAAAGTAGTTACCATAAAAATGGGAAAAATAAACTTTCTCAAATAAAAACAGAACTGGCAACGGATCTACATTACAAAAGTGATAAAGGAAGCTTTCCAAGAGAAACTGGGATCTACACAAAGAAATAAATGGCCCTTGAGATGGTAAGAATAAAGTATTCAATTCTTTAGTTTTTATTTCCATTGCTCTAAAATATAACTATCTAAGCCAAAATAGTATCAATGTATTGTGTACTACAACAAGTGCAAAACTAAAATGTATGGCAAAAATAACACAAAGCAGGGTAGACAAAAATTGGGGAGTATACCTTACACAGTCTACACTACACATGAAACAATATAACATTGTTTGAAGGTGACTGTGATTAATTAAATGTGTGTACTAAAGACTCTAGGGCAACCACTAAATACGTTTTAAAAGATATGATAGAAATAAAATGGAATCAAAATAATATTCAACAAATACAAAAAGGACAGAAAAAGTAGAAAAAAGACAAAGAACAGTTGGAACAAATGAATAGCTTTCAAAATGGTATATTTTAATTCAGTAACATCAATAATTACATTAAATGTAATTGTAAAAGACCAAAGTTGTATATGAAAAAGATAAAAAGGGTCGTCAGACCAGATAAAAAAGCATGACACAACTAAATAAAAAAGTAAAACCCAATTTGATCGTAAAGATTCAGAATAACCAGACAACTATCAATAGTCCACCTATGATATAAACTTAACTATCAATTGATAAAGATTATTTCATCTCAAAAAATAACTATTATCAAGAATTTTCAATACTGAAAGTAACGAGTACATTCGACAGATCTAACCTACTGACAGCTACCTCTAGACATAATGCAATGATTTCACAACAAAGAACTGCCTGTGGTTAATTTTACACAGCTAAGAATTCTACCTTAAATCACTGAAATTCAAATTAACAGTGAAATAAAGCCTTGCTTATCTTCAATAAACTTTTGTAATAATTTCAACTAGTTATATTTTTTGAAAAGTTCACTGAAATACTTGAACACTTCACGTCACATTAAAATGCCAAAAATAATTAAACAACTTCACAACCGAGTATAAAATCAGAAAAGAAAGCAAAACCTACAACAAGAAATTTCTGTGCTATTCTCACTTATACTAATAAATACGTATTTGATCTTTGTTTCCTAGCACAGAGCTCCTAAATCCCTCAGAATTTCCTAAGTGAAAAGAACAATAAAGGTATCTTTTCTTATTCATAACAAACCATTATTACTATTAATTGGGCCACTAAGTAGTATATCTGTATTTTATTGATAAGAAAACAGAGGTAGGCTAAAAGCATTAATTTGCCTAAAGTCTATATAATAAAGGCTGAAGGAAGGATTCAAAATCCAAGTGGGCCTAACTCTGAAGTTTACATTCTAATTTCAAACCTCTGCCAATAATAAGTCAACTGTATAAGTTGTAGGTAATGGTGAATCCTAAGAATTTTAATGGAATCCAAAATAAATGGGAAGCACACACATCCTTACTCAGATTTCTCTTCTTAATGAAGAAATTAGTGTCAATTCTATGCTGCACTTTTCAAAGCATTCTCAACACAAAAATAAAAACATACGTGCAATTTTTCTTTTAGCCAAACACTTTGTTCTATTCGACTGTTTTGTCTTCATTTTCTGCAATCCATTCTCCTCCTTTGGTTCCTGTTGCAAAACAAGAAATACCATCAGGGTGGCTACTATTAAAAGTAGTACTCTTTCTACCTCTTCTATAACTAAGAGATCACTGAGCCTCTTGCAGAATCAGTGGCTATTTGTTCACAGAAAACAGCAGAAAAAGATCCTTTATGGTACAAAAAAGGAAACATATAGATCTGGAATAAAAATCATAAAAATTAAAATGTATAATATACTGACATTATTATCTGTCACATGGACACTCGTGTAAAAATTGGCCATCTGCATAATACCAATAAGCACATACTCAAGTTCAGAGAAAGCTTGATTCAAGAATTAAAAAATGAGTAACTATGGGGGTCCCTGGATGGCATAGTCAGTTAAGTGTCTGACTCTTGGTTTCAGCTCAGGTCGTGATCTCAGGGTTGTGAGATCGAGCCCCATGTCAGGCTCTGCACTCAGCGTGGAGTCTGCTTAAGACAGTCTCTCCCCCTCTCTCTGCCACTGCCCCCCACACTCTTTCTCTCTCTCTCAAATAAATAAATAAATCTTTTTTAAAAATGAGTAACTATGTTTAAAGTCAGTGTGTATTCACCTATTTTATTTTAAGATTTTATTTATTTATTTGACAGAGAGAAAGAGATCACAAGTAGGCAGAGAGGCAGGCAGAGGGAGAGGGGGAAGCAGGCTCCCCACTAGGCAGAGAGCCTGATGTGGGGCTCGATCCCAGGACCCTGAGATCATGACCTGAGCTGAAGGAAGAGACTTTAACTCACTGAGCCACCCAGGTGCCCCTATATTCATCAATTTTAAATCAGTACTTAAAAAGCAACAGAACTAGGGAAAACTATGTAACATAATTATCAGAGAATGGGCTAACTTTCTTTATATATAAAGAGCTCTTACGAATCAATCAAAAGACCAGTATTTAATCTCCCATAAGTGAAGGGCATGATGAGAGACCCCATAGGGAAAAACACACAAGGGGCTCATAAGTATATGTAAAGATGCTTGACGTGAATCAAAACAATTATATACTTTTTTAAACTTGTATTAATAGTAAAAATAAAATGTTTTGCAAAACACTTTATATGGGGAAACAGATACTCTTATACCACTGACAGGATAAAATGGATGCAGTATGTTTAGAGGGCAAACTGGCAATAACCTCTGCAATCATTAATGTACATAATCTTTGCCCAGCAATACACTTCTAGGAGTTAAATCTACAGATACACTCACACACAAGCACAAAGATGTGTGCACAATAATGCTCAGAGTAGAATGTTTGTCATTTTATAAAACCTGAATCAATGCTACTGGAAATATGATCTACAGATGGGTGGAACTTAGCACATGCCTGTTACTACTCTAACAAAATAAACATAGAGGGGTGCCTGGGTGGCTCAGTCAGTTAAGTGCCTTCAGCACAGGTCATGATCCCAGAAACCTGGGATCCAGCCCCACATCGGGCTCCCTGCTCTGTGGGGAGCCTGCTTCTTCCTCTCCCTTTGCCACACCCCCTGCTTGTACTCTCTCTCTCTCTCAAATAAATGAAATCTTAAAAATAAAATAAAATAAAATAAAATAAACATAGAAACTGAGAATAAGCATTTAGAAACTTTTACAGCAATTTGACACTGCCACAACATACAAGCACATGGTAAGTGGACTTCCATGGTGAAAACTGAAAACTAGTCACTGGCAGAAGGACCAGCCATTACAAGTTGAAAATATAAACTGAAGATGTATTTAATACACCTAATGTACCAAACATCACAGTTTAGCTTAACCTACGTTAAACAAGCTCAGAACACTTACAATGGTCTAAAGTTGGGCAAAATCATCTAACACAAGCCTTTTTTTATACTAAAGTATTGACTATCACATATAATTTACTGAATACTGTACTGAAAGTGAAAAACAATGTATTTATGGGTAAAGAATGGTTATAAATGGACCAGCTGTGTACTCTCATGCTTGTGTGGCTGACTGGAAGCTGTGGCTCACTGCCACTGCCCAGTATCACAAAATACTATCATATCATGTACTGCTATCCCAGAAAAAGATCAAAATTCAAAATTCGAAGTTCAGATTCTATTGAATGTGTATCACTTCACACCATCATAAACTCAAAAACTCGTAGTCAAGCTATCAAAACTCAGGGATTGTCTGTATATAAAACTGTGAAGACATAGTAGAAGACTGCAAAATTATCTGTTTGGAAATGCTGGGTGAATATGAGGCAAAGAAGATAGGTCAAGTACTATATTTCAATGACAACATAGCCTGACATATTCAGGAAACAGATCATGATATGGAAGAACAATTAGTAAAACAAAGCCAACAACATTCTTTTCACTGTAGCTTCTTCATAAATGCACAGATATTGGCAACACAGCAATTATTTCAAGAAATGTGATTAACTGGATGATACAAAAAATTTTTGTTTCACAGTCAACAAATGTTAAGTAAATTTTTAACTGTCCAAAAACATAAAAGATTAAACTTTTAAGTATCACATAGCCAGAGGTAACTATGGGAAAAACATCCTAGATTTAAGAAGCTTGTGCCACAGTTAATCAGTACACAGGTTCTATTACTGAAAAAAATGTCAGCCAAACTAAATACTGTGCATAGTAGAAATTGTAAGTTACATAAGGCTAAGGCAAATGCATTCGATTCAAGAATATTCACTTTATTACATGATATGTAAATGTATCAAAAATAACTTATTATTTGCCATAACAGGATTTATTAAAAGGGAAAGTTCTGTCGAGAATTCCACATCATAAAATGAATGCTTAGTGTTTCTAGAACTTTTTAGGACAAGGTAATTGTAACCATCCCTCAGGACAATGTACTGCTTAAACTATAACCTATGAGAAATTATATTAGTTACTAAGCATGCTTAGATACAGACTTAAGAAAAACATGTACTGGCAATGGGCCTCTGGGGGAGAGGACGATATACGTCCTTGAAGCCGAGCAGCTGGGGGTGCCCGGCCCACTTAGGGCGGAATGCCGCCTGCTTCATGGAAGCCGAGCAGCTGGGAACGCCCGGCCCGCTCAGGGCAGAACGCCGCCTGCTTCATTTTTCCGTTATCTCCCCTTCCCCGGAGAGCACCTGCAGTTAGTTAGACAACCCTCTTGTTTGGGTTTGCTCACTATAGGTCATACACTACGTGACCAGACATATTTTGTTCTCCTTCTTACTTATCTACAAGACTCATGGTCAATGTGTAACCTACTCTGGCTTCTTTGTTTGGTCGTTACCTACTTTTTAATAAATATGAGACCGAGGAGTTGTTCGGGGCGACAGTCTTTTCTACTGTCGTCCTCTGCTCCCTTTCTCTTGCAGCTGACTTGTTTGTGCCTCATTCTCCCGGGCGCTGTCAGGAGGCGGCAAGTGGCGCCCGAACAGGGACCAGAAACCAGAGAAGAGAAACAAAACAGGAGAAGAAACCCCAACGTGTTCGTGTGCACGGCCATGCCTTTTTCCCGCTGGTGAGTTGCGGATACTTATCGCAGGGTATGGGAAATCTAGAGAACACAAACTCGCCCTTATGTATGTTTATTGAGACGGCTCCTAAAGGCGGGAGGGGCAAAAGTCAGCGAGGGCCAACTTTTGGAGCTTTTAAAAGTAATTAAAGAACACTGCTCCTGGTTACCTACATTAGGGACTTTAGATTTACAGACATGGGAAAAGGTAGGTCATGATTTAAAACTCTTGCATGCTAAAGGAAAATCAATTCCGATTACTCTATGGCCTACTTGGACCCTTATTCGCTCCGTTTTGGAGCCTTAACAAACCCGATTCGGATAGCAATAATGAGTGTTCAGGAAAAACTAAAAAGAAGGAACCTAAATATGCTATTCCGAAGGATAAAGAAATTACTAAAATCATTGTAAAGGAATATATAAAGGAGGAATCTCCTCCCCCGCTTCCTCCAATAACAGAACAACTCTACGCCTCTATTCGGCAGGAAGAAGTTACAGAAGATGAGACCTTCCACCTTCAACAACCTTATAAAGATTTAAGGGTCAAAACTGTTCATTGGGGAATGATGAGGGAACAGAGACTTATAAAGCTGATTTGTTAGCCCAAGCGATGGCTACTCTGATCACAGGAAAATTTAAAGGACAATATTTTAACTGTGGGCAGATAGGACATACTAAAGCTCAATGTAGGCAAAAAGAAAAATTCCCTCCACAAAAGGCAAAAAACAATTCACCAGGTCTCTGCCCTAAATGTAAAAGAGGAAACCACTGGGCAAATCAATGTCATTCCAAATTTTACAAGGATGGGTCTCCCCTTCAGGGAAACTTATTTCGGGGCAAGCCCTCAGCCCCGAAAAACAAGGGGGCCAATTCTCCCTTAACACCCAGCTTTCAGACAGATGTACCATATTAAATTTATTACACGCTACTCCTGGTAGTGCTGGATTAGATATCCCCATTCCCAAAGATCATCTCTTAATGCCTGCCAAGCTTCCCACTAAAATTCCAACTAATGTTTTTGGCCCTTTACCAAAGGGAACCACTGGGTTACTTTTGGGAAGATCTGGCCTTACTTCAAAAGGAGTACTAGTCCACACCGGCATTATTAATTCAGATTATACCAGTGAAATTTCGGTGATGATAACCACTGCAGCTCCATACCACTTTCAAAAAGGAGACTGCATTGCCCAGTTGCTACTTTTACCCTATTTCCAGGGTCAATTTAAAAACAAGCAAAGAAACTCTAATGGGTTTGGGAGCACTGGAAAAACTGGGGCATATTTGACTGAGAAAATCTACCAAGATAAACCAATTTGTCATATTAAAATACAAGGAAAGGAATTTTCAGGTCTAATTCATACCGGAGCTGATGTCTCTATTATAAGCTCATTACACTGACCTAAAAAATGGCTTTATAATTCGGCTTCTATTACTATTACGGGATTGGGACAAGCCAACAACGTGCATCAGAACTCCAATATTCTTTTCTGTGAAGGACCCGAGGGTCAAAAGGGTTATCTGCAACCATATATTGTACACTTGCCCATTAACTTTTGGGGACAAGATTTACTAAATCAATGAAGAGAGAGCCTCTTAGGTTATACCTTCCCCTAAGGAGGATTCCTAGATTTTTCATTGAGAGCCACTGATCCTGAACCTATTAAATTAAATTAGAACAAAACAGGGCCAATTAAAAAAATTTGCATATTTTTAAGTATGTCAGAATGTGAATACACATAAAATGACTCCATGTATTCTGGACTACCAAGAAAGAAAGAAAAATGCCGTAAGGTTTTTGTTAAAAGTTTTAGTGTTGTCTAAAAAACAAAAAGGAAGGCAATTAACTGGTAGTAAGTTTAAAACACACACACACCCAAAGAGGGCCTAAAAAAGTGAGTAGTTTTGTCTTAAAGTAAAAATGTCTGGTTGCACCAGAACATGAAAGAAGATAGTAAATGCTAAACTTGAGGGTGTATAGTAAGTCGTAGAAGGCTTGGGGAAAGTGACTTTTATTTGCCTTGGTTTATGGGTTTGAAAAAAAACAATGAAACATGTTAAAAATTTAATCATAATGGCAGTATTATTCAATTAGGAAGAAAAAAAACTTGCCAAATACAGGGATATGATCCGAAGGTTAGAGTTCTGCCTTTAAATAAGACACAAATTGAAACAGCATTCCAGAATAGTTTAAATTGGCAAATTGCCCTTAGTGGCTTTACTGGAAACACTTCTTCTCATTATCCCTCTTTACCTGTTGTTTCCTTTTTAAAACGTACTGCTTTTGTCCTTCCTAAAATTACTTCTAAAAATCCAATAACAGATGCCCCTACTTACTTTTCTGATGGTTCTGTCAAAGGTAAAGCTTGTTATTATGGTCCTACCTTAAAAATCATATCTACTACAGGTCTTTCAGCACAGAAATCAGAATTAATGGCAGTTAGTACATTATTTCAAGATGTTTTTTCTGCATTTAATCTGTTATCTGATTCTTTATATTCAGTGTATGTTTTACAGCATATCGAAATTGCTACTATTTCTACATCTGATGTACTATGATGACCCTCATCACGGTAGCCGTAAGTCTTCTGGGATATTATACACAAATAAATAACTTTACTTATTGGGCTTATATACCTAATCCTCCCCTGCTCCATCCAGTAGAGTGGGGAAAAGACATAATACCAATTTATTTGAATGCCTCAAAATGGGTACCTGGAATACTGGATCACAAATTGCCATTATTGCCCCAAGAGGAGGGCACAAACATTAATCTTACATTAGGATATCAAAATAGACCAATATGTATCGGCAATCATTCCAGTTGTCTTATCCCTGATGATCAAAGATGGTTGGTGGACTTTCCTACTAATAATAGTCTGACTAAAGTTCAATTTCATTTACTCTCTACTAAAGGATTCCTAGCCAACAAATATCGGGGTCCTAGCTATAACACAGCAGCACCCCCTCTTCCCAAATGCAAGATGATGCAGATGTGGTCCGATGAGGGAATTCACCCCTTGTGGGAGGACTGTCGAGATTCTTAGCCCAGTGTTGTCATTAATGATTCCTATGGAATAGTATGGGACTGGTCCCCTAAGGGGATGGCAGCCACCAATTGCACTGGGAGACCCTGCTCCTCTCATCGAAATTTAAAATGGCAAGTTTCTGATCACCTCATCATACCACAAACCCTAACTTGGGGAAATGAGCCTCTGGTCTGGCATGGACGAGGACTCTCGGCGCCATCCCCTTTTGTTGACTTTCATAAAAGACAAAAAAATTTATGGAAAGTCACCGCCGCTTTAAACCACCTTAGAGTTTGAAACAGCTCTTACATTTATCAATCCAACTATTATACATTCTCCTTTCTCCTAATAAAAGAAGAATGGGTAAGAACATGTGTTAAAGATCCCTATGTCTTTATTCTTGGAAAAATGACTTTTAATCATGACAAAAAAAAAAAAAAGAGGGAAAGAAAGAAAAAGAAAAGAATAGGCATTTGGTTACCGGTGAAACATCACCATGTTTGAGAAAGCTCTCCAGACATGCATGTACTTTAAACAGTTTTGAAGAACTTGGTCCGAAGAACAAAAAGATTTCTTGGACTGCTTATAATAACTATCCTAGGAATTATAGCCATTACTGCTACAGCTACCACTGCAGGAATAGCTTTGCATCAGACTGTACGAACTACACAATTTGTACAAAAGTGGCATGAGAATGCTAGCAAAGCTTGGAATCAATAAACAATCATAGATCAAAAATTAGATGAAAAAATCTCTGATTTAAAACCAGCCAGATATATATGATGATCTTCAAAATATAAAGCTCAGGCTTCATCTTTTATGTGATTGGAATGTTTCTTCCTTCTGTGTTACTCCCTATGCCTATAACGAATCAAAAATATCGTGGAACAAGATTCACCATCATATTACCAATCATTATGGCGATAATCTAACTTTAGATATTAAACGGCTTCAAGATACTATTCAAGGCATTACTCACTCATCGTTACAATTAGTTCCAAAAGTGAGTTTTGCACAAAGGATTAATGATATTCTGTCTAATCTAAACCCCTTTACTTGGATAAAACGAACTGGTCTTGACATTATAGGTGGAATGATAATTCTTTTTATTGCTATAATCTTTTTATGCTTAGTCCTCAGATGCACGAGAAAAATCTTCCGACGACTAATGGATCGAGAAATCGCAAAATCGACTTTCCTGCTTCTGCACAAACAAAAAGGGGGAAATGTAACGGTCCCTCAGGACAATGTACTGCTTAAACTATAACCTATGAGAAATTATATTAGTTACTAAGCATGCTTAGATATAGACTTAAATGGGCCCCTGGGGGAGAGGACGATATACGTCCTTGAAGCTGAGCAGCACTTAGGGCGGAATGCCGCCTGCTTCATGGAAGCCGAGCAGCTGGGAACGCCCGGCCCGCTCAGGGCAGAACGCCGCCTGCTTCATTTTTCTGTTATCTCCCCTTCCCCGGAGAGCACCTGCAGTTAGTTAGACAACCCTCTTGTTTGGGTTTGCTCACTATAGGTCATACACTACGTGACCAGACATACTTTGTTCTCCTTCTTACTTATCTACAAGACTCATGGTCAATGTGTAACCTACTCTGGCTTCTTTGTTTGGTCATTACCTACTTTTTAATAAATATGAGACCGAGGAGTTGTTCGGGGCGACAGTCTTTTCTACTGTCATCCTCTGCTCCCTTTCTCTTGCAGCTGACTTGTTTGTGCCTCATTCTTCTCCCGTGCACCGTCAGGAGGCGGCAATAATAAAGTAGAAAGCAAGATTTGCTTATTTTTCTGGTATCTTCAGTATTTTCAATGAACTTAATGCTTCCATGCAAGGAAAGAATGTCTATGACAAGTAAGATCAAAGGACAGAAATGAACGTTAGATTATGGGAAGGACAGAGAGTCTACAGATTGTGAATTTCTACAATTTTACAATAAACATCAGTGAAATGGGTGGTATTTTAGTGAAATAGCTTGGTATTTTACATCTGCAAAACATTACCATCCAAAACTTTACAAATTTAATAGAACTTTTCAAATTTTGTATTACTGGGGTGCCTGGGTGGCTCAGTGTGTTAAGCCTCTGCCTTCGGCTCAGGTCATGATCTCAGAGTCCTGGAATCAAGCCCTGCATCGGGCTCTCTGCTCAGCAGGGAGCCTGCTTCCCCTTCTCTCTCTGCCTGCCTCTCTGCCTACTTATGATCTCCCTCCTCTCCGTCAAATAAATAAAATCTTAAAAAAAAAAAAAATTGTATTACTTCAAAAAAGATCAAATTCATGGATCTGAATTCCATTTCTTTCATCAAAGGATAACTGAAATGTAATTATGGAAGCACCCCAAGTGGCCATTAATAGATGAATGGATAAAAAGATGTGGTATATATAAACAATGGAATATTACTCAGCCATAAAAAAGAATGAAATCTTGCCATTTGCAACAACATGGACAGATATAGAAAGTAAAACGCTAAGTGAAATAAGTCAGCCAGAGAAAGACAAATACCATATGGTTTCACTCATATGTGGAATTTCAGAAACAAAACAGAAAAAAGAGACAAACCAAAAAACAGACTCTTAACTATAGAAAACAAACTAATGGTTACCAGAGAGGGTGGATGAAGGGATGGGTGAAATAGGTAAAGGAAATTAAGAGTACACAAATCATGATGAGCACTGAGTAATATATCAAATTGCTGAATCACTATATTGTATACCTGAAACTAATATAATACTGTATGTTAACTATACTGAATTTAAAAATAATAATAAGGTAACTGAAATTTAACTATAACTTTTCAGAAAAAAATGAACAGAGGATCAAAGATGATTTTTGAAATATAGCATTTTCAAGCTCGTTTTGAATAAAAATTAAAAATACTACAATCTTACTGAAACTGCTTTAAAATTCTTCTTCCCATTCCTTTACATAAAATTGATTTCTTCAAACTGAATTTTATCTTTTTAAAAATACAGGCTTTACGGGACACCTGGGTGGCTCAGTGGGTTAAGGCTCTGCCTTCAGCTCAGGTCACGATCTCAGGGTTCTGGGATCAAGCCCCGCATCGGGCTCTCTGCTCGGCGGGGAGCCTGCTTCCCCCTCTCTCTCTGCCTGCCTCTGCCTACTTGTGATCGCTCTCTGTCAAATAAATAAATAAACAAAATCTTTAAAAAAAAAAAAATATATATATATAGGCTTTAGATATACAATATCCCCTGTGACACTGGCATCGTCATCAATCCAAACTAGAATAGTAAGTTGTTAAGCAAGAAGAAGGCTCATTGGTCAAAATAAGAACTTTAAAAATTAATATACACAGTGTTCACTGAAAGGATGTGTATAGATGTTTAATACACAGTTCACTATTTCACACGTAACTTTGTTTAGTCACAATTGTGGAAAGAAAAATTTATCAGTAAAATAGATATTCTCTATATCAAATTGCTTATAAACACAATTTTAAGGAACATGTACCATTTTGGGTTTTTTTTTTCTGTTTTCCTATGTTACATTTGTTTTGATTATATTTATTGAAATAAAACCTTATGTTTGTTGTATATAACAATAAAAGATACAGGCTCGTATTTTGTCTTTTTAAATTTCATCTTCTAGTAATCCTTTTTTACTGTATTTTAAAATAGTCTGTGACAGACTGTAAATTTTTTTCAAGATTTTATTTATTTATGGAGAGAGAGCAAGCGAGCAGGAGTATGACAGGGAAAGAGAGTGAAAGAGAATCTCAAGCAGACTCCCCACTGAGCGCAGATGGCAACACAGGGGCTCAGTGTTACCACTCTGAAATCATGACCTGAGCTGAAATCAAGAGTTGGACGCCCAACTGACAGCCACCCAGGCAACCCAACAGACTGGAAATGTTAAGAAACAGCTAGTATTACATCACGGATTGTATGAAGTGCATGGACTTATGATCATGAATAACGACACAGTAAAATATATTATGGTCCATTCAGAATACCATGCTTCCATCTAAAAGAATGACTTTTGGGGCACCTAGGTGGCCCGGTTAGTTAAGTGGCTGACTCCTTTTTTTTTTTAAAGATTCTATTTTATTTTATTTGAGAGAGCACGAGCAAGAAGAGCAGAAGGAGAAGGAGCAACAGAGGGAGAGGAAGAAGCAGAGACTGACTCTTGATGTTGGCTCAGGTCAGGATCTCAGGATCATGAGATCAAGCCTGGCAGTGGGCTCTGTACTGAGCATGGAGCCTGCTTAAGATTCTCTCTCTCCTTCTCCCTCTGCCCCTCCCTGCCCTCACATATGTTCAATCTCTCTCAAAAATAAATAAAGACTTTCATTTATAAATACTCTTATAAAAATATTTCTAAGATAAGTGATTAAAATAAGTCAAGATGCAAAATAATAAGGCTAAGATGTTTCCATATTTTCTATAAAATCCCCCCAAAAATATCAGATAAATAAAACAAAATTGCATGTAATCTGCATTTTCAGCATACCTCCAAATTTCAAATTACTTACAAGCAAGAAATAAACATCAATTTTGAACAGGCAAAATTACCCCAAGAAAGAGAAAGTCCCATCCTAATATGAGTAAGGAATATCCACTAAACTTATATCAATCCCAAGGAGACATCATTCATAAAGGAGAAGAAAAGAAGTAGGCAAAAAGAGAAGAGACACCCTATGGCCACGGAGTGAGAAAGGAAAATAAAAACTGGGTAAATTAACAGTTCTATAGAATAAAGAGAATCAAAAACACCAACCATACCTTGCCTCAAAATTTAATAAAGGCACTGAAGAAAGTAAAAAAATATATATTCAACAAAACAAAAAATGAAATATAGAAAGGAATAAAAATGATCTCAGAGAAAGTGGCTGTAACAGAATACAGGCAAAGATGATCTAATAAATATATAACTGGGAATTCTGTTGAAGAAAACAAAACAGTGAAATAAACTAACATTAAAACTATAATCAAAGAGGCACCTAGGTGGCTCAGTCAGTTAAGGTTAAGCATCCAACTCTTAATTTTGACTCAGGACATGATCTCAAGGTCATTATGTAGAGCCCCGCTCTATATGGGGCTCCAGACTCAGCATATAGTATGCCTGTCCCACTCTCTCCCTTTCTGCCCCTCCCCTTGCTCGGTCTTGCACTCCCACTCTCTCTCTAAAATAAATAAGTAAATAAAATCTTTAATAAAAAAAAACTATAATCAAAAAAAAGTTTACCCAAAAAAAGACCTCAATTTATATATTGAAAGTACCCACCATTTATCTGGGAAAATGGACCTTGAACAACTATTTTTCAGACCTATACTATTAAATCTATTGCACTTTAAAGATAAAGAACATTCTTAAAGCATTCAGACTAACAAAAAGGCCTAACTGCTTATAGAAAAAGGAAAGTAAGTTGGACTTTTCAAATGCAACATACTAAAGCAAAAACAAACAAAGAAACAAAAGCCACAAAAGAAGCATTTTAAAGAAACTTGGGTAGGGGAGAATTTTAAGCAAGAATTTTGGACCCCATCAAGGAGTCTTTCAGGTATCAAAACAATAGATAAGCAGTGTCAAAAAGTGCAAGAACTCAGAAAATACTACTTACAAGGTCTTCCTGTTGATTCTAATAAAGAATAAGCACCATTAAACTAAAAAATTATTAGAGAAACTTTGGCAAAAGAACTGATAGCGAATATTTAGTATTTCTAATTTTAGACCTAAGATTAAAACAAAAGTAGAGATGAGAATATAAGAAAAACATAAATATGTATTTTAATAATGTAGAAATTGTGCAACTAACAAATGAGAAGAGAAAGAACTGGAAAGCAGAGTAAATTCACTAACTAATGCATGGGCTATAAGTGAAAGTCAAAGGATACCATTTACAAGTGGCAAAACAGATTACAAAATGCAGTAAGGAAAAGAGGAAGAAATTATAAAAGGCTCTATTATAAAGTCAATGTCCAGAACAACAAAAAAATACTTTCCTAAGTACCAAAAGATATACCAAAACAAAGAGCTAAAAAAGCAAAAAATATAAAAATAGATATACAGTGAATATAAGATCATCTAACAAGATGTAACTCAAGGTTATTATATACTCGACTATAATAAAGTGATTCAGAATGGCTGAAAATGAAAGATCTAAAAGATAATGGTAATCGCCTAAATCTGAATCTCTCCACAAATCCTCCAGAAAAACCACAAGACTACAGAGGTGAAGAAAAAACGCAATCTCTGACCAATATCTTCAGCACGAGACAAGACAAACCATAAACTTCATATAACCAGCAAGCAATAAACAATAAATAAACAACAAATTCCAACAGAATTCCCACTGCTGCTGCAAGTCTGTGGCTACACAGAACAGAGGAAGGGGACACTTAAGAGCCTCCGTGAAAAACAATGGAGACTCCATGAAAAAGACAGCAAAAAAGTTAAAGCACAGACAAAATCACCCTGATGATTAGAAAGTCCAACACAAGGGTAAACACTAAGCACAGGTCCAAGATGTAGTACTTCACATAATTAGCTACAATAAAGTACTTAAAAGTGAGAGGAGCCAAAAGCGGCAACCACAGAGATGCAGTGTTATTAGAACAGAGGGAGATAAACACAAGAAGCAGTGCCCTTCGGGTTCATAGAAGGAAAGGATGGAACGAAGAATCAAAAATGAAGGTTCCTACAGGAAAAAACAAAACAAAACCAAGACCTGTCAATCGATCCTCCCCACCCTAACAGCCCACTAACATGATGAACAGTATCATCCATAAAAGAAATTATACTTCACTAAACAGACAAAAGGAGAGCTTTTACACTAGGACATATACTCAGTAAATGATAGAAGTAAAAAAAGAAATTCCAAACTAAGCAACTATAAACAAAAAGGCAAATAAAAACATTTCAGCTTATGAACACTATCCCACCCCCAAACACCACCATAGAAAAGAAAATCAGTGCAACATTCCAACAGCTACAAAGAAGCATCGAGAGATTAAAGAAAACTTAGAATCAGAACTAAAAACTTAAGCCATAACGACAGACAAAAAAAAAAGAACAAGTGAAATCAAAGTTGGTAAAACTCAGGAAAGAAACTGAAGACAGACAAAACCATCTCAAAAAAGAAAAATGAATTACTATGTCTCCAAAGGAAAACAGATTCAAGTAACAATTTAATGACAGTCATTGGAGAAAGATAGTAAATGAAAGAATGAAAAAATAACTTACAGGATATATTGTACAGAAAAAAGAACAAAATACAAATAAGCATACTACATTTCACATACAAAAAAAGCAGAATTGAGAAAGCATGTGTTGGCTTAATTTTCCTGGACTTCATCAAACTTTAAAACTTTTGGGCATCAAAGAATATCATCAACAGAATGAAAAAGACAACTCAAAGAATGGAAGAAAATATTTGCAAATCATATAGATGATAAGGATATAATAAGCATAATAGAAAAAGAACACTTACCATCCAAGAACAAAGAGACTTGCAATTAATAAATGGGCAAAGAACTTAAGACACTTCTCCAAAAGTGATATATAAATGTCAAACACAAACATAAAAAGAAGATCCAGATCATGAGACACTGGGAAAATGCAAATCAAAACCATGATGAAATACCACTATACACTCAATAGGGTGGCTACAATAACTTTTTTTAAAGATTTTATTTTTAAGTAATCTCTGTACCCAACTTGGGGCTTAAACTCACAACCCCAAGAGTTGCATGCTCCACTGAATGAGACAGCCAGGTATCCCTGTAACAACCCAGTGATGGGTACTAAGGAGGGCATGTATTGCATGGAGCACTGGGTGTTATAGGTAAACAATGAATCTTGGAACACTACATCAAAAACTAATGACATTCTGTATAGTGACAAACATAACAAAAAAAGAGAAAGAAAGAAAAAGACGTTCAGAAGAAAAAAAAACAAAAAACATGGGGTGCCTCGGTTAGGCATCTGTCTTCAGCTCAGATCATGATCCCAGGACCCTGGGATCAAACTCCACCAGGCTCTCTGCTCAGCAGGGAGGCTGTTTCTTCCTCTCTGTGTGCCTGCCACTTACCTTGCTTGTGTGTGCACTCTCTCACTCTCTGTGTCAAATAAATAAATAACATCTTAAAAAAAAAAAATACAGAAAATAACAAGTGTTGCCAAGGACGTGGAGAACTGAAATCCTAGTACATTATGGTGGAAGTGTAAAATGGTACAGCTGCTGTTTAAAAAAACAAACAAAAAAGGAATGAATTACTGATACATGCGGCAACATGGATGAACATGGGAAACATATGTTAAGTGAAAAAAGCCAGTCACAAAAGACCAAACATAGTATGATTCCATTTATATGACATGCCCAGAATGGGCAAACCCATAGAGACAGAAGTAGATCAGTGGTTTGCCTAAGGCTGGAGGTTAGCAGGGAAGTGGAGAGTGAGTGCTAATGGGAACAGGTTTCTTTTTCCGTT